>CM068373.1:442552564-442882564 GCA_034769895.1 Magicicada septendecula
AACGCAGTCAGAAGAAGGATCACCATGGCTAACAAAGCATACTGCGCTCTACTGCCGTCGTTAACGTCCGCGGATGTGACACTGTGCTGTAGCTAAGCAAGTAAACGTAGTCAGAAGAAGGATCACCATGGCTAACAAAGCATACTTCGCTCTACTGCCGTCGTTAACGTCCGCGGATGTGACACTGTGCTGTAGCCAAGCAAGTAAACGTAGTCAGAAGAAGGATCACCATGGCTAACAAAGCATACTTCGCTCTACTGCCGTCGTTAACGTCCGCGGATGTGACACTGTGCTGTAGCTAAGCAAGTAAACGTAGTCAGAAGAAGGATCACCATGGCTAACAAAGCATACTTCGCTCTACTGCCGTCGTTAACGTCCGCGGATGTGACACTGTGCTGTAGCTAAGCAAGTAAACGTAGTCAGAAGAAGGATCACCATGGCTAACAAAGCATACTGCGCTCTACTGCCGTCATTTACGTCCGCGGATGTGACACTGTGCTGTAGCCTAAGCAAGTAAACGTAGTCAGAAGAAGGATCACCATGGCTAACAAAGCATACTTCGCTCTACTGCCGTCGTTAACGTCCGCGGATGTGACACTGTGCTGTAGGCTAAGCAAGTAAACGCAGTCAGAAGAAGGATCACCATGGCTAACAAAGCATACTGCGCTCTACTGCCGTCGTTAACGTCCGCGGATGTGACACTGTGCTGTAGCTAAGGAGCAAGTAAACGCAGTCAGAAGAAGGATCACCATGGCTAACAAAGCATACTGCGCTCTACTGCCGTCGTTAACGTCCGCGGATGTGACACTGTGCTGTAGCTAAGCAAGTAAACGTAGTCAGAAGAAGGATCACCATGGCTAACAAAGCATACTGCGCTCTACTGCCGTCGTTAACGTCCGCGGATGTGACACTGTGCTGTAGCTAAGCAAGTAAACGTAGTCAGAAGAAGGATCACCATGGCTAACAAAGCATACTGCGCTCTACTGCCGTCGTTAACGTCCGCGGATGTGACACTGTGCTGTAGCTAAGCAAGTAAACGTAGTCAGAAGAAGGATCACCATGGCTAACAAAGCATACTGCGCTCTACTGCCGTCGTAACGTCCGCGGATGTGACACTGTGCTGTAGCTAAGCAAGTAAACGTAGTCAGAAGAAGGATCACCATGGCTAACAAAGCATACTTCGCTCTACTGCCGTCGTTAACGTCCGCGGATGTGACACTGTGCTGTAGCTAAGCAAGTAAACGCAGTCAGAAGAAGGATCACCATGGCTAACAAAGCATACTGCGCTCTACTGCCGTCGTTAACGTCCGCGGATGTGACACTGTGCTGTAGCTAAGCAAGTAAACGCAGTCAGAAGAAGGATCACCATGGCTAACAAAGCATACTGCGCTCTACTGCCGTCGTTAACGTCCGCGGATGTGACACTGTGCTGTAGCTAAGCAAGTAAACGTAGTCAGAAGAAGGATCACCATGGCTAACAAAGCATACTGCGCTCTACTGCCGTCGTTAACGTCCGCGGATGTGACACTGTGCTGTAGCTAAGCAAGTAAACGTAGTCAGAAGAAGGATCACCATGGCTAACAAAGCATACTGCGCTCTACTGCCGTCGTTAACGTCCGCGGATGTGACACTGTGCTGTAGCTAAGCAAGTAAACGTAGTCAGAAGAAGGATCACCATGGCTAACAAAGCATACTGCGCTCTACTGCCGTCGTTAACGTCCGCGGATGTGACACTGTGCTGTAGCTAAGCAAGTAAACGTAGTCAGAAGAAGGATCACCATGGCTAACAAAGCATACTTCGCTCTACTGCCGTCGTTAACGTCCGCGGATGTGACACTGTGCTGTAGCTAAGCAAGTAAACGTAGTCAGAAGAAGGATCACCATGGCTAACAAAGCATACTGCGCTCTACTGCCGTCGTTAACGTCCGCGGATGTGACACTGTGCTGTAGCTAAGCAAGTAAACGCAGTCAGAAGAAGGATCACCATGGCTAACAAAGCATACTTCGCTCTACTGCCGTCGTTAACGTCCGCGGATGTGACACTGTGCTGTAGCTAAGCAAGTAAACGTAGTCAGAAGAAGGATCACCATGGCTAACAAAGCATACTGCGCTCTACTGCCGTCGTTAACGTCCGCGGATGTGACACTGTGCTGTAGCCAAGCAAGTAAACGCAGTCAGAAGAAGGATCACCATGGCTAACAAAGCATACTGCGCTCTACTGCCGTCGTTAACGTCCGCGGATGTGACACTGTGCTGTAGCTAAGCAAGTAAACGTAGTCAGAAGAAGGATCACCATGGCTAACAAAGCATACTGCGCTCTACTGCCGTCGTTAACGTCCGCGGATGTGACACTGTGCTGTAGCCAAGCAAGTAAACGTAGTCAGAAGAAGGATCACCATGGCTAACAAAGCATACTTCGCTCTACTGCCGTCGTTAACGTCCGCGGATGTGACACTGTGCTGTAGCCTAAGCAAGTAAACGTAGTCAGAAGAAGGATCACCATGGCTAACAAAGCATACTTCGCTCTACTGCCGTCGTTAACGTCCGCGGATGTGACACTGTGCTGTAGCTAAGCAAGTAAACGCAGTCAGAAGAAGGATCACCATGGCTAACAAAGCATACTGCGCTCTACTGCCGTCGTTAACGTCCGCGGATGTGACACTGTGCTGTAGCTAAGCAAGTAAACGTAGTCAGAAGAAGGATCACCATGGCTAACAAAGCATACTGCGCTCTACTGCCGTCGTTAACGTCCGCGGATGTGACACTGTGCTGTAGCTAAGCAAGTAAACGCAGTCAGAAGAAGGATCACCATGGCTAACAAAGCATACTGCGCTCTACTGCCGTCGTTAACGTCCGCGGATGTGACACTGTGCTGTAGCTAAGCAAGTAAACGTAGTCAGAAGAAGGATCACCATGGCTAACAAAGCATACTGCGCTCTACTGCCGTCGTTAACGTCCGCGGATGTGACACTGTGCTGTAGCCAAGCAAGTAAACGTAGTCAGAAGAAGGATCACCATGGCTAACAAAGCATACTTCGCTCTACTGCCGTCGTTAACGTCCGCGGATGTGACACTGTGCTGTAGCTAAGCAAGTAAACGTAGTCAGAAGAAGGATCACCATGGCTAACAAAGCATACTGCGCTCTACTGCCGTCGTTAACGTCCGCGGATGTGACACTGTGCTGTAGCTAAGCAAGTAAACGTAGTCAGAAGAAGGATCACCATGGCTAACAAAGCATACTGCGCTCTACTGCCGTCGTTAACGTCCGCGGATGTGACACTGTGCTGTAGCCAAGCAAGTAAACGTAGTCAGAAGAAGGATCACCATGGCTAACAAAGCATACTTCGCTCTACTGCCGTCGTTAACGTCCGCGGATGTGACACTGTGCTGTAGCCAAGCAAGTAAACGTAGTCAGAAGAAGGATCACCATGGCTAACAAAGCATACTTCGCTCTACTGCCGTCGTTAACGTCCGCGGATGTGACACTGTGCTGTAGCTAAGCAAGTAAACGTAGTCAGAAGAAGGATCACCATGGCTAACAAAGCATACTGCGCTCTACTGCCGTCGTTAACGTCCGCGGATGTGACACTGTGCTGTAGCTAAGCAAGTAAACGTAGTCAGAAGAAGGATCACCATGGCTAACAAAGCATACTGCGCTCTACTGCCGTCGTTAACGTCCGCGGATGTGACACTGTGCTGTAGCCAAGCAAGTAAACGTAGTCAGAAGAAGGATCACCATGGCTAACAAAGCATACTTCGCTCTACTGCCGTCGTTAACGTCCGCGGATGTGACACTGTGCTGTAGCTAAGCAAGTAAACGTAGTCAGAAGAAGGATCACCATGGCTAACAAAGCATACTTCGCTCTACTGCCGTCGTTAACGTCCGCGGATGTGACACTGTGCTGTAGCCAAGCAAGTAAACGTAGTCAGAAGAAGGATCACCATGGCTAACAAAGCATACTTCGCTCTACTGCCGTCGTTAACGTCCGCGGATGTGACACTGTGCTGTAGCTAAGCAAGTAAACGTAGTCAGAAGAAGGATCACCATGGCTAACAAAGCATACTTCGCTCTACTGCCGTCGTTAACGTCCGCGGATGTGACACTGTGCTGTAGCCAAGCAAGTAAACGTAGTCAGAAGAAGGATCACCATGGCTAACAAAGCATACTTCGCTCTACTGCCGTCGTTAACGTCCGCGGATGTGACACTGTGCTGTAGCCAAGCAAGTAAACGTAGTCAGAAGAAGGATCACCATGGCTAACAAAGCATACTTCGCCTCTACTGCCGTCGTTAACGTCCGCGGATGTGACACTGTGCTGTAGCTAAGCAAGTAAACGTAGTCAGAAGAAGGATCACCATGGCTAACAAAGCATACTTCGCTCTACTGCCGTCGTTAACGTCCGCGGATGTGACACTGTGCTGTAGCTAAGCAAGTAAACGTAGTCAGAAGAAGGATCACCATGGCTAACAAAGCATACTTCGCTCTACTGCCGTCGTTAACGTCCGCGGATGTGACACTGTGCTGTAGCTAAGCAAGTAAACGTAGTCAGAAGAAGGATCACCATGGCTAACAAAGCATACTTCGCTCTACTGCCGTCGTTAACGTCCGCGGATGTGACACTGTGCTGTAGCTAAGCAAGTAAACGTAGTCAGAAGAAGGATCACCATGGCTAACAAAGCATACTTCGCTCTACTGCCGTCGTTAACGTCCGCGGATGTGACACTGTGCTGTAGCTAAGCAAGTAAACGTAGTCAGAAGAAGGATCACCATGGCTAACAAAGCATACTTCGCTCTACTGCCGTCGTTAACGTCCGCGGATGTGACACTGTGCTGTAGCTAAGCAAGTAAACGTAGTCAGAAGAAGGATCACCATGGCTAACAAAGCATACTTCGCTCTACTGCCGTCGTTAACGTCCGCGGATGTGACACTGTGCTGTAGCCAAGCAAGTAAACGTAGTCAGAAGAAGGATCACCATGGCTAACAAAGCATACTTCGCTCTACTGCCGTCGTTAACGTCCGCGGATGTGACACTGTGCTGTAGCTAAGCAAGTAAACGTAGTCAGAAGAAGGATCACCATGGCTAACAAAGCATGCTGCGCTCTACTGCCGTCGTTAACGTCCGCGGATGTGACACTGTGCTGTAGCTAAGCAAGTAAACGTAGTCAGAAGAAGGATCACCATGGCTAACAAAGCATACTGCGCTCTACTGCCGTCGTTAACGTCCGCGGATGTGACACTGTGCTGTAGCTAAGCAAGTAAACGTAGTCAGAAGAAGGATCACCATGGCTAACAAAGCATACTTCGCTCTACTGCCGTCGTTAACGTCCGCGGATGTGACACTGTGCTGTAGCTAAGCAAGTAAACGTAGTCAGAAGAAGGATCACCATGGCTAACAAAGCATACTTCGCTCTACTGCCGTCGTTAACGTCCGCGGATGTGACACTGTGCTGTAGCTAAGCAAGTAAACGTAGTCAGAAGAAGGATCACCATGGCTAACAAAGCATGCTGCGCTCTACTGCCGTCGTTAACGTCCGCGGATGTGACACTGTGCTGTAGCTAAGCAAGTAAACGTAGTCAGAAGAAGGATCACCATGGCTAACAAAGCATACTTCGCTCTACTGCCGTCGTTAACGTCCGCGGATGTGACACTGTGCTGTAGCTAAGCAAGTAAACGTAGTCAGAAGAAGGATCACCATGGCTAACAAAGCATACTTCGCTCTACTGCCGTCGTTAACGTCCGCGGATGTGACACTGTGCTGTAGCTAAGCAAGTAAACGTAGTCAGAAGAAGGATCACCATGGCTAACAAAGCATGCTGCGCTCTACTGCCGTCGTTAACGTCCGCGGATGTGACACTGTGCTGTAGCTAAGCAAGTAAACGTAGTCAGAAGAAGGATCACCATGGCTAACAAAGCATACTTCGCTCTACTGCCGTCGTTAACGTCCGCGGATGTGACACTGTGCTGTAGCTAAGCAAGTAAACGTAGTCAGAAGAAGGATCACCATGGCTAACAAAGCATGCTGCGCTCTACTGCCGTCGTTAACGTCCGCGGATGTGACACTGTGCTGTAGCTAAGCAAGTAAACGTAGTCAGAAGAAGGATCACCATGGCTAACAAAGCATGCTGCGCTCTACTGCCGTCGTTAACGTCCGCGGATGTGACACTGTGCTGTAGCTAAGCAAGTAAACGTAGTCAGAAGAAGGATCACCATGGCTAACAAAGCATGCTGCGCTCTACTGCCGTCGTTAACGTCCGCGGATGTGACACTGTGCTGTAGCTAAGCAAGTAAACGTAGTCAGAAGAAGGATCACCATGGCTAACAAAGCATACTTCGCTCTACTGCCGTCGTTAACGTCCGCGGATGTGACACTGTGCTGTAGCTAAGCAAGTAAACGTAGTCAGAAGAAGGATCACCATGGCTAACAAAGCATACTGCGCTCTACTGCCGTCGTTAACGTCCGCGGATGTGACACTGTGCTGTAGCTAAGCAAGTAAACGTAGTCAGAAGAAGGATCACCATGGCTAACAAAGCATGCTGCGCTCTACTGCCGTCGTTAACGTCCGCGGATGTGACACTGTGCTGTAGCTAAGCAAGTAAACGTAGTCAGAAGAAGGATCACCATGGCTAACAAAGCATGCTGCGCTCTACTGCCGTCGTTAACGTCCGCGGATGTGACACTGTGCTGTAGCTAAGCAAGTAAACGTAGTCAGAAGAAGGATCACCATGGCTAACAAAGCATGCTGCGCTCTACTGCCGTCGTTAACGTCCGCGGATGTGACACTGTGCTGTAGCTAAGCAAGTAAACGTAGTCAGAAGAAGGATCACCATGGCTAACAAAGCATACTGCGCTCTACTGCCGTCGTTAACGTCCGCGGATGTGACACTGTGCTGTAGCTAAGCAAGTAAACGTAGTCAGAAGAAGGATCACCATGGCTAACAAAGCATGCTGCGCTCTACTGCCGTCGTTAACGTCCGCGGATGTGACACTGTGCTGTAGCTAAGCAAGTAAACGTAGTCAGAAGAAGGATCACCATGGCTAACAAAGCATACTTCGCTCTACTGCCGTCGTTAACGTCCGCGGATGTGACACTGTGCTGTAGCTAAGCAAGTAAACGTAGTCAGAAGAAGGATCACCATGGCTAACAAAGCATGCTGCGCTCTACTGCCGTCGTTAACGTCCGCGGATGTGACACTGTGCTGTAGCTAAGCAAGTAAACGTAGTCAGAAGAAGGATCACCATGGCTAACAAAGCATACTTCGCTCTACTGCCGTCGTTAACGTCCGCGGATGTGACACTGTGCTGTAGCTAAGCAAGTAAACGTAGTCAGAAGAAGGATCACCATGGCTAACAAAGCATACTTCGCTCTACTGCCGTCGTTAACGTCCGCGGATGTGACACTGTGCTGTAGCTAAGCAAGTAAACGTAGTCAGAAGAAGGATCACCATGGCTAACAAAGCATACTTCGCTCTACTGCCGTCGTTAACGTCCGCGGATGTGACACTGTGCTGTAGCTAAGCAAGTAAACGTAGTCAGAAGAAGGATCACCATGGCTAACAAAGCATACTGCGCTCTACTGCCGTCGTTAACGTCCGCGGATGTGACACTGTGCTGTAGCTAAGCAAGTAAACGTAGTCAGAAGAAGGATCACCATGGCTAACAAAGCATACTTCGCTCTACTGCCGTCATTTACGTCCGCGGATGTGACACTGTGCTGTAGCTAAGCAAGTAAACGTAGTCAGAAGAAGGATCACCATGGCTAACAAAGCATACTGCGCTCTACTGCCGTCGTTAACGTCCGCGGATGTGACACTGTGCTGTAGCTAAGCAAGTAAACGTAGTCAGAAGAAGGATCACCATGGCTAACAAAGCATACTTCGCTCTACTGCCGTCGTTAACGTCCGCGGATGTGACACTGTGCTGTAGCTAAGCAAGTAAACGTAGTCAGAAGAAGGATCACCATGGCTAACAAAGCATGACTGCGCTCTACTGCCGTCGTTAACGTCCGCGGATGTGACACTGTGCTGTAGCTAAGCAAGTAAACGTAGTCAGAAGAAGGATCACCATGGCTAACAAAGCATACTTCGCTCTACTGCCGTCGTTACGTCCGCGGATGTGACACTGTGCTGTAGCTAAGCAAGTAAACGTAGTCAGAAGAAGGATCACCATGGCTAACAAAGCATACTGCGCTCTACTGCCGTCGTTAACGTCCGCGGATGTGACACTGTGCTGTAGCTAAGCAAGTAAACGTAGTCAGAAGAAGGATCACCATGGCTAACAAAGCATGCTGCGCTCTACTGCCGTCGTTAACGTCCGCGGATGTGACACTGTGCTGTAGCTAAGCAAGTAAACGTAGTCAGAAGAAGGATCACCATGGCTAACAAAGCATACTTCGCTCTACTGCCGTCGTTAACGTCCGCGGATGTGACACTGTGCTGTAGCTAAGCAAGTAAACGTAGTCAGAAGAAGGATCACCATGGCTAACAAAGCATACTTCGCTCTACTGCCGTCGTTAACGTCCGCGGATGTGACACTGTGCTGTAGCTAAGCAAGTAAACGTAGTCAGAAGAAGGATCACCATGGCTAACAAAGCATACTGCGCTCTACTGCCGTCGTTAACGTCCGCGGATGTGACACTGTGCTGTAGCTAAGCAAGTAAACGTAGTCAGAAGAAGGATCACCATGGCTAACAAAGCATACTTCGCTCTACTGCCGTCATTTACGTCCGCGGATGTGACACTGTGCTGTAGCTAAGCAAGTAAACGTAGTCAGAAGAAGGATCACCATGGCTAACAAAGCATACTGCGCTCTACTGCCGTCGTTAACGTCCGCGGATGTGACACTGTGCTGTAGCTAAGCAAGTAAACGTAGTCAGAAGAAGGATCACCATGGCTAACAAAGCATACTTCGCTCTACTGCCGTCATTTACGTCCGCGGATGTGACACTGTGCTGTAGCTAAGCAAGTAAACGTAGTCAGAAGAAGGATCACCATGGCTAACAAAGCATACTTCGCTCTACTGCCGTCGTTAACGTCCGCGGATGTGACACTGTGCTGTAGCTAAGCAAGTAAACGTAGTCAGAAGAAGGATCACCATGGCTAACAAAGCATACTTCGCTCTACTGCCGTCATTTACGTCCGCGGATGTGACACTGTGCTGTAGCTAAGCAAGTAAACGTAGTCAGAAGAAGGATCACCATGGCTAACAAAGCATACTTCGCTCTACTGCCGTCGTTAACGTCCGCGGATGTGACACTGTGCTGTAGCTAAGCAAGTAAACGTAGTCAGAAGAAGGATCACCATGGCTAACAAAGCATACTTCGCTCTACTGCCGTCATTTACGTCCGCGGATGTGACACTGTGCTGTAGCTAAGCAAGTAAACGTAGTCAGAAGAAGGATCACCATGGCTAACAAAGCATACTTCGCTCTACTGCCGTCATTTACGTCCGCGGATGTGACACTGTGCTGTAGCTAAGCAAGTAAACGTAGTCAGAAGAAGGATCACCATGGCTAACAAAGCATACTTCGCTCTACTGCCGTCATTTACGTCCGCGGATGTGACACTGTGCTGTAGCTAAGCAAGTAAACGTAGTCAGAAGAAGGATCACCATGGCTAACAAAGCATACTTCGCTCTACTGCCGTCATTTACGTCCGCGGATGTGACACTGTGCTGTAGCTAAGCAAGTAAACGTAGTCAGAAGAAGGATCACCATGGCTAACAAAGCATACTTCGCTCTACTGCCGTCATTTACGTCCGCGGATGTGACACTGTGCTGTAGCTAAGCAAGTAAACGTAGTCAGAAGAAGGATCACCATGGCTAACAAAGCATACTTCGCTCTACTGCCGTCGTTAACGTCCGCGGATGTGACACTGTGCTGTAGCTAAGCAAGTAAACGTAGTCAGAAGAAGGATCACCATGGCTAACAAAGCATACTTCGCTCTACTGCCGTCATTTACGTCCGCGGATGTGACACTGTGCTGTAGCTAAGCAAGTAAACGTAGTCAGAAGAAGGATCACCATGGCTAACAAAGCATACTTCGCTCTACTGCCGTCATTTACGTCCGCGGATGTGACACTGTGCTGTAGCTAAGCAAGTAAACGTAGTCAGAAGAAGGATCACCATGGCTAACAAAGCATACTTCGCTCTACTGCCGTCATTTACGTCCGCGGATGTGACACTGTGCTGTAGCTAAGCAAGTAAACGTAGTCAGAAGAAGGATCACCATGGCTAACAAAGCATACTTCGCTCTACTGCCGTCATTTACGTCCGCGGATGTGACACTGTGCTGTAGCTAAGCAAGTAAACGTAGTCAGAAGAAGGATCACCATGGCTAACAAAGCATACTTCGCTCTACTGCCGTCGTTAACGTCCGCGGATGTGACACTGTGCTGTAGCTAAGCAAGTAAACGTAGTCAGAAGAAGGATCACCATGGCTAACAAAGCATACTTCGCTCTACTGCCGTCATTTACGTCCGCGGATGTGACACTGTGCTGTAGCTAAGCAAGTAAACGTAGTCAGAAGAAGGATCACCATGGCTAACAAAGCATACTTCGCTCTACTGCCGTCATTTACGTCCGCGGATGTGACACTGTGCTGTAGCTAAGCAAGTAAACGTAGTCAGAAGAAGGATCACCATGGCTAACAAAGCATACTTCGCTCTACTGCCGTCATTTACGTCCGCGGATGTGACACTGTGCTGTAGCTAAGCAAGTAAACGTAGTCAGAAGAAGGATCACCATGGCTAACAAAGCATACTTCGCTCTACTGCCGTCGTTAACGTCCGCGGATGTGACACTGTGCTGTAGCTAAGCAAGTAAACGTAGTCAGAAGAAGGATCACCATGGCTAACAAAGCATACTTCGCTCTACTGCCGTCATTTACGTCCGCGGATGTGACACTGTGCTGTAGCTAAGCAAGTAAACGTAGTCAGAAGAAGGATCACCATGGCTAACAAAGCATACTTCGCTCTACTGCCGTCATTTACGTCCGCGGATGTGACACTGTGCTGTAGCTAAGCAAGTAAACGTAGTCAGAAGAAGGATCACCATGGCTAACAAAGCATACTTCGCTCTACTGCCGTCATTTACGTCCGCGGATGTGACACTGTGCTGTAGCTAAGCAAGTAAACGTAGTCAGAAGAAGGATCACCATGGCTAACAAAGCATACTTCGCTCTACTGCCGTCGTTAACGTCCGCGGATGTGACACTGTGCTGTAGCTAAGCAAGTAAACGTAGTCAGAAGAAGGATCACCATGGCTAACAAAGCATACTTCGCTCTACTGCCGTCATTTACGTCCGCGGATGTGACACTGTGCTGTAGCTAAGCAAGTAAACGTAGTCAGAAGAAGGATCACCATGGCTAACAAAGCATACTTCGCTCTACTGCCGTCATTTACGTCCGCGGATGTGACACTGTGCTGTAGCTAAGCAAGTAAACGTAGTCAGAAGAAGGATCACCATGGCTAACAAAGCATACTTCGCTCTACTGCCGTCGTTAACGTCCGCGGATGTGACACTGTGCTGTAGCTAAGCAAGTAAACGTAGTCAGAAGAAGGATCACCATGGCTAACAAAGCATACTTCGCTCTACTGCCGTCGTTAACGTCCGCGGATGTGACACTGTGCTGTAGCTAAGCAAGTAAACGTAGTCAGAAGAAGGATCACCATGGCTAACAAAGCATACTTCGCTCTACTGCCGTCATTTACGTCCGCGGATGTGACACTGTGCTGTAGCTAAGCAAGTAAACGTAGTCAGAAGAAGGATCACCATGGCTAACAAAGCATACTTCGCTCTACTGCCGTCATTTACGTCCGCGGATGTGACACTGTGCTGTAGCTAAGCAAGTAAACGTAGTCAGAAGAAGGATCACCATGGCTAACAAAGCATACTTCGCTCTACTGCCGTCGTTAACGTCCGCGGATGTGACACTGTGCTGTAGCTAAGCAAGTAAACGTAGTCAGAAGAAGGATCACCATGGCTAACAAAGCATACTTCGCTCTACTGCCGTCATTTACGTCCGCGGATGTGACACTGTGCTGTAGCTAAGCAAGTAAACGTAGTCAGAAGAAGGATCACCATGGCTAACAAAGCATACTTCGCTCTACTGCCGTCATTTACGTCCGCGGATGTGACACTGTGCTGTAGCTAAGCAAGTAAACGTAGTCAGAAGAAGGATCACCATGGCTAACAAAGCATACTTCGCTCTACTGCCGTCATTTACGTCCGCGGATGTGACACTGTGCTGTAGCTAAGCAAGTAAACGTAGTCAGAAGAAGGATCACCATGGCTAACAAAGCATACTTCGCTCTACTGCCGTCGTTAACGTCCGCGGATGTGACACTGTGCTGTAGCTAAGCAAGTAAACGTAGTCAGAAGAAGGATCACCATGGCTAACAAAGCATACTTCGCTCTACTGCCGTCATTTACGTCCGCGGATGTGACACTGTGCTGTAGCTAAGCAAGTAAACGAGTCAGAAGAAGGATCACCATGGCTAACAAAGCATACTTCGCTCTACTGCCGTCATTTACGTCCGCGGATGTGACACTGTGCTGTAGCTAAGCAAGTAAACGTAGTCAGAAGAAGGATCACCATGGCTAACAAAGCATACTTCGCTCTACTGCCGTCATTTACGTCCGCGGATGTGACACTGTGCTGTAGCTAAGCAAGTAAACGTAGTCAGAAGAAGGATCACCATGGCTAACAAAGCATACTTCGCTCTACTGCCGTCGTTAACGTCCGCGGATGTGACACTGTGCTGTAGCTAAGCAAGTAAACGTAGTCAGAAGAAGGATCACCATGGCTAACAAAGCATACTTCGCTCTACTGCCGTCATTTACGTCCGCGGATGTGACACTGTGCTGTAGCTAAGCAAGTAAACGTAGTCAGAAGAAGGATCACCATGGCTAACAAAGCATACTTCGCTCTACTGCCGTCATTTACGTCCGCGGATGTGACACTGTGCTGTAGCTAAGCAAGTAAACGTAGTCAGAAGAAGGATCACCATGGCTAACAAAGCATACTTCGCTCTACTGCCGTCATTTACGTCCGCGGATGTGACACTGTGCTGTAGCTAAGCAAGTAAACGTAGTCAGAAGAAGGATCACCATGGCTAACAAAGCATACTTCGCTCTACTGCCGTCATTTACGTCCGCGGATGTGACACTGTGCTGTAGCTAAGCAAGTAAACGTAGTCAGAAGAAGGATCACCATGGCTAACAAAGCATACTTCGCTCTACTGCCGTCATTTACGTCCGCGGATGTGACACTGTGCTGTAGCTAAGCAAGTAAACGTAGTCAGAAGAAGGATCACCATGGCTAACAAAGCATACTTCGCTCTACTGCCGTCATTTACGTCCGCGGATGTGACACTGTGCTGTAGCTAAGCAAGTAAACGTAGTCAGAAGAAGGATCACCATGGCTAACAAAGCATACTTCGCTCTACTGCCGTCATTTACGTCCGCGGATGTGACACTGTGCTGTAGCTAAGCAAGTAAACGTAGTCAGAAGAAGGATCACCATGGCTAACAAAGCATACTTCGCTCTACTGCCGTCGTTAACGTCCGCGGATGTGACACTGTGCTGTAGCTAAGCAAGTAAACGTAGTCAGAAGAAGGATCACCATGGCTAACAAAGCATACTTCGCTCTACTGCCGTCATTTACGTCCGCGGATGTGACACTGTGCTGTAGCTAAGCAAGTAAACGTAGTCAGAAGAAGGATCACCATGGCTAACAAAGCATACTTCGCTCTACTGCCGTCATTTACGTCCGCGGATGTGACACTGTGCTGTAGCTAAGCAAGTAAACGTAGTCAGAAGAAGGATCACCATGGCTAACAAAGCATACTTCGCTCTACTGCCGTCATTTACGTCCGCGGATGTGACACTGTGCTGTAGCTAAGCAAGTAAACGTAGTCAGAAGAAGGATCACCATGGCTAACAAAGCATACTTCGCTCTACTGCCGTCATTTACGTCCGCGGATGTGACACTGTGCTGTAGCTAAGCAAGTAAACGTAGTCAGAAGAAGGATCACCATGGCTAACAAAGCATACTTCGCTCTACTGCCGTCGTTAACGTCCGCGGATGTGACACTGTGCTGTAGCTAAGCAAGTAAACGTAGTCAGAAGAAGGATCACCATGGCTAACAAAGCATACTTCGCTCTACTGCCGTCATTTACGTCCGCGGATGTGCATACGGTAACAAAAATTAAAGTATATAAGACATCGTTAGGCCAGCGCTATCATTAAGGCGACATTATAGGCTCTAGATATTTTTGAAAGAAGAATCCTACGACCATTATAGGTTCGATACAAGAAAATGGCTCATGGGGACTGAAGCATAGTAACGAATTGTATCAAATGTGTAAAGAGATGCCGGGCTCAGAATTTGTAAGGAACAAAGATTGCGCAGGGATGGGCACACCATCAGTGAGGGGTAGCAAGAGCCCCTAAGAGCGCGTTGTCAGGAAGGGGACAAGGCCCAGAAGCAGACCAAGGAAGAGAGGGAGGAAGCTGTTGCTCGGTCCAAGCTGATTGGTGGAGGCCACGGCCCGATTTGGGCTGTAGCGTCGCACAACCGTAGTCAGTGTATTTTCATTGTTTTTTCTTTTCATACTAGCAGTAGTTTAGAGACAAACAAACTTTGACGCTGTGGGGTAACTGGTTAAGACACGCGCTATGCTGTTTAAGATGTGTATCCGCAATGACGTCATACTACGCACGATGATTCTTCTGTACCACGATATGGCACGTCATTTAGGCCACTTCGTAACTCTTTATTTTCTTTATTAAATCTCTTCGAGTGCAGCCAATCGGAAACATCATTTCTCCACCTAGTGTTTTGCAATAATTCTTTATGCTGGTTATCCAACTTTCAGAACCATACACAAGTACTAGCAAAGTATAACATCATAACCTAAAACTCAGTTTTGTATTTTTCCGCGATTTGCTACCCAGCGTTCTGTTACTTGTTGCAGAAGCCGTCTTTACTTACGTATTTTGTTATATTTGTTATGTGTCACTCGTGTCTCGATCCAAGTACGCAAAATGTGAAATTTACCTAAACGACTTGTTCTTCGTGATAACTGTCTTTCAGCTCACAGGCAACTTGCCTTGGAGGCCGTAACTTTGGTCCTATGAAAAAAATTACGTCCTCTTGCATTGATCCTCATTCTTTTTCATTATTAGACCTACTGTACGATCCAGCTGGATTTCAAAATGTTAGTGTGACTGCTATATTTGAAAGACTTCGTCTGTATGTTCCCACAGGTGCAGAACTCATTCACTATTCTGAAGTACATTCGTTATTAGCTAAATTTCGATATTAGATAATTTTGTATTTATAAGAAAAATCTCGAAAATTCCGATTACTTACTACTTTTTGTTTAGTAAAGTGACAGTTATAGAGTAATAGTTTAGAGTAATAGTTATAGTGACAGTTATAGAGTAATCATACAATTAAAACTAAACATTTCTAACAACCGGATTTGCCTGAAAATTCCCTGTTGTCTGATACCCGGATAGATTTTTAGAATTTCTTAAATTTCCGATTTTTGGATCTTGTCTTCAGGAAAAAATAGAAATTTCCCAAACCGTACCTTACATTTAGATCTTGGTTAAAATTCTCTTAAATTTGATATCTCACAGAGGAATTGCGATTTTATCAAACTTTTGCCTTGCTTTTTGAACCGTGGTGTACCAAAATTTGGAAATTTCCAAGACTTAACATTACATTCAGGTTTTAATTAAAATTCCCTTTAATTTAATACCGCACGTGGACTTTTGCGATATTTTCAAAATTTCAACCCCCTCACATTTTTGCCGCCTCTCTATTTTGGGGGGAGGGAGGGAAGTCTAATAAACGATAGGGTTCTATAGGATAAAAGTATGGACACTGGACACGCATACCAAGTTTAATGAAAATCGGTTGATGCACCAAACGTTACCGTGAAATATACCGCAAGTAGACAAACGGTCAAGTATAAACTGAGATTCGCCTCGCTCGTTCAACAATGGATACAACCTTGTCGTATCTCCTGGTCATTATCTGTGTCTCCCTTTTCTGCGTTCACACGCTTATTAGTATCTTTGTCTTGCGATATTGCCCGTACGAGGTAATCATTATTTCGGCCACCCGCAGAATTGGTCAGCAGCGGAATCGCTAATTTAACTTTCCAGTCAGTACTAACAGCGAACTGAACATTTTACTCACTTTGTGGCAGAATCACAAGCGTGCCTACTCGGTGACGTGGGTGCGTGATGTGCTGAAGCTCACCGTCTCGTGAGCGCGAGGTGACAGCGTTAATGGGTCAACCCGATCGATATTCCAATTCACTGTACAAACACCACACTCTCCAATCAAGTCCGTCGGAACAAAAATTATAACCGTGCTTGTTCAGTGTCATCGAGCAATAAGTACGATCGCTTTAATCTGCTGTTAAATTAATTCTTGTTTACGAATTGTTATTGAAATGTTAAAAATCAATTCAATACAGAGTATTTATGACAACGTGAAATGTATTTCCTAACGAAGTGTATTACAACTTGATAAAGATCCTGAACAGAATATATAATAATAAAATATAATTAATAATTATATAAATAATAATTATAAAAATAATTATATAATTAATAAAATATAATAATATTATATATTCATACTTAACAATGTATTTCGATATAATATATAGATGTGTGTGTGTACGCGCGCGTGCGTGCGTATACTATATTATATAAATTACATTTATATTGTTACATATTTGCAAACACTTTTTGCTACAGTCTATTTCTTGATGTATATAATATATTTAATATTTATAATGACTTTACTTCAAGATGTTTTTTCCTTATTTGGAACACGTTTTGGGACGCATTGTGTTCCCATCCTCAGCCTTCCTAATTTTGAATCTTGTGAAGTACTTGTGTGTTGGTTGGTTATTGTTATGGTTTCCTGTTGGCTTTTGGCACTTTAAATTGGTATTATTGTGTGTGATTGTAGTATATATGTTAGTATTTTGTATATTTTCAATGTTGAGTCCTTTGAAAATTGTGTCATGTTTTTTATTGATTTGTATTTGTTCAGGTATACAACACAAACCTATAATGTAAGTGTTGGTAATTGTATCTAAAAGTAAATAAAACATTATAAAAATACCTATTTATTGCGACAGTACAGATAAGTGCTGTACTGAGCATTGAATATAAAAATTTAAATATACATAATAATTTGTAAAATAATTAATAATGTATTAGAAGTAAGCATGTCAGGGATTGCAAGCTTGGCTCAGACAAATATATGGACAGGTGTTTCGACCTGAATCGACTTGTCCACACACGAGATGTAACTGAGAGTGTGTACAATAGTATTTTGAATGTGTGTGTGACGCAGGTCTATGCAGGCGAGTTTGCCACCCCAGTGTGAATAATTATGTAATTACTGTTTTTCCGTAATTATTCATAAACTATAAATAAGGAGTAAAATCCAAAGACACAATAAAATGTAATAAAATTAACTACATACTGTGTTCGAAAACCACGTGAAAGGGACACACCGTACGAGTGTAGTGCGAAATAACTGTGTACAGATCGCAAGGGTTAAGTTACAATGTCCAAAAGTACAGTGAACATGTGTAGTGAAAATAGTTATAAGATGGGTATAAGAGTATACTCACAGGACTCTGCAATTCGCAGAAATATAAGAAATAGCGAAACTGACGAGGAGTGGGGGAACAAAGCCCAGAGACAATTTCAGACATGTCGATTTCGTACAACTGCAGGTGTTAACCAAGGCGTGGGTATAAATACGACACACACGCTACAGTTGTATCTCTTTTGATCACCCACAGTTGCGGCGGGAGCTTCTGTCCGTCCGCACGGCGTATTTATTTTTTGTAAATAGTTTCATTCTTCCAGTTACATACAACTATGTAACTAAGTTGTAAATACAATCACTTTTAAATAGTAACAGAATTACACGAGAAGAAAATCCATATAAGATGATCAACTGACGTCCGAAACAGCACGAGAAGAAGTAACATGAAGTTCCAGAGAGCGAGAGAGCTGATGACTTAGTTCCAGAGAGCGAGACGACGCTGGAGTCTAGAGGCGACTACGCTGGACAAGAGGAATGGTACTGGAGTCTAGAGGTCTAGAGCGGCTGGCTGGACAAGAGGAACGTTACTGAAGGCTAGAAGCGGCGCTGGACAAGAGAAGCGACGCTGGACAAGAGGAATTGATGCTGGAGTTCGAGACGAGGACGATTACAGATGGATCGATTGCGATTGAATATGATTGACAACAATAAGGTGATAAACAACTTATTTATCTCTTAGTCGAACAATTAACTCAAAGACAATTAAAGACAATCTTGTTTTACTTTAAAGTTAAGAGCCAATGTTTCTTGTAAATATAGAGTTAAAATGGTAGATATTATTGAAGTAAGATTAACGTAAACAAGAGCTCAAATTAGTATTGAAATGAAAAGAACGCAAACCATTTAAGTAAAAATTAGAGTTTTATAAATCAGTACTGAAAAAGAAAGATAAATTCAGTAGCTATTAATATTTTGAATTTCGTTACAATATCTAAAAAGATATTTAAGCATTGATATTTAGAACCACACTAATTGACTGAGTAGTCAGGAAATTATATTTTTAATAAAGTAATTATTAGAATAGAATAATTAGTCAGTAAGGATGTATACAGCTTAAGCCTTACGGCATAGTAACAAAGCAATAATGAATGTTTTTAAGTCGAATCAAGTGCCTTGCGCACAATTTCATTATTACTAAATAAATTTGAAATACCGTTACAAGTTACATAGAGTTATTATTACAGATACACCTGATATCCCCTTTAACTGTATCACATTAGTTGTTGCAGATAAGTTATCGCTACAAAGTGTGGGTCATCCCAATTTAGCATTTCATAAAAATTTAGCAAAACTAATCTCTCGCATTATATTGTAAAACTATATACATCTGCCCACAATTATATCTAAATTTAATGTAACTATTTCAGAACAATTCTGAAAAGAACGATATAAAAAAGTTAAATTTTATTTAATGGACCCCATCTTTATAAAGTAGAACGACATTTTGTAATAGAACAAAAACTAAATGGTACGTAAAGGGCAAATAAAATTATCAGTATCTAAATGTATCATTTTTGCTGTATGAGTTATTTATTTTTTATGTATTCTTATTCTTCTGATTTTCTAAACAATTGAAATTTTAAAAATTCAGTTACATAGGGACCACTCAACAAACTTTACGCATGCTAGAAAAAAAATTGTATTTCAAAAAATTAAACGCATACAAAAAACCAAACATTTAAAAATCTAATTTATCAACATGTACATTAATGTAAATTGTTATTTTAGTGTTATTTCCAGACATTAATAACACAACACTAACAAAACAGTTATCACGTAAAGGCACTGTGATGATCACTGGTAAAATTACATGTAAACAAACATAAAACACTAACTAAATTAATACCTGGATAAATACAAGCCAATACAAAAGGTGTCATAAGTTTTTAAAGCACGAAATTTCGGAAACGCTCAAAGGAAAACATATGATCAACTAAAACCGATCACAACACTGAAACAAAAATCTCCACATATGCCGACCAACACCAGTACACAATCAAATGCTTCACCAGGCAGCGACTTAACATTTGTGTCAACTAAGATGCCTTCACTTCCTGCACTCTGAATATTTTGTGAGTAACTTTCACATTGAATGGGATTTTTCCGCTTTCATGTCTTCATCAGCTTTCTCATCACACAGGTCATCATCACTCTTCATTAGAGCTTACATAATGTCTGCATTCTTAAAGAAATACTACTCTTTTGAATAATCTTGTTGGTATCAAGTCGTGGCCATTTGTTGTTTTTCTCCTTTCTGAAGTAATATACCATAGCAGCAACAACCATTGTCCCAGCTTCAGTGAGTGATTGAAAATCTGTTGTTGTTATCTTAATCTTCAAACTCACTCTCAACAACAGGCCACAACACTTCCGTAACTGTAACGACCATGGCCCCCACATCCTGAAGCGGGCCCCCAGGCCAGGATCTTTGGCGGGCCCCCCTACCTACCGCTAAGTTTAAGGGCAGCGTAATGTTCTACAGGATTTAGGATAAAATAAGTCAGTTTAAATGATGACACAAAAGTAATATTTATATTTATTTAAAAAACTCTATGGATTTACATAATAAAAACTTACAATAATATAAAAAATTATCTCAAAGTATATTTTCTAGCTTTTATCGACGCAAATTTTTCAATAACTTCAGTAAAATCAACTTGCTTAGCTAAATCATTTTCGATGCACAATATTGCTAGATGATTAAGTCGCTCTTGACTAGTTGTGCTTCTTTGCCATGTTTTCAATGAATTTGCCAGTCTGCTGAACGATCTTTCAGCTGAAGAAACAGTAACTGGTACTGTACAAAACAGTTTAATGGCGAGACAGACATTGGCAAATATACCTTGCAGTTTTTTGTCGTAAATTGCATTCAGAAGTCTAATTGGGGTTCTTTCAGTACCGAAAACTGTCTTGTGAATACTTTTGAGGTGAAGGATTTCGTGCAGAAAGTCTTCTGACAAATTTTTCTCATATGTATTTACAAGTTTTGCTGCTTTTGCGGTAAGTTGACCATCGTCTAAGTTCTGGAAGCTCAAAATGGGTGAGAATAATTCACATATGGTATCTGCTGCTTCAAATCGTGTCATTAAATCATTGATAATAAAATCCAATACTGGGTAAACTACGGAAATTCTGAAATCTTGTTCAGGTTCTATAGAAATTTTTCGGTTTTCGGGAAATTAAGGTTGCACTCCTACTGCTTCAGCAACTACTTTTGCTTCTTGAACAACACTTTCAAGTGCTGCATCTCTTGCACTAAGTCTCTTATAAGTGCGGTCTCGACATCAAGAGATATTCCTTTACTTTGTATGACAACGTTCTTGTTGTCAATACTTGCTAATATTTTGTGCCAAAACACTGTCATTAGCAGACCTTTATAAGATCTGAAATATTTTTTTAGGCCTTTAGTTGTGTTCAGTGCTGAAGGAGTTAATCCTGTAGCCATCTCTCCA
The DNA here is from genome assembly GCA_034769895.1 of Magicicada septendecula. NCBI lineage: Eukaryota > Metazoa > Arthropoda > Insecta > Hemiptera > Cicadidae > Magicicada > Magicicada septendecula. The sequence goes on from CM068373.1 coordinate 442,573,671, forward strand.
AGAATGACATCTAACACAGCAAGTATGCCGGGATAATGTTTAACAATTGGGCGCACAGCTTGAATTCTTTCACTCCACCTTGTTTCTGAAAGACTTTGAAGAGATAATGTTACGTGTTTTTTCAGTACTTCCCAGCGTGCAGGACTGTGAGCGAACAAAGAGTAGAAGTTTTCTATATTCCCGAAAAACGTTATAACATCTGGGTTGAGCTATGCAGCGTTGACTCCTACGCGATTCAATGAATGTGCTCCGCAGGGAGAGAACAAGGCACATTTGTTCTTTTCTAAGATGCGGGACTTAACGCCGTTTATTTCGCCACGCATATTTGCGCCATTATCGTAGCCTTGCGAACGCAATCATGGAGAGGTATATTGTTTTTTTTCCAGAGTTGCAAGTATTTCTTCAGTTATTTTTCTCCAGTTTTTCCAGTAAAATTCATGAACTCAATGAAACGTTCATTCACTTCGAATTCGTTTCAGTCTTGGTTTTGGGATATGTGTCTGAGAATTAGGACGTTTTGTTCACTGTGAGAAATATCTGGTGTTGCATCTACTATTATTCCGTAGAAAATTGCGTCTCTTCTTTGGTCAAGAATGGTTTGGAGAACTTTGTCTGCACAAAGGCCAATAAACTCATTTTGAGAATACCACGACAAATAATGTGCATGTCCTTTCATACTTTTACCTTCCACCTGATTTTGTTGAACTTTGGCGAGATGTTGTCGTGTCACTTCATCGTACTTTCCAATCAACTCTAAAATTCCTAAAAAATTCCCATTATGAACATCTCCAATCTTTGTGTTCTCTCCTTCAAAAGCTAAACCTCTAGATGATAAAAATAATGTTACGTCTACAAAAATTAAAAAGCGCAAGAGTAAAGTGGCACTTCCGGTTACCCGATTTTAGGATGGACGAAAAAATGTACGCGGTTTCAAGAAAAAAACGAAGTAAACATACCTGTAAAAACTTTTGGCGCGCCGGCGAACAAAACAATGAAGTAATACACTAACCACGTGGCAGATCACTTTCAAACTGAACATAAACATTCAGCAGAGCTTATCCCACAGATATTCACATACCGTAAACATTCGTAAGTAAACACGCATTGTATAGGCAAACATCAGCTGTTTTTGTTACTTTTCAAGGCTTCCAGAGAGGGCAGCACTAATCACAAAGCATTTCTAACGATGTCATACCATACGGACAATGTTGTCGAATACCGCAGCAAACAGAGACGTTTTTTAAACGATGTGGACTATAGGTAAATTGCTCAGCGAACGGAGACAAATTTATTCGACTACAGTCGAATTACGCGGCAAAAGGGCTATTAATTCTTCCACTGACAATAATGAAATTAAAGCGTATTCATGTCCACGTGGGTGAAGCCGCGGGAAAAAGCTAGTATTTTATAAAGAAGTCGCTTTTTGTCTTCTGTTCATCTCACTTAGCTATCCGACCCACCACGCCGGGCCCCCCCTAATCCCGGGCCCCCAGGCTAGAGCCCCGTCAGCCCCCCCCTTGTGGGGGCCATGGTAACGACTCCTTTATAACACTGACCTCTCAAGTATCTTGGTACATGTAAGAAACCATACCGCACGATTCTCTCAAGGAAACAAAAAATCTTGATCGTCGTCATCATCTATGGCTTAACAGCCCTTCGTGGTCCTTCTTGTTCCAATAATCTTCCCGTGCATTTGCATTCGTCCCTATGCTTTGTTTTAGCCTCCCATTTTCTAAATATTCAGTATTTCCAGACCCTCCTCCAACTGATCCTGTAACCTAAGTCTTGGTCTTCCTGTTACCCACACACCTCTAGTACAATATATGCTTTGTCGGTTGTGTTATCCTCCAATATTTATATGCGCCCAATCTACATAAGTCTATTTATTTCAACACAACTCACAGTATCCTGGTATCCGTATAGATGGCAGAACTCCAAACACCAACCTCAACCACCCGCTTATAACCTCAACTGTTAAGAGCTCAAACACCAGTCTTAACACCCTTCTCTCAAAGCCCGCTAATAATTATTGACCACTTGATTCTACACTTACACGGTAATAATTTAACAATTAATTCGTTATTAAAACAATTATACCAAGGTACCAAGTTAAAAAGTTAAAGTTCCATTGGTACTTGGGGGGGGGGACAGACAGATATATAGATAGACAGACTTACTGAGACAGGTAGACAGACAGACAGAAAAGATTCCGCTTTGCGCAGTTTCAGTGAGTGAATGATGAGAATGATAGTGACCATTACGTACTTAAACATTAAAGTGGAAGTGAAATTGTAACGTTATTCTTCTTGTCTTAATTTAACTTATATTTTAGTTATGATTAACTCGTGCCTGCTTAGTAAAGTGCTAATTACTCGCGGATAAATGATATTTCTTAATTATTCGAAGCGAAAAAATGTGGTTAACTCAAGTTTACTGGATTATTTACTTTTTAAAGAGAGCAAATTTTTCTCGCTGGTGATTGGTTCATTAGCGGGTGGCTTCATCAAGTTACTTGAGAAGTTTTAATGAAACGACCAGTACTAAGAAGAAATGCCTGCAGCTGCTTCGGTATCGATTCCTTGTCTATTTATTTCTTCTTCTAATTAACATGATACAGCTTGGATAAGGTTAAAAAAAGTATCTTTTTAAGGCTATGAAATTCCTTAAATTATTCTGTGTTATATAAATTTTGTTTATTGTGAAGTTCGAATTGGATAATTTGTGGTTCCTTTTTATTATTATTATTATTTTTCCAGTTACTTCTCTGCGGCCTTGAACAGATTCCGTTTGTCGGCAACCTCATTCCTAGTGGCACTGTGTCTGTAGCCACGTAGAGTCCATACGTATTTCTGCTGTTCTCTTTGTCTTTCCCATTCTAGTTTAGGACACCTTGTTAGCTGTTCATTCCCTTTTCTTTCTTTAAACGACTTCTTCAATCGTGCATTCATATCTCCACATCATTCTAGTTCTCATTTTTTGTATTTCTTCATTTTATGTTCCCTTCAAATTTTTAATTTCCTTTATCTTTCTTTTGCGTTTTACCTTGTAAGGCTAATCTACACCATCAACTATAAAGCATCAGTTCCACAGAGATTTTGCTATATCAGGTTTGTTATTTGAAATTCATACTTCTGAAACTTGTTATGATAAACTTTTGCTTCTGTTTAAAAAAATTCAAATTTTTTAAAGTGACCATTTGAATTCATGTAAACAAAGAGACAACAACTAACTGAGGCGTTGAGTTGCAAAATATGTGTTATCCGCCATAAGTAATTTTGAATAACCAAACACACATTAAAACGCTCGTTTAAAAAATTTTTTGGCTCCTTGTAATTTTAAAAGTTGGTCTAGTTTGCGGATAACACAAACCGGCATTAAAAAGTTGGGAAACGTTTGAGAAAAATATACTTTGTAGCACGTTTTTAATTAAAAGATAAATTTTGGGTAAGGCACGTCCTGGTCCAAAACCAGTCTGAATGGAACACCAGCTTTTTCAACTGCAAGTTGCTAAAACTTATTTCTTATTGTCAACATACAACATAAAATGAAAGATATAAACTTAACTAAATATTGACACTATTTTGGTCAATATTTTTGCTTTGACCAAGTAAGTAATATCGTGTCAAAAAACGGTAGACCATTTTTCTATTTAAACAATATATTCTTGAACATCTGTGCGAACAATACTTCATGGTTATTTGTAACTTTGAAAAGCCGTTTGATGCTACAATCATTTGTTAAATAGGTCTTATAACTTATTTTAATTGCCCGACGTTGTGTGCGTCAATTTAACACTTACTTTTTTTACAGCTTTTTTTATTACTTAATGCCCCACGTTGTTGTGGTGCCAATTTAACATCTACTTGTTTACGCCCAGCGGTGGACGCCAATATTATAATTAATTACTGTGCCTCTAGTTCTGGAGCGCCAATTTTACATTAAATTTTACAATTACTGTTATATTATCTATTTATGCTCTTTATCTCAGGGTAAAAAAAATATAAATGCTCAATTCTTCTTATAAATAGTTCTTCGATTCATTACAATTAGTTATGATTGATTATCATAATTTATCATTGACACATGAATTATGTAATTTCTAATCAAAATATAAACATATTCATTTTCATAAATCTTATTTCATTACTCATATTCATAGCTCTAATAATTTAAATATTGTAATTCTTATTCAAAGACAAAACTTTTAATAATAATTCTCTTAAATTTTAATACTATGACATAGTTAGTTATTGATCTGGATTCATTTAAATTCGGTGCTCATAGATAAATTTAATTTCCATAGTTTCCTAATATTATTTAATTTTGTTTTAAGTAAAATTTTATCTTAATCCTTTAATTAATTCTTATGAGTTCTTTAAGTGAACAGACAGTGGACCTAATACTAAATATGGCATGAAAATTTTACTTGTGGTATGTATCCAAATCTGGTAGAGGTTCATATGGTGTGGTTGCCATGTTGATCGTCTGGCGTAACTGCGATAATTCCCTCTGGATTAGCAGATTGTAACGTGGTCTCCGTGGAGTCACACAAGACACTGCACAACACCAAACTTCACTCACTCGGAATTAGTTCGCGTTAATTATTATTATAGTTACTCGCTTCCACAGGCATTATTGATTATTATTTATTAACTGCGTTATGGTTTGAACTACTGTTATTTACGAGTTTAGTTCGTCTCGTAATGTTACTCGATGATAAAGTTATTGTTGCGTATTTGCACAACTAAATTACAGCGTTATTTAATCATTCGTGTTGTACTAATTCACTTGTACGTCACTAGTAAAATTACAGTTTTTCTTTTTACCGAAATTTGTTCTAGTACGAGCTTACTTTTCTAACCATCGTACCGAATTTCTCGAGGTCCAATAACTATGGAATCTCGGTCGCGGACTTACACTCCCGTTCCCGTCAAAATTTTTAGTTAAACTCCTCGAGCGCACCTTTCTCGCGTCCCTATATCGAATTCCGTATTTCTCCCACTTAATTCTGATTTTTCTTACGCTGTTTTCTAATTGGTTCTACTTTACGACTCTTCAGATCTAGAGACCACCTATTTTTCCGAGAGAACCTCTCTGATAGGCTTTTGGATTCCCTCCAGATTCCTTCCCTAGGTCACTACACTGAGGTCGTTGTCGCTGCTAGATACTGTAGCAATAATTCTTGCCTGTCACTTTTTTGGAGTAAACAAAGCAACCCTTAACTTTCTCGTCAAGTATTGTTTTCGTGCACTTGGTTGTTCTAATGGCATCAACTATTGTTACTTAAAGGCCTCACCAAACTTCCTTTGTATGTCCGTTTCTTTGTCTCTGTTTCCACCAACACTTCTTGCTTGAGTTCCGACATTACTCCGAGCTTTCTCTCTTCTCAGTAAGGTCGAAGTCCTGTCGCTGACCGTTTGAGTCTTTCAATAACATATACCCTTTTTTGTTTCGCTATATGCAGCTGGCGTGTATCGTATTTTGGTCTATTGTTAATACATACAGCTGCTCTTCAAATGAGTTCGTTTACATTTGTACTTTTTTTCTACGGATTTGAGGTAGTTGTCAAAGTTTAACGTTTCTTAGTATGGAGAGCGATGAACTCTGCCTATTTGCCGTGAGCGTGTTGGGGCTGATATATGATTTTATTGCCTGTCAGTCACCTCTGCGTTTCACACAACAATTCCCTGTTACGGCGCTTAAAGATACATCTCTACTCAAAATAAGAAATTTTCAAAATTTCTGATTTTGGCGTTATAGCCTACTATTAAGTTTTTTACGGGCTATCGAACATCTTTCCGAAAAAATATCTCTTCGTGGTTATTTATAACTCTGAAAAACTGTTTAGAAGCTACAATCACAAATTAAATAGTGTCGAGTTTTCTTTACAGGTTATCGACAGTTTTCAGGCTTGTCACCTTTGTGATTCCTCTACATTTTACACATTGTGTGGGATGTCACAAAATGCCAAAACTCGTATACAAAACCTGCACACACATGCTGATTCAGTTTTAAGTACAAGTATATTGTTCCTACTGTTTGTTAAGGACTACTGGCGATCTTTGTACAGGATGACTGTGGATAACTTTGAGATGTGTTTACAAGAAAATATAAAACTAGAATCTATATACTGGATAAGACAACTTTCAGAGCAACTAAATGTTTTGTGAGTTTTGCAACAATTTGGTCGCTGGCTAAAACAGGTTTTGTAAAATCTCTTGATTTTTACTGCTCATTTGAAAGGAATAAAGCGGGATCGTATTACACTTATTGGAATCGTATTGAGAAATGTTGCCTGAATTTACAACCGTTACTAAATCGCTTTTTTAGTTTTTGAATATGACAAGGTTTTGCAATTCAAAGCTTCAACTTTAAAAACCAAGGCAGATGGAATAGATATTTTGAATCGTCATCAGTTTCTCTGAATTACATAACTGCAAGCTAATAGCATGCAAATATAAGAAATTGTGGCTTATACTATCTCCTTAAATTCGTAGTGACCGTCAATCAATGAATTTTTCAGTGAAGAGTTTGTGAGGATCGGTCAAAAATAGGCCTATAACACAAATAATAACTTATTTGTGTCGACGTTTCGACAATGTTTATTGTCGTCATCAGGACCTGTGTATGAATACAAAAGAAATGTCAAAAACAAGAGAACAATATTATTTGGGTGAACGTGTTTGTGTATGTGAGTGTGTGTGCGTGCTTATGTATGTATCATTGTATGTGTGAAGGAGTTGAAATAGTTTGTTTAAACCTTCAAATGTTTTCTTTAAGACAACACGGAAATTATAATACCACAGTACGTATAATATATTTTACTATGCTATATGTCGACTGGCATACGTATAAACGCTTTCTGTACCAATCTAATATCTAATTGTTGATTATTGCTTTTATAATTAATTAAAAATACCATTACATTATAGTAATTTAAATTGTAATAGTGTATAAATTAAGTTCTGTGATATTATAATTTTCGTGTTGTCTTAAAGAAAACATTTGAAGGTTTAAACAAACTATTTCAACTCCTTCACACATACAATGATACATACATAAGCACGCACACGCGTGTACGCACACACACTCATATACACAAACACGTTCACCCACATTCTGATGTGTTTGACATTTCTTTTGTATTCATACACAGGTCCTGATGATGACAATAAATATTGTCGAAACGTCGACACAAATAAGTTAGTATTTGTGTTATATTGTTGACCGATCCTCACAAATCCTGCACTGAAAAAGTTTATACTATAGTTACACTGATATCAATTTGAACACTTGGAGTTGAGTTATGAGGCTAAATCATGCGTACTCGTTACCCGTACTCCCTGTGGATACATTACGTTATTTATTACAAATTTAAAACCGTTAAATGACGATACATGTGACGTACAGAATTCCAAACATCCAGGAAACTGAAGACGTGGAAGTCCGACACCCATCGCAACCACACCTGGAATTATGAAAAACTATGTTCAATTCGAGTCACTTACAACAATCGATTCACCTGAACTGGAAAAACTTGAGGCTTCAATTACGTTAACTGAACATAAGTAATCATTCTAAGAGTTCAGATGTTCGTAGATTACAACTGAATTCACGGTTCATTTATTGTTTATTATTCAGGTAGGTGTACAATATCATTAGCGGATCTACGTTATTTTTTAAAAGTAATTGATTTTTAAATAAGAACCGGTGACATAGCAATGTTGTAAAGATAGGTGACGAAGGGCAAGCGAGTTGCCGAGCTTTAGGTCGTTCACTGCAACCGTAGTCGGCCGACTAACTGACCGGACGTAGACGCCCGTATACGAGCGACTGATCCCAAAACGAGTGAAACCGCTGAATGGCGTCCATTGCGTCAGACTTAGTCGCCCGAATTCGGCCGACCTAGCGACCGATCCCATTGGAATGGGATTTTTCGCGTTAGTCGGACGACTAGCTTGCTTTTAGTGCGTTGTGCTTTTTATTAGTTGTGCTTTTTATTAATTTTATAAATTTGCCTTAATTTTTATAGCTTTCGTTAATGTTACGGACAATGAAAAACTTATTAGCTTAGTTATCGAGCACATTCCACTATGGAATATTCGAGACAAGGGTAACCATCGTCGTGACATTCAGCGGAAACTATATATTCAACGGATTTTCCAGAAAATACTTATCACGCACATCCATTGCGAATGTCACGTTAAACACAGGTGTATTTTAAATTTTCAGTCACAAGAAGCACTACAGTATACAAAATGGTAACTGAGAACGTGTCTAATAATCGCTTCCAGTTGACGAACTTCGGTCGGCCGACTGCAGGCTGGCCGTAAACGTCCGACCAGTTAGTCGTCCGACTGAGGTTCCAGTGGGGTTAATTGTACCCGACGAAGATTGTATAGCTTTGCAAACGTATAAGACGAACGTAAAATTTGATAAACATACGTTACACGATCTTTATAAGTTACTGATGTACGAATTCTACTACAACAAGCTGAAGAAATACGACGAAATCTTATATTTGCTTGACATACTGTATAGGCTATAGATGTGAAAATGAGGAAGGATCCCTGTAAGGTGATGCGGAAGAATTCCATTAACTTTTTCAGCATTAGCCTGTCATTTATCTACTCGTAAATTTGGAGCAGAGAGTATAATCTAAATGCATCGGCCTCGAGAAACAGTATCGCCAAGACGTAAACCCCAAAATTACGCGCTCGTTACAGCAACATTAAGAAACCTGATAGATCTGGGACCTGGTTACGACGAAAAGGTCACTTTGAGATAATTAAACCTTTCCCCGTGTGGAGTGGCAATGTACACACTGCTTCCCGCAGTATTCCAGTACTGAACTGACACAGCTGGTGTAAATGCCAACTAAAAACTTAAAAGCTGCCCTTGTTTCAATAGTTGCTCTGAGTACAGACACTCATGTGCCAGGGAGTATTGTGACGGACGCTTAGAGAAACATTCTGCATACGTACCATTCAATTGCTTTTCGTTCATCATTTTTTATATCACTAAACTTTACCTTTTTCTAAGTTATAACAATTCGTAAGCTGGGCTGTGAATGTTTTTGTTGATTTAGTAACTCCGTCGTTTCGAATTTATAAACATTTTAATCGTGTGACTTTATTTTTATAAGTATGTTTAGAAGATTACTGTTTCTGCCCTGTAGAAATGTTCTGGTTTTGTATTCAATACCATAACGGGCGACTAAAAAAGAAGCAGTAAAAATAAGTATAAACCTTATCATTACGCTACAGATGGACGTAAATTATTTGTAAGCATTTGCAAAGCACATTCAGTTCATAATAAAACTAGCTCACTATTTTAAATTAAATATATTTATTATTAGATAAAATTAATCAATACAAGTATTAAAGACACTAAATTTGTATGTTGAACAAACACATCTCATAACTTGATTCCCTATAATTATTTTAACAATTTTCTCAACATTTTGACCTCCATTTTTGGTTAAAGGTGCCCCTAAAGATAAAAAATTTTCTTATAAAACTCTGCATTCGGGTTTGGCCCAAAATTTGCAAGGAGTGGAATTAGCGTTTTAATAATCAGCCAAGTTATTAAAACCGAGTTTATATTCTGAATAGAATTCCTCATAACGCGATCCCCCACATAGGCTTTTACAATTTCTGCTCTTCATTTTTCGATCACATAGGCTTCATCCATTTTTGGCCAGTTGGACAGTTAACAGTTTTTTATAAGCTCTCCATTTGAGTTTGGGTTAAAATTCCCTTTAGTCTGACGCCCCCAGGATTTTTCAAATTTTTGATCGTTTTTTTGTGCCATGGTATCCTAAAAATTGGAAATTTCAAAAACTGTTCATTATAATCTAATTTTAGTTAAAATTCCTTTAATTTGATACCAAACACATAGTTTTGCTACTCTACAAAATTTTGACCCAAATGTTTAGGCCGTGATGTCCCAAAATGATGACAGTTTCAAAATTGAATACTGTATTAAAACTTTTGCTGGAAATCCCTTTAATGTGATACCCTACTTTGATATTTTTGATTTTTCACAATTTCACGATTTCCTACTTACGTATTTTTATTCAACACTGAAACCCATACAGGAAGTAGAGACACTAAACACTCCATCACTTCATCTGGTTTATTTCTTCTTGTCGTCGTCGTCGTCGTCGTCGTCGTCGTCGTCGTCGTCGTCGTCGTCGTCGTCGTTGTTGTTGTTGTTGTTGTTGTTGTTGTTGTTGTTGTTGTTGTTGTTGTTGTTGTTGTTGTTGTTGTTGTTGTTCTTCTTCTTCTTCTTCTTCTTCTTCTTCTTCTTCTTCTTCCATCAAGGAATAGGCGAATCGCCTGTTCTGATCCATAACGTCTATCTGACTTATTCCTCTGAGACTTCTGAGTAAACAAATTTTATTCTAAGGACTTTACCAACATCCTGTAAAGTAAAACCAGTGGTTGGAGTGTTACATTTGAGCCTCTGGTCTTGTTCTGAATTTCGTTCGGAGATCCACCCCCGTAATTTCTTCCGCCTTTAATGCCGTTGTGAAAAACTTCGGTCTACCTAGGACCGTTGGCCATTTGTCACCTTTAATATTGGTCGTGCCCTTACCGTGTGGCATGAAAAAAATAAGAGAACAGGAATTGCAACACAGTTAAAAAATGACAAATGAAAGAATCCGTAGTCGTCGAAACTTAACAGCGTCGGGTTCGGAAAGATCAAGAAAAACCAGATAGGAAAGAAAAAAAAAGGGGATTCCACCCTTGTTTTTCCGTTGCTTTTGTTTCTCTGTGTGCAGTATGACACTGCATACAGAGTTACACTTGGAAATATTTAGCATCTATATAATTACCGTTTATTTCACAAGGAGGTACAGCTTCTGGCATATGTCGATGACATTGACGTCATAAGTAGGTCTGAATCTGGCTTAAAGGAAGCCTTTCAAGAACTGGAGTTGTCCGCTAAGGCTATGGGCTTGGTTATAAACCAAAGTGCTGGGTGCTGGGTGCTAAAAAAACTAGTTGAGCAGAAACTAGCCGTGTTTGAGAGGAAGGTACTGAGGAGAATCTATGGCCCTGTGAAAGAAAACGAGATTTGTAGGCGACTGCATAATCGAGAGTTGTACGAAAGGTTTAAAGATCTTCCGATCGTGCAATTCATACAAATTAACAGACTGCGTTGGGCCGGTCATGTGCAGAGAATGGCGGAGGATAGAATCCCAAAAAAAATCATAAATTATTTGCCGATGGGAAGGAGAAGGAGGGGAAGACCGCGTACAAGATGGCTGGACCAGGTTGGTAAGGAGGCGCAGCAAACTGGTGGACATTGGGCGGGAGTAGAGACTAGTGGGGACGATTTCTTTTGGAGGCCAGGTCCCTGACTGGGCTGTAGCGCCGAGGATGTTTGTATGTACTGTATATAATTACCGTTTGCGTAATGTCATATCTCATGCATTGTAGGATGGGTACGTGTTCAGTTGTTGAATTGCCGCAGGTTTCCCTCTCTAAAAGTTATAAACTAAATTTTATTATTAAAATTTTCACGTTGTGTTTGGTACAAGCGTACCAAAAAGATGGGCGAACCTTTTAAAATCATCTTCACTTTCCTGACCTGATCGTCAATGTACAAAATACTATTCAACCGAGTAATTTATACAACTTAAATAACTAGCTAAACACTTTTATTTTTTATCTGTTTCGTTGTATTTTTTAGTTAATTGTAAAGAAAAATAGAGTCATGAGTCTTTTGAAGAGGTCGAATTTCATGAAAGGATGTAATACTGCGCTTCAATACCTCACCCATTATTTGAGCATTTATGGTAGGCCTACAGTCATATTTTTATTTGTCTTCAATGTTTGCGTTTTTATTTATGAATTTCTGTTGTTATGTAATCTTGAAAATGTACTTCCTGTAAGCTTTCGGAGTAGTTTATTTTTGCCGAAACTAAGAAGTGAAATTTCGTTCAGGCGGCGACTCGTTAAACCCGCTTTCATCCTCAGCACTATATTAAACACAAGTTCGTCACATTTCGCTCCCCCACGCTAATCTCGGTTTTCTCGTCGGCAGGCCTTGAAAATATTCTGTGTACTCAATCACCCCCCCCCCCCCCCCCAACCATCGCGTCACTCAGAGCCGGCGCGTCGTTAAAGCTCTTCTTATTTCATATCTCTCATTCACGGCCTTTTTCTCAAACTTTATCAACACACACACACACACACACACACACACACACACACACACACACACACACACACACACACACACACACACACACACACACACACACACACACACACACACACACACACACACACACACACACACACACACACACACACACACACACACACACACACACACACACACACACACACACACACACATTGGTAACACTATTACGAGTTTGTAATCGACGCAGACAGAACTACCATCACGACAGGGGATCCGCGCGTTGACGCCGTCAGGGAGGATGGGGCTTTCACCATATTACTTTTCCCCTGTTAAAACTGGAGAAACGGCCGGAGTTTTCTTACTTCATTGACATAAAAAAAAGAATTCAATCGTGAAAAGAATTTGCATTTCAACTGTGGGTGTGATGAATATTAAATGTAATCTTGTGTTTCACATCTTTCATAGCAACCGTTCGTTGTACCTAACGATGACGAAACGTAAGCGTTCGAAGTAAATTCAGTACACCTCCAGTGCGCGGTCTTATTAACTAAATGATGTTGGGTAATGAGAAATAAATTTTACGTCTAGACCTAATTAGACTTGCCTGAAGTGCATCGTAGACACGCCTTCTATCAATATTGTCTGTCGTGTATTACAGCAGCAGTTATGCAGCAGGAAACTATGGGCTATCTGAAAACTTGCCGTTTTTATGATACAGTCAGCGCTTGACAAGAATATTAAAATTACTTAATCACGCGCATCAGCGGTAGGAATTAATTAAAAATGTTATCGCGCGTTAAGAGAAGATTTTAATACCGGTTAAGACTGATGCATTTACTGGGTTCTTACGATAGCAAATTAAATACCATTTAGCGTGCACCCCCTGAAAAGCACGACAACTTACCGAGAGTCTTCGTCTTGCTCATATTTCATTCCTGCCTTATTAGAGTGTTTTATAAAATTTATAATTATTTTGGAGCGTGCATTATTTTATTTTAAAGCGGAACTTTAGAAGAGTCAAGTACAGTTTATTTTTTAGATTAATCTAAAATTAAACTATTTTTTCAACTATACCCTATAACTGAAATACAATTGGCATACCGGTAAACCGATTGATAGTTGTTTACAGTAAAACGTAAAGGTACTTACCATAAACGTCTACCATGTATAAAAAATCTGAGTTCGAATCAGAAAAATGAACGAAACTAAAATGGACATCTAGTGTGAAGCTGTTGTCTAATGCGGGTGCGTATTAAAACAATGAAGGAATTGTAAGACGACTGAGAATAGAGAAAGGTATAATAAATATCATAGGAATACGGGAAATATAGTATGAAAACGTAAGAGGCTAAAGAATACATCGGACAAAATGGTGGATAACTCAAATAATAGCTTAGTAACTCCCGGATACAAGAGAATGAGGAAACCAAGCATATTCAGGACATGCAGAATAGACGAGGTGATGCAGCTAAGAAAGCTACGGAGAACGTAAGAATAGTTAATTGAAGTCGGTGACTGAAACAGTGAAAGATTAAAAGACTCGAAAGGCAAGGAACGGATGAGAAACAAATGACGGCTGTCAAAAGCTACGCAGTTTTTTTTTTTTTTTACAGCCAGGAATATATATAAAATTTGAAAGCAAGAAGCAAAATAAAATTATCGACTTTTATGTAACACGCCACTCTTGTGAATTCAGTGATGTTCCTAAACTGAAATAAAGAGCTATTAAAAACTACTTGCAGTCGGGAATTGGCGCATTTCATATTCTATTTCATCACTGTTTAGTCGCTTTCGTATCGACTCATAATAAACGCATGATAGTGACGAATCGTTTATGAACGAACCGGTGTTCCTCTGACACGGTTCTGTAGAGTGAGTGAAGGACATGGTTCCGAGATTCGGTAATAACTGGCTCATCAGTTTGTGCCGCGACTAGTAAAATAACATCGCGGCTAGATTTCCTTATTTTATATTACGTCTCCTTTTCGCCTGGATAGTTATGCTGCGTGGCGTCGGCGATTGCAGCGAGCCGTCTGTTGTGCATTGTAATGCGCTCTGTTGAGTAATTGCCGTAGCTTCGCTTTCTCCGAAGCTTTCCACGTGAGGGAAAAAGGGCAGTCGCCGTCCATATCTCGTCCCGTTAACATCTGAACGCCGGTGTCGAAATGAGTATTCTGTCTGTTCATTTTGTGCACATCCATAATTCAGTGGTACTAATTTGTAAATTATTAATAAGCCAATAATTGTATGCCGGACTAGCAGGCATGTACAGAGCGATTCTTTCATTCCTTTTTCTATTTATTTAAATTCTTTCATTTCGTACGGTTAACTGTTTGTGCAGGCTCATGAATTATCACGCCAGGTCAGCTCATGCTGTCGGCCATATCTACTGGAAGTCATTTACGATTGTAAATTCACGTGTTACCTTGGTGCCTTTCTTTTTTCATATTTTATTTAGTTTCGTTTAAGAGTTTTCTATTTCTCAGTCCAATCGGGATGTGCATGCTTGCAGCCTAAACTCGAGCTGTTCTGATTGTTCGCGAATTTCATAAAGATTATAGTAGATGTATATACAATAGTGATTAATATTGAGAAAGCTTTATAAGAATTTACAAGCACTGATTGTTAGCATATCCCTTGGGTCATTATGAGATTATTATTTGCCAGTAGGCATTTTGTCAAATTAATTTAGCGATGATTAATCATTACCTGGAGTGGTTGCTTAAGTTAAAAGCTATGCTAATTATTGAAGGTTTAATGTCACCTAAAAGGGGTTTTTCAATTCCATGCATTAGCTTGGTATGTGTGCTGGTTATGTGTCACATTAATTGACCTTGTTCAGTTTTCTGAGTCCCAGTAAAGCAACAAACAGAATGATTAATCACTGCTGGGCTCTCGGTCTGTCAATTAAGAGTGAATAGTTTGGTTGAATGTTATGTTATTATAATTTGATTTATGATGATGAATTGCTGAGGGCCTCATGAATGTTTAAGCTGAAATATGGAAGATTACTGTCCTATAACAAATGTATGTAGAACTATTGGATACTGTGCTATAAGATCTGAGCCAAAATAAATGTTGTTATGTTAATCCTGACTTTCATTTGCAAGTCCTGTCACAATGGGCTCGGTGCATTTTATGCTTCATCTAGGCCATCTGCCTAGTTCTAAAAATTACGGGTCGCCTTCCCCTTTTCAAGAAAAAAAACCTAGTTTTTTTTAAATAAAAGTTTTCTTAAAACTTTGAGAAGGGGTAATGAGGCGGCTCAAGTTAATCAAACATTGACGCGGAACCAGCATCGTTCACTCTTGTTTCTGTCACAAGCTGACTCGTCATAGTCACGAGTAACATATATACATAACAAATAAGAAAGCAGTTTATTAAATCGGGGAAGAAGGAGACACCACTGGGTGGGACACTTGTGGATGCCACAAAATTAACATTTTTTATTAGCAGTAAATTTCTATCTTGATCTGAGCATACAGTTGCACTGAATGCTGTAAGAAGTTATTGTAACTGTAATGTATATGGATTCCATGCGTCATTTTAACGATCAGAAGTTACTAAAAGTGCATATTAATTAATAAGAAAATTATATCGTAATTACAATACATTATTCTCTTGTAATGTATTTATTATAGTATGCATGACAGAACTGTGATAAACTATACAGTAATATACCAGTCCATATATGTTATACTAGTAGGCCCTATATGACGTACTATAGTAGGCCTATATGATATAATATATGCCTAAATATTATACAAGACGCCTATTTATTTTAATTTGAAGAGGAAACCGTCAAATTTACGACTTTGAAATTCCCAGATTTTTGTAAATGTAAGAGAACAGCTAAAACAATTAGACCTGGGAGTCTGGTTGCGCAGTGTGAAAACATCTCATTGGGCATGCATAGTTTTGACGCGTTGTTGTCGGAGCAGTCAGTTTGTGACAGAACAGCTGTAATCTGCGCGAACCATTTCATGTCTCAATCTGCAACCTGTGATCTTAACCATTTTACCTGTGATCTGCAAAATGCTCGATAAAATCCTTCTAAACGACTAATGGTTAATATTTAAACGCTGTATAATGTAGAAAAAGGCGGATAATTGGACACTCCTTTTAAAAGAATACATTTGGTGTCCAGTTTGTTTATTTTATTTATTTATTTGTAAACACGCCGGCATTTGTTATTGTGTATACCAAGACGAAGACATTATAAAATGCAAGGAGTTGGGTATAAGGGCAACAAATCTCTAAAATGTCACTCTGCAGCTTACTCATTACTCAGTGAAGACAATAAGATCTAAGATCTACGCAGTGGGCATAAACGAATACGATCCAGTTAGTCGCTGTTAACCATTAGTTAATGCAGATTACTAGTAGGAACGCAAGAACAAGATGCAGTTAGTCGCTGTTAACCGTTAGTTAATCCAGATTACTAGTAGGAACGAACAAATAAGATCCAGTTAGTCGCTGTTAACCGTTAGTTAATGCAGATTACTAGTAGGAACGAACGAATAAGATGCAGTTAGTCGCTGTTAACCGTTAATTAATGCAGATTATTAGTAGGAACGAACAAATAAAATCCAGTTAGTCGCTGTTAACCATTAGTTAATGCAGATTACTAGTAGGAACGAACAAATAAGATCCAGTTAGTCGCTGTTAACCGTTAGTTAATGCAGAGTACTAGTAGGAACGAACGAATAAGATCCAGTTAGTAGCGACAGCGTGTTAATCTTTAGTTAATGCAGATTACTAGTAGGAACGAACGAATAAGATGCAGTTAGTCGCTGTTAACCGTTGGTTAATGCAGAGTACTAGTAGGCATGAATGAATAAGGTCCAGTTAGTTGCCGTTAACCGTTAGTTAATGCAGAGTACCAGTAGGAATGAACGAATAAGATCCAGTGATATTTAGATATGGAGTCAGTCATTTGACCGGTTCCTAGTATTTTACATAGAAATAACAACATATAAATGTACGGAACTAACATGGGTAACGATCTATATTACAGTAAAATAAATTAATAATCATCACAGAAATAAACAGTAACAGATTTTAGTAACAATTTATAATACTTCTATTAAAATAACTGTCATACGCTATGTCCTCGATACAGGTTTTATTCTTTATGTTGTTCATTGTTGGTTTGTACATTTTGCTTATAGTGCAACAAATTCTACTTAAACCATACAGGATGAAGCTTTTAACAGAGATACAACGGACACTTGAAGGCACTATACTCCACCACTGCATGGATTTCCAAACCACAGCATTGAAATATTACACACATTCACAAACCCTGTCAGCAACAGGAAAGTACTACACATAACCTACAAAGGATCGAAACTAGACACATTTAAGCAAATCGAAATTATAAAAAAACATGCGAACATAAGGAAACGACATCCTAAACGAACAAACGTAGTTTGAGCAGATCACACACAACAGCGGTCTGATACCAGCGGACATCACACGTCAACCAGCAGCAGCTATGCGTATAGACAAGTGAAACCCGGTTCTGGCACACGTAAAATTTAATTTTAAATTTTATCTAAAAATTAATGTCCCGATGTCGATAAAACGAATTAAGAAGGACACTATAATCGCCTAAAATATTTCAAAGTAATTAACTGTGATATTATTAAATTATTTTAAGTAATAAGATAACTAATAACGGTTAGGTCAAAAATGGATTTCATTTCTCCAAAGGACAGGTCTCCCCAGATACAAACGTGGCTGTGTAAGTTCGGTTTCCAACACGTGGCTGGGCTTAGCGGTATGTAGTTGTGTCTAGTCGCGTATCAAGAAAGCATGAATGTTATTTCGGCATCCCAAAGTATTTTAGAATAAAATCAGGTTCCTCGTATTACTTACATTTGTCAACTTTATTTTCTTTTAAAACCTGACGAAATACAAGGCGTAAGGTTTAAATTTATGTGATCACACAATACGATGGACTGAACTCTTTGGAAAGTGATACTCTGGGAGATCTCCGAGGGATTTACATGGGCTCCGTTCCATAGCAGTAGCATGTGTTCCTTGTTTCTTATGGCTTCACAGTTTTGGAGACCATTTCGTGATCTGCCCACAAATATTTTAATAATTACTTCTTTCATCCTCGTACTGCTACAGTTCATAATAGACCCTGACCTTCTTCAAGATTTCGATTTGCTGCGGCAGCTCGTCAATTAGTCTCTGTCCAGCCCCTGGCAGCGAGTTCTTGATCATCCCCTTCTTCTGGTGTCAGCATTTGTCCCTCATTCTGACGTCATTCATTCGTGCCCATATTTCCTGCCCCTTTTAGGCGTTGCAGCCTGATGTACTCTACAGTCCTTGGTTCTTTGTATAGTTGTTGTTGGTCGTAATTTTAATGCCTGGAAACAGAAACATGAAACAGTAAACATAAGTAACTGATTTTGTTACTCTTTATGTAGTCTGATTTGATTACCTTTGATTCTTGTCTTACTAATGTTCGACGAGTTATGCATTTGGTTATAATACCTTCCTATAATAACAATAATTGGTTTGTTGAACTAAGTAATGTATAATTCTTTACCAACATCTCTGTGTTACTTCAACCTAAACATTGGCACCCACTAGGCGACTCTTAGACATATTTCCTTTTCCTTTGTCGTGCCTTAATGGAGTAACAGGTGTACTTTATGTAGCACATTATTACAATCTATCATAATAATAGCCTTTAACTTCATATCCTTGTAAGACTAATTGTAAAAAATTAAAGAAGTAAAGAATTTTGCAATTAAAATGAATGGGAAACAAAAAGCTTGTATAAACTGGTGTGTACATAGTCAGCAAACAACTTTTATAACAGTTCGTAACCAGCTTTGGAGTCACAAAAGAATTCTACAGTGTACTTTCCTACTTTCTTTGTTACAAAAAGATTCTTACTTTACTGAGACTTTGCTAAGATTCTTATCGACACATTCCCTTATGCAGCAAAACAAGCTTCTTTATACCAAAATGAGTAGTTCTTAAACTTAAATATATATATATATATATATATATATATATATATATATATAAAATAGACCTAGTTGCTTTGTGTAATAGAAACGGAAAAGATAAATTAAAATCAACCACGACTTAAGAATAAATTAAATGAGGAAAACGCGAAACTTTTTTCATGATTTATAATTAATTACTATATTAATTTTTTCAAATACTTGATACTTCATTATGCTAATACGCAAAAATATCTTGTACTCCTCTCTAAACAAAATAAGATATCTATGTTTGTTGTCTATTTACGAAATACAAACTAAAGCCCAAACAGTTAATGCAGGTCTACGATTACTTACATACTTATATAACCTTTACTGTACAAAAGCACAACGGTAAGAGCGCAAATAATTATTACTTTTATGATACTCATCAGGACGGGTATCAATTTTTAATTTTATAATACAAGTTCATGAGACTGAGATCCTAAATTTATAAGAAAACGATTCAGTTAATGTGGAAATTATACTGAACATTTTTTTCTTACTCAAACAGGTAATAAGTAAAACGGTGTTTTTTTTTTTAAACAAATTACCTTAAAAATAAATACACCTCTTAGCCGTATTCGGTTGGAAATAAATAAATAGAAAATTGCTGTTTGAAGTCTAGTTGTGCAACAGTAATTATTGTATTGGTATTACGTTACTGATGTTATTATTGTTACCCTATAATAATAATAATAATAATAATAATTTTTTTTTACGAGGGCAGATGGAAAAATTTGTTGTAAAAGTGTCCGGAAGGGTGCATACTTCCTGGGTCTGTGGGTTTGGGTATTACACCTGACCCACTATAAAACCACCTCCTTTCCTTTTCTAGGACAGTAACCTGGATCTGTTTGGCACATTACTTCAGGCTAAGCCTGAAGTAATAATAATTATTATTGAAGTAATAATAATTATTATTATATTAATTATTATTATTATTTCAGTAACTTATCGAGTCTTTCCACTCTACATAAAATATGACCCTCATTTCCTTTGTTAAATCGTCTTTCGAATTAAGTAGAAAAGTTAGGACAAACCTTTTATTCAAGAAAGCCGAATTCAACATTCACTTCGCTTTTCTTCTTATTACAATTATTAAAAGTTTTTTAAATTGTTTGTTCGTAAAGTTAATTTTTAATAAATCGGGACAGTAGCTCGGCGGCAATGAGGTAAGATTTGACGGAACTAATCAACAGCAATTATAATTACCTATTTCTACAACCACACAATTTCTCTACTGCGTACAATTCAGTGACACATTTACAAACACACACATATCTGATTTTATAGTTACACGGAACAATTTACACGATTGTGTTTTCACCACAAAGTCCTATATTCTTATAGAATTAATCTATAGCCGTAGATCTATACTATTTTATTTGAATTAAATTATGGTTTTTCTACAGGTACCTGGAGATTAGTGTCAGTATAATTTGGATGATTAGTGTACTCGTTTCTGTCACTAGACATCCTGGGTATGTACTCCACATCAGGGTGGTTAAGTTGTTTATGAACACCAACCACGATTTACCGAAGGTTTCTAGACGTAGGCGTATGAAAGTGCTTTACCTGCATATTCGTGGGTAAATATAATATAGTTTGACTCTCACTGGCTCTAAACCCTGTCAAAGTATAAAAGGAATTACTTTAACGTTGACCAGAGATTGGATAGACTGCGGGTACATCAGTCGTTGACGTGTTCCTCCGGTTGTATTTCCACATTAGTTCGGATAATACCGGATTACAGAGTTTGACGGGCAATACAAATGAGTTACAAAAGACTGAGTTTTCTATTCTATCTGAACTAAGTTAATTACATACAGAGCAGTGATAATACCGCTGTCATGCAAGTAAAAGATTCAAGGGCACAACAGCGGTATTACTAGGAGACTCATTTATTGGGTATTTTCGATGTAACGTGGTCATGTTTTATCAACGTTGACATTTTTTAAAAGTGTAGTTTACATAAAACTATTCGATGTATTTATCTGCATAACATTCGCATATCACTGTCCGCAGAGACAAAAGAAGAAAACATCTTATATGGTGTAATAAACAGTGAAGTACCGCGCTTCTTATTTGCTCAATTTGAGCAAAACAATTTTCAGTGTATATATGTTTAATATTTTGAAGATGCCTTTTGCAGGATTTTCATTTTCAATGTTATCCGAAATTTGTACGACGTTACTTTCTAATTTGTAAAGACACGAGTATCCGACGTCGACGACTGTTTATGGCGAACGTTAAGCATGTTCCAGCATTTTCAGACGGAGAACACGGACAAGTCAATAAAGTAAACAAGTTTTTAAGTACCTTGAAGAGATCTTAAAACACAAAAGTTTAGACAAAGAGGCAACTAAGATGAGATCTCAAAAAGTGGAGTAGTTTATCGTTTAACATGGGATCACTGCAGTAAAAAGTAAATCTCGGTAAAAACAAAATTGCAGCAAAGCAATACAGTCATAAATTCAGAATGCCTTTACGCAACGGAGCGTTTAGTTCTAAAACAAAAAAGATAATTTGGGTAAAAATAATACTGAGAGAAAATATTAAGGAAGATTCTTGGCTCAAAGGAAAATGGAAACGAATGAAAGAAAAGAAACGACAAAGAACTACATATGGGAACTGAAAAATTTGCGGGCAATATCCGGAAACGAAGGATTGCATTGGGTGATTCATAGAAATTTGAAGAATATAGCAGAAATGGACATACTGGAAAAGAAGTTTTAAAAACAGATACTTTTCAGAAAAGCATTAAGAATCCAAAGCTTTTCAAGAAGAATAATTAAACCAAACAAAACTGTCTGGACAAAACAAGAATAAAGAACTTGATGAAAAGATGAAAAAATGCTGGGAGGAAAACCGGGAGAATCAAAGGAAAATATTGACAAGATATTTTGCCAAGTTCATGGTTAGCCAAGGGCGAAAGAATGGCGATAAAAAAAAGCAATAATAATAGTCGTAGTAGCAAATTATTAATTCCATTATAACAGATAATATACTTTTAAATATCACTATTGTATTAACGACTCGGAACACTAATGTTCAAGTGTTCCGAGTCGTTAATACAATAGTGATATTTAGTTAAGTAACGCACACGTCATGGACAACGAAATCCAAGAATATACTTTTACATTATTTTAAAGGGTTAACCATATATCCAGTATTGACGGTCAGCTAAAAACAAGAAAAGTGGCAGATGAAAAAATAATGACAAAAAAGAAATTCCGAGTCAACAAAAGAATTACTACTAGACAAATTTAACAAAGGATGCGGAAAAAATGTGAACTACGGGAGTTTAGAGACAAACGCGCAAGCGCGTCTCACACTACCGAGCAATCTACAGTCGTACTCAAAAGTTTGTCATTTGAATGTATGTTTCCCAGCTGTGAATATCGTGAACGTCGATTTGTATTACAAGTATAGGCTAATATTTGCGTATGAGTTTTACTTTGACTGTAGAAACGTCAAGCAGCGTAGGGGAATATACTGTATCCCCACACAACTCGCAGTGCCAGTCTGCTACGCTTCCCCTCTCCGGATCCAATGTTAACGTAGCCAAGTAGCACGTACGCTATCACAGCCGAAGTCATTGATAAGAGATTTCATATCCGGACTGTTTCACCGCGGTCGACTGCTTTGTTCTGTCATTGTTTAAACGTTTCAGCCACCCACCGGAAGTTTTCTTCAGTTCAAAAAAGTTTATAAAGTGTTCGACAAAAGGTCGGAGAGCCGAACGTACCCGTAACCTAGATAAACGCAATTCTCCACCCTTTTATCAAACACTTATAAACTTTTTTTCTACTGAAGAAGGTCTTCGGTGGGTGGTCAAAACTAAACGTTTAGTTTAGTTTGAGTTGACAACAGACCAAAGCAATCGACCACAGCCAAACAGCCGCATATAAATTCTTTTATCAACAAAACAAAAATAAAGCTTCAGAGTTTTCTTTACTACTTACTAGCTGTTACCCTCGGCTTCGCACGCGAATATTTGACTTTCAATAAGTATTTTAATATAATTTTTGATTGTCTATGTCTATATGGCGTTCTGTCAGCTCGTATAACAATTTTGGATTCATTTGTCAAATTCTCTCCGAAGCTGTTTTCAACACTTGTACTATTTTAACTTGTACTATATTATTATGTTGGTCAAACAGCCTTTGGAGATTTAAAAATACCCGTTTATAAAGCCTTTGGATATATTTATCAAGTAGCTGTTAAATCAAAAACGCTAAATTCTTTATTTTAAGTTTTACTGAGTTAGAAGCATTGTATAACACATTAAACGTTATGTTTTCCTCAACAATGGCTTTTATTTATTTCAGCAGTAAACTGAAAACAAAAAACCGTTGTCACCTAACCTCACAAATGAAAACAACACGGTGACATATTTTCGCTTCGCATTAAGTAATAGGACAATTTACAATTAGTACACTTCTTCTTTTCCACATCGTAATATATCGATACAGTCGCATATTATATAAAACATCGAAAATGTACTGCAGGAATGGATAAATGTACAGTTCCGATGCCGCTACATAGTTTTTGTTTATTTACTCCTTACTATGGTAATTAATTCTGGTCTCCATTGTGTTGTTGACTTCTTTAGTAGTAGTATTTAATATATTTCGTTACTCATTCATTGCATCATCATAACTACGTATAAACATAAATTTTATAATCGTGTAAGACAATTACAAAATATATAGACGTATCTGTATACAAAATTACAAAATCTACCGATACAATCGCATATTAAAAACATTAAAAATTGCAGGAACGGATAAAGGTACAGTTCCGATGCCGTTAAATATCATTTGTTTGTTTACTTGTTACTATGGTAATTAATTCTGGTCTCCATGGTGTTGTTGACATCTTTATACGCGTAAACGAAAAGGCATAACTAAAACGACCTAAATCGTGCAAACGGGGCAAAATATCAAATTCCATGTTAGATAGTATTTTTCGCATTGTGTCAAAGGTTACCTTTGCAAAATTTGGTGGCAATCGGTGTAACGGTGTGAATTTGTATTCAGTGCCCATAAATCCTCGGACTTTGAGTTTTATATATATATAGATTTGTTAACTTAGATGTCTGCTTGCGGCATCCGCGCTCGTTTATCATACATCTGTTACGACATTACAGAGCATGCTTCGTGTTTCTCGGCTATTCCAGCGGAGCCCGGCTATAATGTGTTTGTGCGTACATATTGCTGCTACTTTGAGATGAAGGACAATCACGTGACACTTGTCACGCGTCCGTAGCCGAGACTGATCCAGATTTCACCAGTCCGCGCACACCGTGTTCAAGGCGACAAGCAATTACGCTCTAGTGTTTTCTAGTAGCGTTGTTGACGCGTAGTATGGATTATTCTGGAATATCAGCTGGGTATAAATACAAACACTCAGTGACACTTGGTACAGTTTAAGTGGCGATTTATTCCAGTGCGGTTCGAAGTATTGCGGTCAAGTGTTATGTGTTCTATAAGTGTTATTGCGTGTGAACAATTTTTATTTTATTTGTTGTAAGAGGCTATCTTGTTGATTACAAACTGTTTAATTGTGATAATTAAAGCTGGTGATTAGTGACTCAATTGGTGTCTTGTATTTTGTTTCCCACTGTACCGTACGACGATCAAGTAGACCGTCGTAACTGTACTTATTGACATATTCATATACGATTAGGATAGATGGTAACGCTGGTAGACAGTTCTGCATTGTTCTATGTAATTCTAATCTAAAAATATTTAAAAACTGACTTTTAATACTGTAAGGTTTACTGTTGTACGTATTATTAAAATTTCACACACACATGCTAGTCAGTAAATTCATGTTTTGTGTGTGTTTTCCTTTTAGCCTGTATAGTACAGTTTGGTCAGTTTCTAAATTTTCTGAAACATGTTTCATACGCTTTTGCTGGTTATTACGCCTCGTGTTATCTATAGTAATGTCGGTCGGCATTATCTATAATCGTTAACGTCGGTCGGCATTCACGTCAAAATGAATTTTATTAGTCGCAATTAAGCTGTCACCATGTAGTTTTGTTGTTGGCACGCATCTGCACATTATTTAAACAAAGGCCCATACTGATAGCAGAATGGCGACAACACGATGGGATGGCTTTATTGAAGGTGACAAGCAACAGCCGATGAGTACTAATTATGGCAACGACGCGTCCACACGGAAATGTTCATATCGTTTTACTAACGGGGCAATATGTTTGGTACACAGAGACAATGGAGGGATCGTGTCATAATTTTAAGATCACGTTATATTAGAAAGACTTCAGACTTTGGCAGTACCTTGAATTACTTGTTTAAGAGTTGTTGCATTGTTGGGTAAGAAAAAAACAGAATATCACTACTAACTCGCACACTTACATCTGAATGACTGGCGCGATTGTCCAAAATCAAGATTACTTTATATGTATATTTTGCCTAAAAATCGTTCCAAATCCCTTATACGCTACCTTGTACGTTTTAGTTCTTTTCGTACTTCTTTGCAAATACAAGACTAAAAGCCTATTACATCGTCCGTTGTTATAACTGATCTCTTCATCTTTTCATCGGCCGTCCCAGACTTCTTCTGCTTTAGGCACATATTTTGCACCTACCATTTTAGACAATTGAAGGTGCTAAGTCTCCCTGAATGGCCTACTAACCCGACTGCAGTAAAGTCCGGTGGTGTGTTCGCCATTTTCGAGCATCCAGATTGCACTGAGTTTCATTCGGAGACCCACCTCCTAGGCCCATCCGTTCTCTCCACCGTTAGGAGTTTTCTTCCTCCGCCTTCGAGACCGTTGTCCATTTGTCATCTGTTAACCTAGACCGTGGCCCTACAACTGGGAGCTACCATCCGGAGCCAGATGCACCCAGGTTTTTTAACGAGGTTGACACTCCTTTTGTTGTTATTTTTCATCGTTCGCAAGATGAGGCCCCGGACTTGCGACCGGCAGTGTTAAACCACACCGTTGGCAGAGTTTACGTTTTACTTAACTGAATCAATGAAATATCAAAATATCAGTCAGACAGCAGGGAGCACGCTGCCTAAATGTTTGTGCGGGTGATCGTGAGAGCATGTTGGAGACACTTATCGTCAATAATTAACTCCAGAATGTTTGCTGTCGCTACTAAACATATTTTATTGTCCAATAGGGAAAGGGGGACAAGACAGACTGGATCGCGAATTAAAAAATTATTTTATTGAGACAATTGGCTCAGTAGAAGAGTCCGATATAGTCATTTTATATCGCAGAACAGAAAAAATTTCGGTAATAAAAAAGATAGATTGGAAGGGAAAGTCATTACCGTGTCGTGAGACGATGGAATCAGATTCTATGCTCAGCGATAAGGGTGGACGAGTTTCTACGCCAGCCAGCTTGGAATGTCTGACATTCCATAATACGCGTAGTCAGTAAAAACCGATGTGCAACTGATGTGATTTTATACCATACTGTATACCAATGTTTACGACGCACTATCCGTTTTATATACGTTTGCGAATTGCGTTTATCATTATTTTATTTGCGCGCGTCCCGACGCGTGTTCGACTCTGAACTGAAAATGAAAAACTACTGACATCGTTCGTATTGTTGATTTTTTAATGCGTGACTCATAAGATAATAATGTGATCGAAATATGAATAGAACGAGAATTCCGAAACATCATAGAACTAATTATAGTCTGTTTAGTATATCTTCCGTTTTGACACTTGAGAAAATACAGAGTTGCGGGTTTGGCGTTCTTTTGTGGGCGGAGTCTTATGGTGGTCGAACTCCTACACACCGCTCAATCGTAGGCGTCACCGCCGAGACTGTATGTCGTCGAATGGGCTAATCTGTCGTCGATTTTGTGTTAGGGCTAATCTGAAAAAGAATGCAGTTTAAATCTACATCGAACACTACAAAAAATATTTTATGTTCCTCTTTATTAAGCTGGTGACAGGTAGTATCATTATTAATCATTTGGAAAATATCTATTAGGATTTGGGAAAATTCAACACGAGAGTAGAGTAGAGAGAGAAGAAAAGAGAACTAGGAGAACTCTTGAGGGTGTTTTAGTGAGAGTGTTCGGCCCACGAGACTTTTAGTCTTCCTTGGCCGTAGCTACAGAGGTCGACCCCGTTTAGACTACATGAAACAGCTTATGGTCGATACGAACTGCACATGATATTGTGAGTTGAAAGGAAAAGCAGAGAAGCATGAAGAATGGCGAGCTGCTGCCAACCAGCCTATGGGCTGCTAACCTGGAAGAAAGGCCGTAGCTGTAAGGCTTCTGAGAGGTTAAACACGAGCTCTTCTTTCGACAGTTATCCTTAGTCAGAGTAAGTGTCAGACATGTGAATTCCAATTCTCCAGTGCAATAATGTCTCCGACAGGATATCGCATCCAGACCAGTCGTCAGTGAGATTATGCCTACATGTCCTTCTGAAAGCTTCCTTGACCTCGGCCGCGGCATACAGATACTGTTTAACCCCTACGGCGGCCGAGCTTTATCGTCCACGCCAGCGCCGGTCTGGTCTCCCTTCGGTAAACTCCAGGAATAGCCTCATAGCCGTTATTTTAGACAACGTATTTAACTTATGTTCGTAGAGCAATATCGATTCACATATATTTTTACTAGTTTAATACTTAGCTTACGTCTCTACAAACATAGAAAATAAGATAGTATCAGTAACATAATAGTCTGCTCTCGAATCCACCACTGAACGTGATTTAAAACGAAGCCTGAGTACCATATTTCAGCTACTTAACTCATTACTAAATGAAGATAAAATCGTGTAAAAATAATCTAAAATCTATCCACCGATAGTGTCAATTGATAAGTATACAACTGTTATTATACATTCAACCAGTGGCGTAAGTGAGACCTGCTCCTGGGGCGGAGAACACCCCCATGTTCCTCAGGAGAAATGGGAAATTCCTGATTCTTCCCACATAATTTTATAAGTACGTTTTATAAATTCTTTGCGTCTCAAAAGTTTTTATTAAACTGACGTAAAGTAGGCTATAAGGATTGAAAAATATTGAAAAGTGGTGATTTGAAAATAGTCTATCTTGATTAATTGTTATTCAAAGGTAATAAATCTCATGGAATAACTTTAATTCTAAATTTGCACTTTTCTTAAATCTTGTGAAAATGGATTTTTCTGAAACACTTTGTAAAACCCTGTTTTATTACCTCTTGGTACTTTACTTTAAGCACGATGCTCCAAGGACGTTTTAAACAACTTGTTAGGTCGTGTTAAAGTACGTTACTTTTTATGTTGTAGCCAGCACAAAAACCTTCTCAATTTTCCAAATTAAAGTCAAGAAACTGCTAGCTTACCTGTGACAATATGACGGAGGAGGCATAACATAGGTAACCCTGTAAGAAGAAGTGTGTCTCGGCGAAAAAGATGAAGGTAGATTAACAGGCTCTGCCTTTGTTTTCTGACGCGTGAGTAATTGTTTTTTAAGGCTGCAAATACGTACATTATTTACCAAATATTGAGTGATTGTCATTCTTAAGAAAACTCTAACTTTATTGATTTACAAGTATTGTACATTAACCCTTTGTGCCGTCAGAGTTACCCTTTGTGCTGTACATTAAGCCTGTACATTACCCTTCAGGCAAATGTACATAAATGAACAGTACAAGATGTTTTTGGAGGTGTTTAAAACATTTTTGTATTATGCGTGAATGACAACTTATAAAATAACGTTGTAACATGTAGCCATGTGGTTAGTAAGACAAAAGTTTATTTTTTGTTGTACGTAATATATTAAAATGTCCACACATTATTTAGCTTATTAATAAAATTAAAGTTAGTTAGCAGAAACAATAACAAGACTCTGCTTGGTAAAAACCATTATTTATTAAACAAAAGTCTTATTTTAAGTACGTGAAACTTCATGTTTACTTAACAGGTGAGTCTGAAAACTGGCCATCACAATTCATTTAGTTCATAGATTAAGTCAGATTAAATATAACTATTTCACTACCGACTCGAAACACAAAGTTTTTTATGAGTAAAAACGTAAAAGTTTTAACAAATAGCCTGAACCGGTTTTCGCTTTTAAAAAGTTTCTTTAGAGGCTGCCTCTAGGAGCACTGTCCGTCTTGTTGTTAGCGACGGTATCGACTTTTGAAAACTCCCACTAGATGAAAAATACTACAAAGATGAACTAAACACGATAAAATATCTAGCAGAATCCAACGGATACGACAGAACAACAGTCAATAAACTCCTACACAAAACAAACGACAGGTAAAGACAGAAAACAACAAATTCATAACACTAACATACATCAACAACCAAACTGAAAAAATAGCCCACAAATTCAAAAAAGCAGAATACAGAATCGCATACAAAACTACTAAAAAAACAGAACACACACAAAGCACAAAACAAATTCGATCTACCTGGTGTTTACAAACTGAATTGCTCAGATTGCAACAAATTCTACATAGGCCAGACAGGACGTAGCTTCAAACAAAGATACATTGAACACACAAAGGGACTACACTCTACTACATAATCCACCTTTGCAAACCACCTCATTGAAGCAAACCACACATACAAAAACATCGACAATGACATGGACATTCTACACGTACACACAAAAGGCCGAAAACTAGACACTCTAGAACAACTGGAAATATACAAACACACGAAAACACATAAAAACGACATCCTAAATGAACAGACATAATTCAAATCACACGCATTATTCGAACATATCACACCCCACACACACAGTATCGATCTTTCAAAAGTCGATACCGTCGCCAACAACATGACGGACAGTGCTCCCAGCGGCAGCCTCTGAAGAAGCTTTTTAAAAGCGAAAACCGGTTCAGGGTATAAGGTAAAACTTTTACGTTTTTACCCATAAAAAACTTTGTGTTCCGAGTCGGTAGTGAAATAATTATTACTTATTTAGTTACGTAACGGACACGTCATGGACAACGAAATCCAAGAATAAGTCAGATTAATTTAATTATATTGAAAATGTAATATTATCTCTGTATTTTTCTTACTAACTGAAACACTTGAGGAAAACATTTTTCTGTGAACTGTAATGACAAACGAGATAGTTTCAGAGATAGGTTCGCTATCGTGATGAAACGACGGGCGTACGTAATGCGTTCGGATAATAAATCAAGACTAGAATATATCGTGTAACCGCGCGCATGTGCCAACTGCTACTAATGATGATAAATATTAATGCTTTTCGTATAAATATTAATCTGCTGGCTTTAGCGAAGGAATAGGTTTTGCATAACGGAAAATTATTTATTAACGTCGCGCAGCACATCCGGACAGGATGACAGTGTTAAATTAAAACAGATGGAGGAAACAATGTTACTGTTTACCATAACCTTGTGCCCTTAAACAATGACTTAAAAATTTATAATTGTATCACTTAAAAAAAAATAATCTATAAAAATTAGTCTAAGCAGTGTATAAGCATAAAAACTAAAGGTTATAGGTCAGAAGTACACAGATATAGGGTTTTTGTTCAAGAAAACGGTCTTACAGAACATGACAGCAGCCAACAACGAAGTAGAAGTTGATTCGTGGAGAAGAATTAGAAGTTTATTGAAAGTAAAAAGGTATGCAAACTGAAAAAGAAAAGAGATCACCTTGGAAAAGAAACTCTCATGAACCGTGTAGAATCTAAGAAGGATTGTTTTTATTTTGGAAATCGAAAATGGACAGTCGATTATCGTTGCTAAGCAAACTACGGGTGTGAACCTATATTACGATAAACAAAATAGTAAAACAAAGATTAGGTAAGTCCTCAGTGGCTGTACATAAGAGGAACAGGAAACTAGGCTGTCGATCAAAAAACGAACAATGCAGCCAATTCCAGGTCAGTAAAGTTTCTGTTGTACATGTAAAACTAAACGTTTTTTATATATTACCTAATAACGGTTACCCCGTCCCATGAATTCTAGTTTACATTATTTGCTTTCCTAGCAATCCTGATACGGTAGTCCTTTACCCCACATTCCTTCCTTAATGTTCCATGCGGTCTTTGGTCTACAATTTCCTCCTAAGCGATATTCTATTTTACATCCTCTGATTATATCTATACCATTTTACCTTTTTATTTCAACTGTCTCCAGATATATTTATGTTAATTTCCATTCTATTCCTTATCTCTGAATCCTTGATATGGCCTAGTGTGATAATTCTACAACACCTTTTTAATACTTCATCTCTACAGCCAGTATTTTGGAGTTATTTTTTGTATATCAACATTTTACGACTGTCAGTAGTTAAGTCTAATTTGTTGTCTACTTTATTCGTGTTTTTCGTATTACATATAGCCTACTGAGTTGTCTGATCTCAATCAGAGTTTGCTGTGTTTGACCACACCTATTTGTAAGACTATTTTCTCTATTTTGTTAGGTATTTTTCACGTAACTACCTCCATTTGTTACTGTTTTCACTCCAAGTAATCATGTTGTAACGTATTTCGTAAGGTTAATAACTTTCATATCTTTTATTTTATTTACAATATCAAGATATTTTGTATGGCAATATCAACATTATTTTTAAAAAGAAAATCTTATACATTGCTAATTATAAAGAAGAAAAAGAGGACTGTTTTCCAACGTTACAGCGCTGACAGCGGAAGAACACAGATGGTCTAGATTCTAGATGAAGGAAAACTAGAGCAGATCTAGAGGCTCCAAGGTAGAAGCCTCGCTATTGCATGTCTTCTATAAAACGTTGATAACGTCTTCAGAGGACATATTCTTCAGGTCGGATGGGCATAATGCAAACGAATATGGCAAGAATTAACTAAGTATTTACACTGTTACTTAGTATTCTATCTCAAGATGAGTTAGACCCTCGTAACCCAGTCACGTGACATAAGGGTTACTAACACATAGCACTCATCACCTAATGGATACCGTAAAGTAGTTATGGTCACCATTTGCTTGATCAGGGTGCCTGTCGTTCTGTAGTTTGGTAAACTCTTTCCTTTTATTTTTTGTTTCCTTTCACATATTGCTCCCATTTTCTTTGTATCGACAATTCAGTTAGGTCACTTTGCACATTTTCATTTCATATCTTTGGCTGTATGTAATTTACGAAATTTAAAGATTTGTTTGTGCATCCGATAAAATGCCAGTTGGAGGTTATCTTCAGTCTATCGTATTATAATTACGTCAAAAATTAGCAACGAACTCGATCTTCGATTAAGCCGGATTCTTGGATATTGTAACGTTACATAACCCCTGCCCAATAATGATAAATAAATAAAGGAGGATTAATATAATCACAAGAGTAAAAACCAGTAATCACCCAATTTTAAAAGTCAGAAATGGGGATTATGTATCAAACTATGAGAACCTTTGTACTCTAAAACACTGTAACCATTGAAAACAATACTAAGTGTAATCATAAAAGTGCAGTGTACAAAGTGAAACATAGTATGGTAGGTGAAAGTGTCAAACATTTAAAAAGAGCGTCTCACAAATTTGTGTTGAAGATGAAAAAAGCAGTATTATAGCAATAGACTGTGATACTATTGACAAGTTATTGTAGTTTTGTATTGTGTAGGCCACCAAGGCATTATAACTAGAATTAATATTTTTGTTTACCATAATTATTTTGTTTAGGTGTAAAAGAATCCAGGGTTATATTAAACTAATAATGGCCAATTAATACTATATTAGGGAGATGGAATGGAAATTAAAGTAGTATAGAGTAAGAATACATGGACCACAGTATAAGTAATAAATAAACTCAATTAAAAAATCATTAAATTATAAAATGCCAACAGCCAAGCTTAAATAAATCCATGAAGAAAAATCTTATACAAATTAAAATTAATCATAACTAAGATTTGTAAAGGAGTATTTTTTTTAAAGAAGAAAAGAAATAATAATATTATATACTAGCCTATTTACCTAAAACGGTACCAACGGTAGCCAATAAAAAACCATCAACTTCTTGGTTACTAGGAGTAACTAGCTAACAAGAAATTGATTGATTGTTAAATGGTATTCAATGTGAGAAGATGAAAAAGTGTAATGTCCTATAAAATTATATAAATTTAATAAAGAGTATTCGGAATGAACCACTCCAAAATTAAGAAAAGTCAGCACTAGACACTACATCAGAGATGTCCATTGAACTAAAATAATTCACACCAGAAAATCGATGAACAACCAATAAATCCTGCTAACCACATCTCAATCAAGACGTCATCATTGAAAATCATTGGGTGAGATCGTTTCCTTTTAAAATTTAACTAAATTACACCTCAACTATAAATCTAAAACACTAGAAACAGCACCATCTCTTTAAATTCATCTGAAAACAAGGTAAACATAAACTTTGTTTTAATTAACCAAAAAACAGTAAAATGTGGGTTCACTAATAACATTCCAGCCGCCATTATTCTTAGTGCTTGTTTTGTCAGTGAAGAAACGTAGTCTGCGCCCTAGCGGTCAAAAAATCAACTGAATGATACAGATTATACAAATTTTAAATAATTAATGTAAAGTTTGATACAGACCCATATGCATTTCTGACTTCCTCAAAGTACAAAGAACCTTAAATAACCCTGGGAAATTAATTAATTATTTTTCTTTCTTTATTAAAAAACTGTAAAAAAAAATATTTGTTATGTGTTATATGTTAGTAAACTTAAGATCGAAGTAACGTTGTGATTTGTGAAACAATCGATTATCAATTCATGTTTTGGAGACCATAGTCAGGGCCGGAACTAGCCCTCCTTTCACCCGGGGCAAGGGTATATTTCGGCGCCCCCTCCTCCCCCTCCACGCCATACTCACTCCATTTAAAACTATTTAACAAAAAACAAAAGCATATACTTTCCTGTACTTAAGTCAATGCTATTAATTACAGCTTCGTAGCTTTACTCATCAACACACTACACTATAGTGCAAACAGATCAAGTGAAATTCAGTTGTGAAATTACAGCACTCCTCTATTGTATTTTGTGTAATAATTTTTAACGGAATCTAAAAAGTATTCATGTAGTACTTTACTATTTCAATTTGGAACACATTGAAAACAAATTAGATTTTTACATGAGTTTTGGGTACTAAATTTACTAACAGTCCTTATTCATTCTTGAATCTAAATAAATCAAATTGTCATTTTTCGAGCTTTTTTGGCAGCAAAGGTGTTAATAATGTCATCAAAAGAAATAGATGATGTTCTCTGGTGCTCGATAGAAATGATGCTCAAGTTAGAGAGTCTGTCTTGTTACATTGTGCTCCTCAAGTAGTTTTTGACTATTTTCAATTTACTGAAGCTTCTTTCGGCTGAAGCAACTGTAACTGGTAAAGTTAGAAAAATCTTCAATGCCGTAGTCAAGTTTGGATAAGCATCTTGAAGCCAATGTTTATAAATAATCTGGAGCATTGCCTTTGCATGTGCCGTTTTTAATCCGTCGTCAATTTCCATCGCATGGTGCTTGAAGCTTTCTATTTCTTGAAAAAGTTCTTCTTTGTTCAAATCCGTTTTGTAGGAATCCGCGACTTTTTCAGCTTCTAACCTTAGCTCTGCAGCACTCATTTTATTCATTATTTTTCCATTCAGGAAACTAAACTTAAAGTTTACTTCTTCTAGAGCTTTAAATCGGACATTCATGTCGTTTAAAATGATCGTTTTTAAGATCGGTTGTAACTTGTATATGGCCGATTGAAACCGGGCGGGGATAATTCTCAATTAATAATGAATTCTTAACATCTATGTGATATGATTACTGCTTTTTAAATTACATCAAATTAAATAAAAATAAAATTGAAGACGTTAAAAACTAAATCGCACAAGTAATGCTTTATTATTTGAAAAATTGTAACATATAGACGATATAGAAAATAATTTTACTATTTCTTCGCTTTTTCGGTGCCCTGTGTCTGGGCTGGCGCCTTCGGCAACCCCCTCCAAGCCGGCGCCCGGGGCACATGCCCCGTCTGCCCCCCCCCCTAGTTCCGGCCCTGACCATAGTGTCCCGTACATAAAAAATAAATTCAAGGAATGCCTTGCGTTTAAAAAATAAAATGTGTATTATTTCTAGTAGATGGTAGTTGGTTACAGAGAAAGGGAATAAGGAACATCGAGAAGAGAAAGGGAATCAGTCCGGTCATCAAAAAATTATTACGTTCTACAAAAGTAATTTAACCTTAAATGGGTTCGTAAAAAGAGAAAACAGCTGATGCCACGAGCGGAAAAAATTTAAAATACTCGATTGTATACAAAGAGAGTAATTCTCTTTGACTCTCTTTACTCTCTCTCCTACCTATTTTCCAACGACGGTATTGATTTAATACAAACAAATTTAAGAAAATCATTTAATATTCTTTCATAATCACATACACTCGATTTTAGAAAGCAAATAACACCAACAGATAAAAAACTTTGTAACTATTAATTAGGCGAGAGTTTCGAAGAGAACCAAAAGAAGTTATCGTTACAAATGACGTACAAATGTGGGGCTTAATTAGGAAAGCTTATCGAAGAGTATAATAAGAAGTAACACACACACGTAAGAAAAGACGTACTCCAAGGAACTCGCGAGACGTTACAAATGACGCTAACAACGTAGGGCTAAAAAGACGTACTCCAAGGAACTCGCGTTTCGTTACAATATTCATGCGACTTAAATCATATTTATTCTTGTATTTATGCGACATATAAAATTTTATTTTAAAATTTACAGGCAGTCAGGTCGGTTTTTAGACTATAAATTATATTTAAAAATTATCTCTTATGAAGTTAAATTTTATAAACAAAAATGGATATTGTAATAAAGCGTCTATTACAAAAGGTTTCTGTAATAAAATTTCCTTTATAAAATTTATTAGGTTGGCCTCGTTTTTTTTTTATAAAAGGCTGTCAGCACGCAATAAACATTTTAAAGTTTACGGCTCACGTCTTTTATTCTTTGTTTCCCTTATTCTTATCTTTATTCGTCTGGCTTCAACATTAAATGTTCATAAATAAGAACGCAACAGAACTTAGTGATAAACTGAAATAATGTGTCAGAATACTGAAATGTTACAGTGAAACAAATGTGTTTATTTTGGAAAAAACCTCCCACTTTGGAGTCATTAATTGTTAAAATGATATAGCTATACCATTTAACGCAAAATATAATCCACTAAAGCAACAAAAGCTATAACAAAGCAGAAAAGTTAGACTTTGTACAGGTACAGTATCGCATACGCAGTGTTGTTGCCCCCCACTGATGCAGCGGTCGGACCGAATTCAGTGAATGCAGCACGCGATCCATATAGTATACATCGATGACTAATAATCACATTTCTATGCAGTTTAAATACTAATTCAGACGAACTGACATTTCGTCAGAAGAAGTTGTACTGATAAATTGTCTTATTTGCATCATCTACACTGAGTAGTTCTGAAGTTACTGTCTACGCGTATATAGGCCTACGTACAAACGTTACATAGGCGTATACAAAATCCAAGTAAACTCTCCCGCGTTTTCATCCTTAGATTAGATTCAGGTATGACTTACCGCTAACGTATGAATTAAAAAGTGTTAGAAAAATACATGTCAGTGAAGTGACTGCTGACCTGTCACTGCGACGTTCAACTTCAATCAATATCTACTTTCCACATCCGTTAAATAAGCTACTAGAGTAGAACGGCTTTCAATTATACCGCGTAAAGATTAAGACAAACGTAACTTGCAGTAAAGTACATATGTCCGGACGACTCAGCCGGAATGCCCTGTAGACATCTGCCGAGCGACAAACAATTCTGTACCTGTAGGTGAGCGATGACATACTCCGTCCCTTGGACATATACTTTTGCATAACTTGGATAACTTTAAACAATACTGTTTACGGTAGTCAATAAAACAGTGTATTAAGGTGAGTGGGCAAGAAGCTTTTTTATTCAGCCGAAATTTATTTCCGCCTTATAAAAAAATCCGCGGCTTGCCGCTCATAAACCGCTCGCGGATAATCGAGAGTTTAGTGTATATTACATTGGATCTCAAATATATTAATCGTTTAAAAAGATCTTTGTCAAAAATATTTTATATTCATATGACAATATAAATATTTATGACAATATTTATTTTATAGTTTAATATGAGCTCAACACGGACTTAATATCAGATAAATATTCTGTTGATTGAAGCGAGATGAGGATGTCTACAGTCACAATCACACAATTAGCTTCCTTAAAGTCACAATCACACAGCAGATGAATCGTTTATTTGGCTTCCTTACTGAAATGGCTTCATGAATCTCTGATTGCTCTGTTGCTGCGTACGGTCCTTTCTTGACAGTTTAGTAACATTATGTCGTTTAGAGTAAACAAAAATTAGTGATAAAATATAACGTTTTCATTTTTGTACTGTTAAAACGTCTTCTCCAAAACAGAAAACGTTTGGGAAATTAATTTGTAATTCCTTAGCGTTATAATATCTATAGAAATTAATATTTCTACACTACGCGTTGTAAGCAGAAGTGAGAACGTCTCACCGTTCCATAGACCTGTTCTCTGATTCGCCTGAGCAGATTAATCTAACCCGTTCATTGGGTCAACACTTTTCTTGTACCTTCTTTAATATTAATTTACTTTCTCCTGAATGCATACGTTCAGCACTACTATTATGTCATCGTTTAACATTCTGCCACATCTGGAGCATCTTTGGATACTCACTGGCGTATTAATAAAACAATTGTTAGTTAAATTTTAATTTAGTTATTACATATAGTTAACATTTTTTGTCTTAAGATTACATAATTACACAATTATTGTGTATTATATGTCATTGTTCAGTTATATGTATTACTTGAGAAGTGCGCTAGAAGCACAATTATTTATTGTGTTTATTGAGCCTCATTATTTTATTACTGCTATAAGCTTAAAAAAGTTAAGAGTACTATAAAGATAAAAAATTATATGTCAGTACATAAAGTTGTACGTCATTCATCACAAAAATAGTCTTGCTAAATTTTTTCTGCAAATACAAAATAACATTTCACCTTCAGAAGAAGAAAGTGTAAATGCTCCACACGTAAATCCCACACGTAACTGTGAGAGTCTTGTGATTTTTTTTGATACAATTGCAAGACGCTTTGTTTATTAGACACGGTATTTAGAACATGTATATTGTGTGTACATAATTGTATGCTTATGTATACTTGTATAATCGTAGGCCTATAACATATAATTCTAAACAAATAAACATATACGTACCGCACCTTTGCAGCAGGAATAAGTGTAGGATATGTGTGTGTGTGAACGCGTCTTACAGCACCCTTGAATTTTTAATTTTCTTGCAGTAATAATATATTATTCGCAATAATTCAAATTTCTTTTTCTTTTACATGTGAATATTTTCATTTTTTTCTTTGGATAACTTTCGCAGAAGCAAACTGCATCGTCAGAAGTCGATCATTTGCAAATGCTTTACCTGCATTAAAATGTTTTACTGTAATGTAACATAAAAGAAAAAGGTTTCTCACCCTCGAAAAAACAAATGTTTACAAACATATATAGTCTACGATGTAAGGTCATTAACTTTCTGAAATGAAAACAAAATTAATCCAAAAATTAAAAGCCAAAACAAAGACACGATCATCTTTTCTTATCGTGGTCACAACGGGTAGTCGTAGTACCAACCTCAAACTTATGTGCGCTAAATTCTCGCACTTTCCAATGAAAATATTTTCGGTTCTGCTACCAGGATGTAAAGGACGTATAATTCTTCAAATGTCTTCAAATGGGGACAGCCTTAATTACGACTTGCCGGTAGTGCCTTGTAAGAGAGAGAGAGAGAGAGAGAGAGAGAGAGAGAGAGAGAGAGAGAGAGTGGGGGAGAGATAGACAGACAGACAGACAGAGTCAGTAAGATAAAAATTCCTGTGTCTGTCGAATTGAGGGATACGAAAGAAACCAACAGTAAGTGCAAAACTATGAACACAAATCGCAGACCACGTGTTCCATTATGTACATAGTAATAGTACAACAATGTAATATAGAGGGTGGGTTTAAAGGGGTGACACATAGAAGAAGAGGCGTTACCACGTACTTAATATCAGCACCATGTGTTCGCTCTGTAGGGGCTGGTGGGTGGTTCCCAGTTTACATCATTAAAATTCGATTTCCACCGCAACTAGGCTAAGAGCGAAATGTCGTGTTGCATTTTACCAAACTGAGGTCGAACATTTTATTAAGTTAGTACGTAGTGCCCAAGCGATTACTAGTGTTTATTAACACAAGCGATTATTTAAGGACACACATTCTTCTTAATTTTAACACATTTTTCTAATTTTTAAGTGCTATATGGTAATCCATAAATTATTAATAAAATTCTAATCCGGCAGTGCAGTCGTGTGGTTAAAGTATCATGTACCCATTTGTAAAGTCAAGCGTTACCCTGTGCACACAAAACGTGGACACTTAATGATTCATGAGACCATATAATGGCAATTGTCTTCCTCTATTTGTGTCTGTAACATTCTGTTGTCTTCTTCCAGTCTGTTTAATATGGTTTCACGTGCATACAAATTATGATAGATAATAGTGCATTCCTGCTGTCTGAAGTTAGAAAAAAGGTAGACGCGGATAAATTTTAACATTTTCTCTCCCTCTCTCTTTCTACCCCCCCCCCCCACACACACACCTAAAGTTAGAAAACCTCTTGTTTGTTCGGACATTATCAATTACAGTTCTTCGCTTCATCTTGAACACGATTGTTTACTCCGTGACCGTCATGCAATTTCCTACGTAACATGAAGTAAAATTTATATTATGTGTGTGTGTGTGTGTGTGTGTGTGTGTGCGTGTGCGCGCGCGCGTCTATATATATTGCAACGTTCCATTTTTGAAACTCCATAGATAGTTATTACAGAAATTATTACAAAAAAGTCTATATCTGGAGGTAGGAAAATTTATTAAATTAAAACATTAAAATTTATTATTGTCTTATTAATTTATACTATAAAACTGTTTATTTAAAAATTTGTCTTTCAAAATTGAGTCTATGAGCTTGCTTTACAATTATGTTACTTGTTCTGTTGAAATCCACTGTTTGCGTAGCCACTCGACGCTCCGCGTACGCAGCTCGACTGATGACTGCTACAACTCTGCCCGTAGACCGTTCGAAGATCATTGATGCAGACAATTCACGTCGTTGCACCCACGCACACTGCGATACGAACTGTTATTGTTTACAATTTAAATTTACTTAATCTCAGGGATTTTAAAACTGGGTAAAATAGATCTGTGTGTATTGATCTCACACAAACTCCGGATTCTTGAAGTGTCCTCGCGTATGTATCAAAATATCTCGGCAGATATTTTGCCCCTAGCGGATATCTTCTACTATACGCGGAAAAGCACTAGAATGATCTATTTTTTTTATTTGAGTTCTGTAAGTGGTAATGATTTCGAAGACCTCGAACCGTGAACCAACTTCTAAGTGTAAAGGAAAACGACCTGTCTTGTCACGAAAAACTCGTGGCAGCGAGTAGGCCTACGCCTTTCTATATCGAGTCCTTATAAGAAACTGCGCAAAGTGTTCTCGACAGAGGACCAAACTGAATAAATTATATGCCCTCTGATTGGTTGAAACTTTAGCAACATCACAGATGAGAACACAGATAGACTGAAATCAGGCTTAAACTCTGTCCGATTCTGCAAAGGCCTGTCTAGATCTAATCTATAAATTTTATTACTTTCTTGAAGATAACGAGAATAAAAGAAGATTGAATTCATTAAAAAAACCATATAAAAATTATAGGTGTGGAAAATTGAGTATATGGAAAATGTAGCTTATAACCATGAGAGTACTCTGTCCAAGTTTCAGAACGAAATGTTAATTTTACTCGAAGTTATTAAATAAAACGTAAATCACACGCGCACCCGCGCACTTAGACACAAATATTTCACATAACATAAAAGAGAATAAAATTGTGAACATTTTGACATACATAATTTTTTAAACATAGCTTGGTTCAAAACTTATGACTAATTTACAAAGAAAGAACAAAATAAATTTAAAACATGTCTATGGCCATCAGAAAATGTTATATAGCATTAGTATTCCACTTATATGAACGTAGATCCTGTGTACTGTTGCAATATATATACTGACATATTTAATCGACAAAATATACTCGACAAAATATATTCGACAAATTTTGTCGACCTTCGGGGAGGTCGACAAAATACTAAAGCGCCGAATACGTTAGAATAACTCGGTTTTGCCTTCTACAATCGTTGTTACTGACCGTTAATAGCAGTGTTCTCGAATATCGACCACCATCATATTAACATGCCGTGACGATTAAGTTCTGGGACAACAGCCATTCTCGAAGCTAAAATCCTTCCCAACGAACATTTGAGTCCACTCTTGATATTTTCTTGCCTCAGTCTGGCCTTATGAGACAATATACGTAATTGTCTCCTTTAAGTCTTGTCGTGTCCTACAAGTTTTCGCATAAGCTCTGTAAACTGACACCGTCATGAGAATCGTATGGAACCGCGAAACGGATCATTAACCCCAGAGATATCGATAGTCAAAGTTTTAATTACACTTCTGTAAAAAAATCACACTTGAATTACGATACATCATCTATTTATGCAGTTACAGAGTACGCGTAGAAAGTAGATTTTAGACAATCGGCGCCGACCAGGGCAGGTGAGGCAGAATCACGGTATTGAAAAGAGTAAGACACCATTTTCTGCCACGTCATGTGCAACAACTTGCAAAAAGAGTGTTTTATTTTACTTGGAATTCTGAATGCGCTGTCTCATCTGTCCTTCAGTCTTTTGTCTCAAATTTCTTGTCCCTTGATAACAACTTTTGATGTAAATGTTTCCGTATGAATCGCAGTTGCATGAAGTCAAATAAAATAATGTAATGTGAATATATGTGACATAATCTAAAGTAAATGTAAAAAGATGAATGAAAGAAACATATTCAGAACGGTCAGATTCATGCTGATTTCATTAACAAGAACATTTCATACCGGTGAACTGCCTGTCAGATTACCCGCGCTCGTATGTGCTCTCACTACGCGCATTTCTATCTAATAACAAGGGATAATTCTTGCTTCGGCCGAGGGAGGTTGTTGGAACCTGAAAACCTGACTGCACTCTACGCTTCCCAGGCTTTGTAAAAGTCAGACAGATAATAAAAGTCACCAAGTTTACTAAATTTACTAGTTCACAATAACACGCACTGTAATCGCTTGTATAAGCAGTTCTTAGAACTGGCTAACACGCTTTGTCGCTTTCTGTGTTTGTATAACAGCCTAACCGTGATTACCTACGGTATAACAAAATTTAGGAGCTTCCAGATGTGTTTACATTAATAATGAGATTCGGGAATCTCTATTAATTGGCGATAAATTACAACAATATTATATCTTATTGTATTATATACAATATATTATATATCTGTACAGTGATTTTGTGTTGTTTACACAGACTGGACAGTACGTGGCAGATCACATGTACAAAGTTGAATACATATAGCCTACATGATTATACTGTATTTGCGGAACGTAATATGAATGTCTTTTATTGTTATGACGAACAAGCGCGCGCGCACGTAATTCAAGCACAAATTGTTGTATATTTGCATAATATTTTTATTCACGTATTAAAAACAAATCTAGTCGATCCAAGTAAAAATAATTAAAGGATTACGTATTTGGAAATGACAGATTTTTGTTACACGAGCTATGCAACCAGGCAGTGGTCGATACGGACTGTTTAATATTTTTGAATTTATTCCGTGATTTTACATTCGTAACGAAAATTAACCAGCGATACAAATGTTGAGCTAATACATATTAATACGTTGTCAAATATTAAGTGGTGCAGTAATGCCTGCCGTGTTGAGTTTGTCACGTTCCAACGATTAACCAAAGCTGTTGAAACAACAGTTTTGTTTAAGAGGATCAGAGGCTATTTCGAGTTGGGCATCATTTTAGTTCTCATTAAACTTTCCATAAAATTTGTGTTTTTTTCACATAATATTGGCATTAATTACGTGTTTTGTTCATGTTATCTAACGTGAAATGAGATATTTGATATTTTTTCATGTATTTACTTTAAAATTCCACATCTCCGCAAGTAATATACGAATAGAATTGCACACGCCATGTCTTCTCGTACTTTACCCTGTCCTTCAGCTCTCCATCCTTGATCGTTCTTTAGACCACAAAGCACTCTCGTCTTCTTTGTCCTCTACCTTTCTTCCTGTCAATCTTATACTCAATGGTGGTTCTCTACAATTACGTCTCAATATATGTCCTATCTACTTACCCCATCCTTATTATTGCAAGAATTATCTTCGTGACCTCATCAACTTTCGTAAACACCTCAAATTAGTTATTCTGCCTTCCAACTACCACATATAGGATCACTCTCAAGGTCTAAATTATTACGACGGTCACTTCGATCATGTTATTCAATGGAAACAGCATAACTGACACCATTGAAGTCACTAATTACGAACTTTGATTAGAAAAAACAACAGTTATAAATAAACAAAGCACTCTTATATAATAAT
This sequence comes from Magicicada septendecula, assembly GCA_034769895.1. Lineage (NCBI taxonomy): Eukaryota > Metazoa > Arthropoda > Insecta > Hemiptera > Cicadidae > Magicicada > Magicicada septendecula. Next base: position 442,617,387 of record CM068373.1, read on the forward strand.
TCATGTTAAATTTGCCCAGCAATAACTGTCACCATATTACAGTGTTGCACTAATTAACGCAATAATCACTTCTCAGTAAACTGCAATAATCACTGCAAAGCGCACTGATAAAATCGCCAGGATTAACTGAACTGGGCCGCTTTGAAATCCAGTATTTTACTTCTGCCGCTTTCCATTGTAGTGAGATTGCGGGCCTCGATGCTGGTAGGGTAGTCGAGTAATATCTGCAAGGAGAATCTCAAATGGTCCAGAGGTTAATGTAATTCTGCCGCGCCAACATACATGTGTCACATCGTTATTCAGTAATGCGGTACTGTCTGTTTCCTCAGCGTACCAATGTTTAAAAACATCCCAAAACATTTACTTCTCTTTTTTCCAATGTTCATGTTTTCGCACCATGTAATAGCCTATTGTGCTTCACACATTACACTCTCTAAACAGCTTTCTCAGTTTGAGGAGAGTCCTTTTCTGCAATGAGTTCATTTTTTAATTTTCTGAATGCTGCCTTTCCCTTTGCAGATCTGCTTGTCATTTGTTCTGCACCTGTTACACTGAATCCCATTAAGTTATTTAAATATTTGAAAGTGCAAATCTCGTCTAATTGCTTGTTTCCAAAGATGACCTTTACTTGTTCGCCACGACTTAATACTGTCATTACTTTGGATTCGTCGGTGTCTATTCTTATGCTGTATCCCCTTCCCCCAACTCATTTATGTCCAACAGTCTGCAACTTACTCGTATTGCTCACGCGTTGTTAGTATTGCCTGGTCATCTGGATTTTTATCTTCCCACAGCGTATCACTGCCACTGAACTCCCTAATCACAACCTATGGCAGTAGAACAAATTACTGCCGTACAATTCTTTGAAACCTTTCACGATCAGTTGGTCTCGATGAATTTTATACGAAACTGATGACAAAAAACGTTCCCGCCTCGCATCTCTTCCCAACGTCACATCTTTCGTTTCTTCGTGTTGTGCTCTTATACGCGCTCTCTGTCCTGTATACAGCGTCTCGATAAACCTTCTGACCCTCCAATCCAGACATAGAATCCGCATTAATTTATTCTGAGTTACTCTGTCAAATCGTGGGCCATATCCCATTCAATTAATTAGATACAAATCAGACGTATTTCAGTAGGAATACTAGGCGATATCGAAAGCAATGAGACAAATTATGTGGAGAAATGTTTTGTTTCTATTAAGAACAGCTGTGGTATAAATTATTGTTATGTGAATTGAGATCTTTGGTGTGATGGAAACAAATACAGTCGCTGGAATAATTAATTTTACGGCTTCAAGTTTTATTTATCGCTTTAACAAAAAATGTCAGTTCAACATTTCTTGTACAAAAACACAGTAATCAGTTACGCAGTCTTTTATAAATAAAGAAAATTTCGAAGGCTATTTACTTATGATAAAGTAATAGATAAGGTAAATAATTATGTTCAATTACGGTAAAGGCAAGGTGATTGAGTAGGCACAGTAAGGTACATTATGATATACATAGTATGGTAGTGGTATCATAAAAGATATTGTGTTACGACGGTCTCACCGATCGTCGTGTTGTTCAGTGGAAACAGAATAACTGACACCAACGAATTCATTATTTACAAACTATAAATAGACACAACCAGCAGTTCTAAATCAACAAAGCACTCTTCCACAATAATTCAAGTTAAAGTTGTTCAATAATAAATGCCACCTTATTATACTTTTACACTAATTAACACGATGATCACTTATTAATAAGTCTAAACCTCAGCAATCACCGTGAACCGCACTCCTAAAATTGCCAGTTGTAACCGAACTGAATCGACCACTGAATGCTTATATTTATATCACGCTGAGATTCCAGAATAATCTTTCATTTTCCGGGCGGTGTGCCGAGATAATTTACACAGTTACAGGCGCTAGAACAATCTGGAGACTAGGCCAAAGTGCCGACTGAATGCGGTAGGCTAGTCGAGTAATGTCTGGAAGGGGCATTACCCATAACCTAGTGAAATCCAAAGCTTTACGTAATTCTGCCGTAACAATATATGCGCAAGGCGTCACGTAGTTATTCAGCGATGCGATATTATCTATTGCCTCAACGTACCATATAGTATAATATGCCGATGACGTGGTTTTAATAGCCGATAGCGAAGACAACCTACGTAGATTACTTTATCAAACAGTCATTGCTGCAGCAGGATATACATGTAATATGAAAGTATCTATGCAAACCAAAAACAAAATATACGACCATCGCTAATAATCCAGTAACGTGCAACCTGGAAATAAAAAGGAGTGTCATAGATAAATAATGTTTGGGAGCTGACATAAACAGTGAAAGAAGTGTGACTAAGAAATGTGGAAGCAAATATTTACGGCTTCATGACTATCAGGTTACTTAAGAGATATATATTTTAGAAAAACAAAAACGTGCGAGTGGAGAAAAAAGCGAAAATATAGATGTGTAGTGCGACTAATTGTAACTATCTGACTAGACCTGAGAGGTCCAAAACAAACCAGTTGGTAAGAACAACGAATGAGAGTAATTACTCTGGCCATCCCCTGACAGACAGAATACCGAATCGAGACGTGTAGGAAGACAATGAGGTACACAAAATATAAATAAATTCATAAGAAAAGAAGGCGGTAATGGAATCTGCGTGCGGAAAGAATGCGAGAGGGTGAGTCGCTGAGAACGGCAAGAAACATCTTGTTTGAGGGTGGGTGACAAGAAGCCTCATGGGAAAAATTAGATCATGGACAAGCAGACCGTCAAAGAGATGGGACCAGAGTTGGCAGTCTTCGTCATGAGACCATATCTACATAAAAGCAGAAGTAAACAGGCTATGCTTACAAAATAGGAAAATGAAGAAGAAGAAGAAGAAGAAGAAGAAGAAGAAGAAGAAGAAGAAGAAGAAGAAGAAGAAGAAGAAGAAGAATATGATGATGAATGCTATTAGGTTTACAAAATAGCAGTTATCCGTGAAACCAAACACGTATTGTCATTTCACACTATTTACGCTCAAATGGATAGCGTTAATCGAGACAATTAGTTAACCTAACTCCTCGCTGCATCTCTACACACACACACACACACACACACACACACCGTGCATTAACGTAACCAGTGATGTAACGTCTCGATGTCCTTGGAACGTCCTAATTTATTTTATGACGTCTGGAATGTTACGAATATAATTACTTGATGAGTCATAACCCGTTATTCAACGAACAATGGACATTCTGTTATTATCCAGTCTTCTCAAGAGTGATTCCAAAAGAGAAGAGAACTAGTCGACCAGAGAAGGGCGAACTATTTCATTGCAGCCTAACTTCGCGTACACGAACGTAATGCAATTACGATTGAAAACAAGATTTACTGTACACGACGAACAATGTACTATAATTCACAATTCTACAGTTAACGTTTTATGTATTTCTCATTAGCGAATATAATACTCGAACAAGAATATTGAACAAACACTTGTGCATCACAGTCCAAGCGATAATTTAGGCCGAAGGCAATGTTTTCACATGATTGCAAGAGTCTGCTTTTTTTCTGACTAAAATGCCCATGTGTTCTTTGTCAAACGTGCTTTCCAGCGTGTCTTATCGAATTTTCAATTGAAATCTGTTACTTTCCACCCTGACCAGAACTTCAACTCAGTTTTTATTTATTTCATATTCTTCAGTTTTGTTATTTATGCATTCGTATTCAGCTCGATACGAACATATCACTACTCCTGTATCTAACTATGTCTGATTACATAAAACTACTGTATACATACAAGTTTAGTAAACATTGTCATGTTTTATCAGGCCAATGTTTAGTCGGTTCTCAACACATCCTTATAGATCCGTAATTAGATATAGAATTTAAAGGTATCACTCGTCTTTTTCAGTGACTTATAAAGAGGAAGGTTAAAATTTACCTCAAAGGGAATTTTGACAGAAATTCTCTGTCATGTATCTACTATCTGTCGGAAAGTGGGATTTAGTCTTTTCTCTTCCAGCAGGGTCTCTACAGCATCCGCGGCATTCCAAATTTCTCTGGTTTCCAAACCATTGACATTTAGACCTTTGCTCATCATAGCCTGTTGAATGAGTCTAGGTAATGAGGCTTTCTTTTTTCTATTCAGTGGCTAGCAATTCAACAGTCTTCGAGGACACAGTACATTTTCCATTCTTCTCATTTGTCCATACCGTTCGAGTTTCCCGCTTTTTATTCGTTCAAGAAACTGTCTCTTTCATCCATGTTCATTGTATCTTCATTTCGTACATGCTAAAATCTAGATGTTCTGCAGGCCCTGAGCAGGTACTGCGTTTGTACGGCTTCTGTTTTCCCTTTTGACTTCTTTCGCAGTTTCCAGCATTCGCATCCATTTGTCATAATAGGCTCTAGTATTGTATAACCTAATCTCGCCGTACGCCTTAGTAGGAAGTTTTAGTTTTAGTTTGAGGCAAAGAGTCAAATCGTTGTGCAACACCCCTGCCCTGTGTTAATCTGTTTCTGATATTTTCTTATGCTGTTCCATTCTGTGTTAATGTTCTTCCTAGATATTTGTACTTTGTACATGCTTTAATGGCAATGTTTGTTTTCAAATTGGATAGCAGATGCACCTTCAGTCACCACTAAATACTCTGTTTTCTTTATATTGATCTTAAACGCCCACTTGGAGCATTTTTTAAATAAATTTTCCATCATATAGGTAATATAGACTTGAACATTTGCGATAACTACATTGCCATCTGTAAAAAGAAGTGTGTGCGGATTGTGTTTTTGGATTTCTCTTCTCATTTTTGAACACCTTCTTCTTCTCACGCTTAGCGCTTCGGCTATGTGTATACGTATGTAGGGGAATAAACAACGCCCTTGCATGAGTCATTTAGGGATACGAAATGCTCCGACATATTTTAGCGCAACACTTTGAGTTTTGTATACGTTATGTATACCTCGGATGTATACTTTAATAAGTCCTCTTAACACTTGGATAGCAGTTTATGGTAAACACTGTCTCAGGCTTTTTCAAGGTCTATAAACACAAATGAGTACTTGTATTAACATTGAAAATGTTTATAAGGACGTGTCGCACATTTGCGGCCGATCGCTGATGCGTTATCGAAAATGGGAACCGGTGAGATTCCATAGAAACTACTTCTTTGTTGTCAATAACGTAGTACACATATAAAACTTCGCTTATGAATGGGACTACATTTAACTTATAATCTGTAAATTGGTAAATGAAGAATAAATTCATTGATTGGTGAATGAAGAATGAATTCATTGATTGGTGAATGAACATAAATATATACCGTATATTTTTTATTTTAGATTTATTGAAGCATTTTCAATGCCCTTCTCTGTGCATTACATTTGTGCAATGCCTGTAAATTGTTTGTCTAATTTTTCTCTATTAGCTGTCTCAAATAAATACCTTTAATACATTGTTCAATAGAGTTGGTTCTCTTACATTGTTCTCACTCCAATAAATCTTCCGTTACAACTAAGTTTAATTCTGGGAATTGTACATAAAAGTTTATTTTCAAACTGCAAACGACATTACACGCTTTTAGTAAAATCACATTTCTACTTAATTTCCTCTGACTTTTCAAGCTACTGCTGTTTTGAATCACACTCGCATGCGTATCTACACATAGTAGAGTAAGTTTTAAGAATAATGGCTGCTTTTCTTTTACGACGAAGTTGTTATTTGTTTTAGCAGTTCGGTAATATTTAGTCTGTACTTGTAATCTGTAGTTTATATAAAGTTTTCTTTAAGTTGTTTAAAGCGTTCTAATAGTATGAAGTCAAAGGTATTGGCGGGAACGGTAGGCTCCCTTATCATACTATGGCGCTGCCGGGAATCGAAAACACCGCTCTTGCTAGTCAAGCGTCATAGTCGATTAAACACTAAACATGACATTTAACTATTACATGCGTTATTAAACTAAAGATTACACAACTAAAAGTTTTTAATTAATTATAATTATGATGATAATAATAATATGTTAGTTCAGGAGCCCTGAAAGAAACATAACAAAGGCAGGTTTTCAAATGTATTTTGAAAAGACAGAGTACATGAGTCGGGAGACAAAAAATCCAACCTGGACCATCAGGACCATACGACGATATAAAAGAGTTTAAAAACTCAAGTATGTAGGTGAGATTTTAAATCGAACGTCAATGAGAAGACAACGATAGACGAAAGGGCGAGAAAGATGGAGATAGCGTTCAGACGACTATTACAGAAACCAAATCAGTAACTTATCAGGCCAAATCAAATACTACATTACGGTAGCGAAACCGGAATGTTTATATGCAGCAGATATAATAGCCAGTGAAGGACTCTCGGAAGTAGAAAAGGAAGAAAGAAAATTGTTAAGGAAAATCCTGAGACCTAGAAGAGTAACAGCAAACGTTTTGCTCTCTCTCTCTCTCTCTCTCTCTCTCTATATATATATATATATATATATATATATATATATATATCTCCCCCTCTGATTCTATCATACAATAATTTTGTTAATATTGTACAGTACAGTATAATAACATTTTAATCCAACGTTCGATACTCTATAAGTTTCCATAGATCCTCTATAGAGACTACCGTGGGCTGTTTACGACTTTATGATGGCTGCTCATACTATTGCATATAGGCCTAGCCTAGGTTATCATATGCTGCTTTCGACTTACGATATTTCTGATTTATAATACGTTTTTTCGTAACGCGACCACGTCGTAATTCATGGTTTCCCAGTGCGTATCTCTGTTACAAGCTACATAAACTCCTAAATATTTAAAACTGATTTCCCCTTGTGTTACATCAGGTACTTTATTTTGAGTCATATTAATTGTTTAAATTGTTTTTTATTATTTTTTTTAATCTGCTTTTTATAATTTTTGTATAGTTCCATGCATCTTCATTTATCACGTTTCAGTACCTATCATTCGTTTCCTCGTGCACGTGATTCTGCGTCTATATTTTAATATGAGAAAATATTAATCTCTACTTTACAAGCTTGGACTGAATGAAGTATAATTTTTCACGTAACCTTCCACGTGAGTGTTTAAAATTGCTAGTACGCAAAAAGGCAACGAAAGTATTAGTTTCGCTAGTGTACCGTAAAAATAAAAGCTGCGGGAAAAAATATAATTTATTGATAAATTGGCTGAAAGAGACTTCTCGGACAGATGTTGAGAGTGCGGTAGCAGCTAATAGTCATTAACGGCCGTTGGGAAAACAAGGAAATCGAGAGTACAGTGGATCAAGAAAATCCAATAACGTCGGGGTCGAAGAAAACAAGGGTTAGCTAGGAGAGGTCGCGTCGAAAGGGCAAACAAATCGTCCTCCACAGCTGTGTCAGGCCGAGTCCGGAATCTAGACTGTATACCGACTTTTCCCTCACTTTAACCAACGATTTATTAACCAACGACCAATCACTGTTGTACCGCGAGTTTACTGTCCCTGATTCTACGAGGAATTTTTAGTGTTCACTTTTAAAAATTTCACAATTTTATGACGCCAAGTGGGCCATCAAGAATTTTATTTGAAAAACAAACTCGGTTTTAATAATAAATTGACAGAATTAATATCTCTTAACAATGTTTGAAAATTTCGTATCGCCATCAGTAGGTTTGTAAGTCGTGTTTACAAAAAAAAAAAAACTTTATATTCTAGTATCAGTTTGCATATTTGTAAAAAGTCTTAGCTATACGTCTATAGATATCTGTAGAAACATACATACATACATAAAGCTAGGCTTAAATTATTGGTCATGTAGGCTTTATGATTATGAATCTAGCTAATAAAACCAATGCAGCAGTTTGAAATTTTAGCGTTTATTGTATCGTTTTATGTTTTACAATTTGTTATTTTACTAAAACGTTATAATAATCGGAGTTTTGTAATTTTTGTGATAAATGAAAAATTATCTAAACTGAAAATGCTTTGTAAGTTATTATCAGAAAGGAATGTGTTTAATCGCTGAGTCTGAGAAGAAGAAGCCGATTTTGTGGTGACGTCAGTTTTTAAAAGGATGAGGCGGTATAGAGTGATAGACGTAATGAATGATCTAACAGTCGAGACGAAATATAGACATTGTCAAAACGTCTGCAGGACGAAGTTAAATCAAAATTGCAAGATTAGAAAGCAAACTCCATTCATAGTATGAGTAGTCTACTATAAAAAACTGCCTCTGACGTACCGCCCAGTGGGCGAAACTTGGCGAACGCCAACGAATGCTGTTATGTATTCATTAACATAATTACTTGGTTTTTAAAAATAGCATAACAAATTTACGGAATGCAAGCAGTAGTATTTAAGTGAGTTTGTTTTAATTTAATACGAAAGTTTAGCAAGTAGTCAAAACTCTAGTCTCTGACGCGTCTGACTCATATGAGGTTTGTTCTGTGTGTGTGTGTGTGTGTGTGTGTGTGTGTGCGCGCGCGCGCGCGCGTGTGTGTGTGAGAGACAGTGAGAGAGAAGGCTGAGTGTTGTAAACTATCCTAGATTAAAGATCTAGTTGTAAATTATCTTAGATTCTCCTTCTCTCTACAGTTGTGTGCACGTGTACAAACCAACGTGTTTCAGCCAGTGAATAAGTATCGAGTGCCCCCATTTTGCCTTCGCCGTCTTAACTGTGCTATTATGAGTTGTGTAAATCTTATAAGTCGCGCATTAAAACGTCGTCGCAAGATGTATTATCGGCAAAGTAAGGTTGCACCCTTTCTACGGCATCTCCAGCCTTCTGGATTTTTACCCACCTGCATTATTACTGTAGGATTCATCTTCTTAATTGGCGCTACAGCTCTGGGAGAGCCTTGGTCTCCTGGACAATCCGCCTCCAGTCGACTCGATCCTCTGCTTTCAGTTTCCATCTTCTTACACCGAGCCTTCGCATGTCGTCCTCAAGATCAACCAACCATCGTTTTCTAAACCGACCCTCTTAAATGTGGATTCTCTAACATTCTCTGGACATGTCCTGCCCACCGGATTCTACTTTTCTTTATGTCAGTGACGACATCTGGTTCTTCATAGATTTGCTTGATTTCTGCAATCGTCCTTATTCTCAACGTTCCTTATTGCACCAAATATCCTCCTGAGCAACCACTTTTCCTTCCCACCTGCGCAACCACTGTTACTGTCATTGTCCAAGTTAATAAATTAATAAATGTAACTTAGTTACCTGAGTACTCCTTGTGGTTTCCCAGTTATGTCTGTGGATTTTTCCGTCTGTAATGCAAATGTATCAGGACTACACTTACTGTTCAAGACAGGCCTATTGACTAAGTAAGCAAACAACTTTATAATTTCATTTTTTTGCCGACTTATGTTATTTTATATTATATTTTATTTTATTTTATTTTATTATGGACCCGTACATGACCACTAGCTTAAGAACTGATTTATAAAGACGAATCTTGGTCACTCTGCTTATGTTTTTACACTTATATATTCCTTGTAGGGAGAAGTAACATCTGTTTGCAGCATATATCCTTTCTTCTGTTTCTTCGGCCATAACGTTGTCCTCAGCAACCAGTGAGCCCAGGTATTTAGATTTTTCAACCTTTTGAAATGTGTGTCCTCCAATTACCAGGGGTGCTCTTCTCTCTTATATTTTACTGCCTGTTAACATGTATTTGGGTTTTTCAGTGTTTACTTTTAGACCTAAATTCGTTTTGGCCTCTTCCAGACTCAAGAAACCCTCTTTTAGGTCTTGTTGGTTTTTTGAGATAAGTACCATGTCATCAGCATAAGCTAGACACTGCAGAATTTTGTTAAATATCGTTCCCTCTGAGTTTATAGGCATTTGTCTTACCGCGTTTTTGAGAGTCAAGTTAAACAGAATTGTATAGAGAGCACATCTCCTTGTCTAAGCCCCCTTTGAACATCAAATTCTTCTGTAGCTCTCCTTTTGCTCGCACCTTACTCCGCGTTCCTTCCAGTGTCATATATCAGGCACACTAGTTTCCCTGGCATACCAAATTCTTCCATTACTCTACTGTATTTCGTCTTTCAGGCTTGTTTGTAGTTTAATTCTCGCACACTGAGATATCGTTCTTCTTAAGCACCGGGCATATTACACCTAATCCCCAATCGCTTGGCATCTTTTCCTCAATCCAGATCCTTTCAATTAGGTTAAGCAATTGTTCGACGAGCATATCACCTCCATACTTTAGCATTTATGCCTCTATCTGATCCTCTCTAGGCTCTTAGGGAAGATTACTGGAGGATTACTCCAAGTCGAAAAAATTACGTTTGTTTTCATCGTTACTTGAACCAATTATCCGAAACCTAACAAATCCGCTCTTTACTACGTATACATTATTCGAACATAATTCGTTCTTTACCCTTGGGTCTGCCGCCGATCGCTAAAACATAACAAGTCGTAGTGAATACCCTATGTAAACTAATACAAGTCATAACAAGTCAGCAACAAATCATATGCCTTACACCAGCGTTTCCCAAACTTTTTTAGCCCATGACACACTACATATAAATAGCCAGAAGCCGCGGCACACTACTCCCTCTACATACCGACCCGCTCCTCTACAATCAGTACCTTTCCACGATGCCTTTAAAATCCCAGTGAAGCGTGATATACCATAATAATAAATGTAACTTAGTTACCTGAGGACTCCTTGTGGTTTCCCAGTTATGTCTGTGGACTTTTCCGTCTGTAATCCAAATGTATCAGGACTACACTTACTGTTCAAGACAGGCCTATTGACTAAGTAAGCAAACAACTTTATAATTTCACTTTTTTGCCGACTTATGTTATTTTATATTTTATTTTATTTTATTTTATACTTTCATTATTTTTCCAAAATCTTGCGGCACAGCCAGCCGGGCTTCGCGACACACGGTATGGGAAACGCCGTCTTGTACGCTTTGAGCAACGTGTCTTTGGTGACGTGCACAGAACTGCAAACACTTTCAAGGACAAGGGGGATGGATAAGGCCTACTTTACAATAGTCTACTGTTCTCGGCTACAAAGCGTGCCCGCGTGCTAATTTACGAAAGGCAATATACAGACTTCTGGCTCAAGGAATACTTGAAACTTTCTGCCAGTTTTCCGTTTTAATAGTGTCTGGAATTTCTCTTCAATCGTAGCCATCCCTCAATCGCTTTTATTGTATCTCACCTAAATACATTTACAAGACAACTAAATCTAACCAAACCTCACCGTTAGCACCACGTATTCTCTATACATGCGCGTACGCGTTTGTGTAATGAAATACTTACTGAAGTTGGATGCTGTTGCCATGTCTTGATTCTACTTTTCTCACCAACGTGACTAGTGAGTTGTATCAACTTACGTTTTAACTTACGCAGGAGAGTTCTGTGACGTTTATCACATCGTCAATGTGGAACAGATGAAGCGATTATATATTGTTTCTAAATTTTCCGATCTTGTATATGTATTATAAGTTAAAAATTTAGTTGGTTTACATGCTATCTCTACATCTGTGAGATTCCGCTTTACAAAAGATACAAAAAATTGTCAAAATGTCTATTTTATAAAAATCTAACGACTAGCTCGATTTTCATAGACAAGACTGGTTGTCTGTCTTGTCTCTTTTTCCCTTTTCTGAGATAAAAGAGGAAACGTGGTACACTCTCTTAAGACAATTTAATATTAGAGTGGACACAACGTTTAGTGAGACATTTCTCGGCGTGAATACTTGAATGAAATAAAGGAATCTGTCGCAGGCAAGTATCCAGAGAGCTGTGGATTTTGTCATTTAACTTTTAAGCAATGTGCCGGTGTTTATATAAACACATTAGTTTAATTAATGGTCATCAAAGCAACATTTAAATTGCAGAAAGATCAAGAAACCCTAACATACATGTCAACAAATAATAGGTACGCAAATGATTCGGCAATCGTTTCTTAGTGAGTAAGGACACAGTGACACCATAAGTAGAGACCCTTCAGCTCGCAGGCTGAACTCCATTACTTGCCTTGAAGACATCGTGAAGAATAATAACTAAAATTCTACGGAGCCACGTCAAGACAACAACTTAAAGTATGTGTAGTCGGATGTTATATTCCTGTTCATGTTAAGTTTGTGTGTGCAAGTGTGTAGGTGTGGGTGTGAGTGTATTAAATGTATCGCTAATTGTAGTGGGATTACGTTCAAGCACATATTAAAAGAGAGTCCCTGCCTCTCCACCTGGGGACTTTACGCTGAGCAGTAACTCGTCCATGTAAAACAATCATGATTAAATACTTCGTAAGTGACGTATAAACTATTAATTTAAGTGATAATATCATAATATTATATAGGACTAATGATATCATAAAATTATTATCTTACAATAATATATAATATTATATTATATTAATTATGTCATACAATAATATGGTAATATAATTTATATAATATTATTATAATAATTAGGTTGAAATAAAACCGGGGTGTTAGCCGTGGTCGGTTGTTGACAGATTGCGACACAGTCGGCTTACGTGTAGATCCCAGCCTCCGGGAATCTTCTCCAGAGCCGCGTTCCTCTGTCACTTTGCGGCTCTGATGAAGATTCCCGGTGGTTGGGGTTGAAACGTAAGCCGACTGTGTTGCTAGTTACCAGCAACCGACCACGGCCTAACAGCCCGGCTGTGGATGGTGGGTCCTAACAACAACCGACCACGGCCTAACAGCCCGGCTGTGGATGGTGGGTCCTAACAACAACCGACCACGGCCTAACAGACCGGCTGTGGATGGTGGGTCCAACAACAACCGACCACGGCCTAACAGCCCGGTTTTATTTCAACCTCATTATGTTGACACCGGTCGTGCAACCTACGTTATAAAACATTATAATAATTATTTATTAAAGCATAATTTTTATATTCTCTGACATTTTTCTTGTTATTAAAATTAATAATAAATACTTGATATTTTTAAAACAAGGATATATCTTTTATTGTTTTTTACAATGTTTCTGCCGTTTTTTACAATATTACTGTCATCATATGCTGTCGTATGACATTACGCTGTCATATGACGACAGTAATTTAAAACTGTCGAATCATTGGAAAACCAATAAAAGATATATTCTTGTTTAAAAAAATATAAAGCATTATTTATTATTAAAGCACAAAAATATTATTATTTTATATTATTATTAATATCATTATATAATATATTATTTACGTCGTTAAATGAAGTATTATTATTTACGATACATTAGTGAAAATTGTTTCTCACTCATCTGAACCAGGTTTCAGGCATTAAATGTTATGCTCATTGTGAGCCATTTGTTTATTTCATATACAGTGTGTTGGTTTTCGAGTGTAGTCTCGGGTTTTGTGTGACGTTCAAGCCATTCATACGCACTACCGTGAAAGTAGAATAATTGCCTGTATTAGTTCGCTGTCAGACTCGTATTGCTAATTCTGATAATTGCCTTTTGTTGCATTGTTGTGGACAATGTACGTGTCGTTGAAGTCACCAGCAGATACTCCGTCCAGGTCTACCCTTTTCAGAGGTGTGCAGTCTTTAGGAATTATCACCAGCGGTATACGGTTGTCGATTGTCGGTTGTGGTCTGTCTCATTGTTGACTTTCAATAAGATTCTGCCAATTCTGTGCATAGTGTCTGGAGTGAAGAGCAGTGTAATGGTTCGTTGGAAGTTCTTGTTGGAGTTGCTGTCTATTAGTGTTTTGTAGCTTTGTTGATCAACACTGTTTGTGTTGATCTAATAGTCTGTAACTACTGGAACGTAGGCTGTCTTTCAGCGTATCCACCTCCTGTGGCCTTTGTCCGTTATTTCTTGAAGCTGTGAAGCTGAACGATAATGACGGTGTAGTATGTATCTACGTGCCTTCTTCCGGTAAACTGTGTGTCCGAGGTGTCCATGGTTATTTTTTGACAACTAGAACATCGAGAAAAGGTAGCTATCTATCCTCTTCTGTCTAGCTGTATAATATACACATATTAACAAAAATAATAAACTTTATCGTTGGTATTTTGTTATGAACATTATCAGATTTACAATACAAATATTGAGTTTAGTATAATACTTTTATTAGCGACATTAGGATACTTTTTTTGTTTGTTTTAAACGGCTAAAGAAGTTGTTCAACGTTTGCCTTCAACTGTACCATAATGACTATATTATGTAATTAGTTTATTAAACTACAAGAATTATTTTTATTGTGTGTATTGAATCAATATTTGATATATTGTTTTAATTTTATACGATTTGTTTCAAGTAAAACTTTGTCATTTCATTCCTTGTATACTTCACAAAACTAATTTATTTTATATGTACCCAAAATAAATGTATTCCTACGCCTACGAGGTAGGCAATTTGCTTAGTACCAATGTAAAGTGATCTGCAGCGGTGTTTGCAAGAGCGGCTGACATCCCAGTTTCGAACCTTGTACCGGTTTCTCGTTGCCCCTTTGACTGCGCGATTTTTCTTCGTGTATTGAGAGCACTGTACAAATGTCTAGTCACCGGCAACCTTAATATGAATAGCGTTGTTTTGAAAGCAGCTGGCCAGTTTGAGTTTTGTGATTCAGTGTGTGTTGTTGAACAGCGGTATTTAATGTAAAGTGTTAATAGTTAATTATTGTGTACGTATGTTCGCAACTGGTGACTTTTATTATTTATTGCTGTAGTGAGTACTGGGCAATTGTAAACTTGGAAAGTTTTTGTATATGCGTGTCTTAGTTTATTAAAGCTGTTATTACAGCTTTGAGTAACGAATTGCCTGGTGTTCAATTAGCCTATTTATTTGACTATCATAAGATCATGATGCGTGCAATCGTCGTAACAGTGTTTTTGACCCCGGAAACATTTATTTCACTATCATAAGATCATGATGCGTGCAATCGTCGTAACAGTGTTTTTGACCCCGGAAACATTTATTTGACTATCATAAGATCATGATGCGTGCAATCGTCGTAACAGTGTTTTTGACCCCGGAAACATTTATTTGACTATCATACGATCATGATGCGTGCAATCGTCGTAACAGTGTTTTTGACCCCGGAAACATTTATTTCACTATCATAAGATCATGATGCGTGCAATCGTCGTAACAGTGTTTTTGCCCCGGAAACATTTATTTCACTATCATAAGATCATGATGCGTGCAATCGTCGTAACAGTGTTTTTGACCCCGGAAACATTTATTTCACTATCATAAGATCATGATGCGTGCAATTGTCGTAACAGTGTTTTTGACCCCGGAAACATTTATTTCACTATCATAAGATCATGATGCGTGCAATCGTCGTAACAGTGTTGTTGACCCCGGAAACATTTATTTCACTATCATAAGATCATGATGCGTGCAATCGTCGTAACAGTGTTTTTGCCCCGGAAACATTTATTTCACTATCATAAGATCATGATGCGTGCAATCGTCGTAACAGTGTTGTTGACCCCGGAAACATTTATTTCACTATCATAAGATCATGATGCGTGCAATCGTCGTAACAGTGTTTTTGACCCCGGAAACATTTATTTCACTATCATAAGATCATGATGCGTGCAATCGTCGTAACAGTGTTTTTGCCCCGGAAACATTTATTTCACTATCATAAGATCATGATGCGTGCAATCGTCGTAACAGTGTTTTTGACCCCGGAAACATTTATTTCGCTATCATAAGATCATGATGCGTGCAATCGTCGTAACAGTGTTGTTGACCCCGGAAACATTTATTTCACTATCATAAGATCATGATGCGTGCAATCGTCGTAACAGTGTTTTTGACCCCGGAAACGCTTTCATACATTTCAGAAGCTTCGCAGAGGGTAAGGAAAATAGGAATCTGTCAAAATGCTAAGGTTCACGAATCTTGCATGATTTCAAGAGTGCGTGATGTGTGTGTGTGTGTGTGTGTGTGCACTAAAGAACAGAGATGCCTGTAAAATCCCTCGTGCAGAGTTGAATAACGTTTCCCCTACAACAATTCAAACGGGATTTTTACTCCGCAACCCCCCCCCCCCCGTTCGTTGTTAGACCTTACGGACGTGACTTCTTCCATCAGCGAAGCGCAGTACGTATTTATATTCACATAATGTGCTTTATCGCCAAATAACTTTATAGGCTTACATTTTACTACACATATATTCTGTTGTAAATTTGTCTGCCTTTCCAGTTGAATCATTACTTTTCCAGTATATATCCTCTCAACTTTTCTGCCTCTGTAATGTTGTAGAATTATCTGTGTTCCTTCTTGTTTTATCACTTATAGTATTACGAGTCCTTCCGTCAGTTCTACTTGATTTGTACTGTTACAAAAGGTTTCTACTTCGATTTCATATAATCAGTTTCAATGCAACCTACAATGCGTTGAGGCTAATTAGGTAATATTTTTCTTAATTACAATATCACCCTATTATATTAATCAATATATTAAAGAATGTGTGTGTGTGTGTGTGTGTGTGTGTGTGTGTGTGTGTGGGGGGGGGGTGCAGTAATTAGGTGGTATCCCTCAAAATTTTCATATACTTGAAGAACTCAATTTACTTTCGTTTTCGATATGAAGACGTTTTCCTGAGGAAACTACCTCAACCGGCTGGAAATTTTTTGCAGTTACGATTTGTTTTTTTTTTATAGCTTTACCACAGTAGAGATATACTTATTCACAAATACGTTTTTATTGTACCGCGTAAGCAAAGTGCCTAGGAATTTTTGAATACTTGCAGGATTAAGTGTAATTACTTCTGCGATCGGTAATCTCATTTGCCAAAGTGAAACGGCTGATAAAAGAGTAGAACTCTATAAGGTTCATAAACGTGTAAAAGTGTTTGCAATAATGAGACTTAATGATATAGGCCTACACGATTAAAATGTAAATACATTATAAGGTAACAAGATTCCACCTCCAAAGGAAGACAAGTATACCATAAAAATTCGTAGTGAAATATGCAGAAACGCAATCTTATTAATATTAAAAGAAATAGAAGAATAAAATAAATTTAATAAATACAGTAATGAAGAGGCAATATATTACCTAAAGATAATTAATATTTTCAAGGAATAAAAAGAAATCGAAAAAATGGAAATGTTATCATAAATGAATAATTGGGAAATAGGGAATTAGAGAATGCAAATTTAGGAATTAAATAATGCAATTAACATGACAAAACAATAACTGACGATGACAAATACCCAGAAGAGACGATCAAATGACAAAAAATGTAAATAGTTCTTAGTAAACAATTATAATGTACCAATATTAAACTTAGCATGTAAGAAATAAGACATTGAGAATAGCCTTAGATTAAAGCTAGGAGGAGGTCTGCGAATCTCAAACAGTGATTGTGTATAAGTGAACTACAGACTGTAGTTAATATAAAATTACAAATATAATAATATTGAACAATAATTATAAAAGTTAGGGAGTGTAACAGTGTAAGAAGGTGAGAACAACGGTGATAGACTTTAAGAAGTAAAAACAGTGTATAGTGTAAGTGAATAAACGTATTTACAATATGAACATTGCATGAAACATATAATTTATATGAAACAACAAGGTAACTCATATAGTGCAATAAAACCAAGGGGAAATAATTAAAAAATAAAGAATCTTCCGTTACAAACTTATAATGTAATAGTGACGAAGATAGAATAAGATTCTACGTAATAATATTAATTATAAATTGGGAGACCGAACCTGTGACCCATAAATATATCATTGCCAAGACCTTAACTGAATAAATTAGTGTTTTAGTAGAAAGGATTGTTGTTGAAAAAAAAAATTGAAACCAGGAAGAACGTGTCTAATTTTAATGCTGGTTTTTATACAAATTAAAGGAGGATACGAGACGAAACGATACTGAAAGACTATGAAAATAAATAGAAGAATGATATTTTAATTGACGGTACAGAAAATAGAAGTCCAGACGCAAAGGATCAATAAAGAAGATCGTAAAGAAAACTACCAGATGAATGAGATCTCTCCAATAGTCAACCAAGATAATTGAAAACATCTTAACATTTAAAGTTCGAATCACAGCGATATACTATCGCAAAAACAATAAAAACTTTAGAACAGTGAATTCTAATTGTACACAAATAATTATTAGTAGTAAGAGTTTCTTTTTCAATTGCTCATTTGTACTTTTGTATGATCCAAAGAACCCACTGATACACAACATACATCAACAACACCTAATTACCAAGCATGAATTTATAAATATTATGTTTTATGATATGTTTACGACTTATGTACTATACTTTGACATGACTTATACATGAACCCTGAGATTGAGATTTTACATGTTCTACATCAGAAATGAGTTTCAAAAAGATTAAATAAAAATAATTGAATTTTAAACAAGAACGAATAAGGAGTTTGAATATTTATTTTAGCATAAAGAGTCTACTTACAAATTTGGCACCGGGGCAAACTACATACACCCAAAAGGAATAAACAAGGGGCAACTTACATAATTGACGCAACCAACGTGTGGCTTTTAACCCATACATATTATGTTATTTTTACAACATGTACGCAAGAATTAAATAGCGACCGGTCCAATTGAAGAAAACAAAAATTGAAGTGAGATTCTTTTGATCAGTCGGGAGTCATCATTATTTTAGACAGGAAATGTAGTGTAGATATGAGGAAAGTATTTGTCCTCACCTCCTGATGATAAATGAAAGACTAAAAAAATCAAGTGTTTTTCAGTCCAAAGATTATTATTATTAATACTATTGTATTGTTATTACGTTATATAGGTAGGCCTATGTGACATGTGGTGTTAGTTTTATAATTCTCAGAAATTAAATAACCGATATAGCAAGGAAATAATGCTGTCGAAACGGATCGCATTGCTTTCAAAGTCAGTCAGAACAAAAGTGGAGTTACGCTTGTTGTTCCGATCAGATACTGGAGCAAGTTCCGGACTTTAATTATCTTGGCTGCGACATTTCTTATGATTGTGACGCGGATGCAAAAAGGAAATTAAAGAAATTTCGATTTAGCAATGCGTACAGACTGTTTGGGGAGAAGGAAATAATACGAATGCCACGGTTCTTCTTTATATTGTAGACAGCTGATGTCAATATCAATTTTAGTAGTCTCTTACTACTAAATCTACTACAGTCTCTTCAAATCAAGAGCTATTCACATGCAGACAAAGTACACACATATAACACAATACGACTCATCCTGTGCTGTGGAATGAAACTTGTATGCTAACCCAGAGACCACTGAAACGCCTGAAGATATTTGAGAGATAGCTTCTAAAGAGTTTCCTGAGTTTCATATATAGAAATGGAAAGTGGAAGATACAAGGCAACCAGGATATCTGTTACCACTCCAATGAGCCAGTAGTGGAAATGTACATGAAACTCAGGAGACTCAGGCTAGCCTTATTGTGAAATTGAATAATGGATAAATATAAAATAAAAACCTATACAGGAAACAAAGAAAAGAGATCGTCCAAGGAAAAAGCAGAAAGAAGTTGTCGCCACATATGAACGAGAGATATTGTGGCTGAAAGTTCTCCGCTACTGATAGAATAAAGTGGGAGGTGAAGACTAAGGCCCGATTTCGGGTTGTAAGGCCAAAGGAGGTGGATTTTACGAAGAATGAAACAATTGACAGATTTAATCTTTGTGGATGCTAACTGAAGACCACGCACTAATTTTAGTATTTTTCTTGGCAATTTCTATTCTCCTCTGAATGAACCAAACGTTGAAAATACAGAGTGTAATTCCCTTTGAAAAAGTGCTAATTGTAAAAGAGCAAGAGAGTAGACGGTTAAAGACTGCTGTATGACTAACCGTAGACCTATAAATAGTAGCCGTGCCTAGGACTAAGGAGAGAGATGTAAATTATTTACATGAATTGACTAGAAAAAATTAAAATATGAGCGTTGTCACTGCCTAAAAACACAAATGTTTTCTTAACAACTGGGAAGAAACGGGTTCAATTCAGGACAGGAGAAAAGAAGTCATGTAGACTGAAGAACTGATCGAGAAGTAGGATTCAACCTAGCGTTGGGTACAGGTTCAAGGGTAGACATGGAGCAACCTCGCTTGGGCAGGAATCGTCAAGAATCGAAGTCTAGCGAAGACAAAGCGCTTCGAAAGCGATAATTACTTTTTGTTAAAGACTTTGAGCAACTTTGAATAATTGAAAATGGAACCCCATTTACTCCATTACGTCCCTATGTCTAATGAACGCTAGACGCGATTCTGAGTTATTTTTTCTTTTTATGTATTGACTTACATGTGAAGATCGTGTCTCGTCATGATTTACCTTTACTGAAGTCATTGTTCGATCTTGTATTTTAAATAGAGCCATTAGTTTTGGTTTTGCCAATTCTTTAGGAATTTTGTATGCATTTTAGCATATATTCAGAAAACATAATAGACGCAGTTGGAATGGAACGCGTCACAACATTGGTTTCTTTTTAACTATAATGTTTGCAACAGGAAATGTAGGCAAACTGCTAGTTCCATTAAACGTGTACTACTCGATTGCAATAGTATATATATTGCGACAAAACATATATTAGGCATAGTAATAATTAAACACTATAGGTCAGTTATCTGGAGCAAGGTTGTACATTTTGAAACAAAATTTTTAAATGGTTTGTAATTCATAGATATTTATTTTACTTCAAAAATTGTCTCTGAATATCAGACTGATCTGTTTTGAAAAAAGATGTCAATTTGTTACTTGAACGTTGATTCCAAGTATGTTGATTCGTCTCACTGCTGGTCCTGTGATTCGCCGCAATCTGCTCCTTGCTCGTCTCCTCCTTTCTGCACACTGCCGCTTCGCTGACACTCCTCAAGTACGCACGCACGCCGATACACCGATAACCAGTCTACTCTTATCTCAGGGCACAGAAATTGGGCTGTAATTTAATATTATTTATTTTTGGTGCTTTAAGCGTGCACCTTCCCGCGTCTTGAGGTGTCCTCGCGATAACACAGGAGTATCCCGGATGGATAAACCTTTCCTATGCGGAAATCTTCACTCACGCGAAACTAGCACTGTTTAAAACTTTAAATAGTTTATTTTATTGAAGTAATATTGAGTTCGTACCCAGTCAAGGTATTAGCAAACGGGTAACTCGTCGCTAAATTGTCCTTGATCACTCTTACATACGCACGTTTCTGTACGAAAAACTCGCACAGAGAGCACGTCCGTAGTATTCGAGCTGCAGGATGGAACTAACACTAACTAGATATTCTTCGGCGGAGACCCAATCTTAATGCAAATTGGGGCCGCTGATTGGTCGAAACAGCTATCACGTGATTGATGGATAAAACTGATAGACAACTTCTTGAAAAGATTTGCAGACTTCTGCAGAAGCAGGTATAGATTTTACCTATAAATTTTCTAACTTCTAAAAGATAAGGAATTTATAGAAGTTGCTTTTTACTGACCAAATCCCTATTAATATGGTACGTAACAAGTCTCTGACACCCAAAAAATATAGCGCTATTTAAGATCCATGCGCTGCCCAAATCTCCGTTCGGTACGTTCATTTATAAAGGAGTTATTCATAAAAATACGAATGACACGCGCACTCGCACATTTAACTTCGCACATGACATGATCACAAATACATTTATGGGCATTTTGATACATAATAGTCTTTTACCCGATTCTTATTTCAATACTTACATCTAATTTACATACTCAAACAAAAATCAAATTTTATCTTGTCTACAACGTCATAAACCTGCTATAACAGCATGTAGTCCTCGCTACATCTCCTTTACTGCAATGTTCTATTGCAATATATTGCGAGGAGTGACAGTACCTACACATTTACAATGTCATACTATTAAAACTGTAGAAAATATGTCTTGTGTTCACTCATATCCTAACTATATTCGTGTAAATACACTGAATTGATTTTTATTGCATATTGTTACGACGGCCTACTGATCGTCGTATGGTACAATGGAAAACAAAATGCAAGACACCAAGTACGTCACTAATCACCAGCTTTAATTATCACAATTAAACAGTTTGGATTAACAAGACAGTTTCTTACAACAAACCAACAAAAATTGTTCACACGCAATAAAAAAAATGTCAACTGATATAAAACACAATTGTATTACAATCGTACCCCACATTTATAAAACACGTAACACTTCGCTTCACTAATAACCACTTGAACGCACAGAGTAATCGCCCGAATAATAACTGAACTGAGCGTCCCTGAGTACTTGTATTTATAACCCGCTGAGATTCCAGAATATTCGTCAAGAATGCTACAGTAGAAAACACCATTGGTTGCGGCCTTACACACAGCAGGCGCGGACCGGTATGGTCCGGTATTAGGGTTGCCAACCATACTTTATAATAAAGTATCCTACTTTATTTTTGGTGAATATACTTTATACTTTTGCATAAAAATAAAGTATGCGAAAATACTTTATTTTGAGTCTTTACTGTAATGCACGAAACGAAACACTCTCATACGTAATTTCCGAACGCTTTATCGATGCCTAAGATAAAAGAGAACGGAACACACGATTAACAATGATTATTTATTATTGAACGAAACGGCAGATGGCAGTCCATATCGGTTTCCTTTCTAGATCATTATTTATACGTTGTTGTAAAAAAGATTAAATATTAAAATGGATGATTTATATTCCGAGTCAATAAGACTTAAAGAAATCCAAAGACAATCAACAAATAATGACAAAGAATTTTCAGAAAAAAATACTGCTGAAAAGTGGCAATATATACTTAAGAATGCGTGTGATAACTTACCAAATATAAACAAAATTATTTCTTATCTGCTCTCTGTTCCCGCAACCTCAGCTTTCACTGAAAGAGTTTTCTCGGTGATGAATGTAAAGTGGCGAGAAGAGATAAACAGAGCGTCCATAAATTTAATAAAAAATAAGTTATTTATTTATTTAAATCTAGATTGAGATTGTAATACTAGCTACCAAACTCTCAAAGATAACCAAAAATTGTTAGCTTGTGCTAAAAGCACAAAAATTATGTATTTAAGGCAATAAAAACTTAAATTTAAATAATACTTTTTTTCCTCTTCCAACAGACAAGTTACGTTATTTTCCTCAAAAAAAAGTTGGCAACCCTATCCGGTATAGACCCGATAGTTGACGCGTAATTGTCTTTCACCGCAAAGTAGCAGCATTATGTACACACGTACGCACACACATTACAGCTGGAACATTCGATAAACTTGTAGAACGTTCCGTATTACGTAACGCTTTTTCCGCTTATAAACAATCTTTTAAAATAACTTAAAAAAGTCAATGAGAAGCACACAATATTACGGTTTTTATCGGTGAGAAATGTTGGGGGTTTTCAGCTCTCAAAAAACTACTCTACTTACGTTCATTTATTAGCACCTTTACCAGACCTCTTAAAAACTTTGCATAGATGACGTCGTAATTAAAAATGAGTACCGCAAGAGTTCTGTTGACCTTTATCACAGTTATCTTTAGCCTCTAGCATCGAAAGAAGAGCTATGCTATAAAAAATACCTGCATTGTAATAAATTATAATAGATTTAAGTAAGCGGTAGCAATTAAGCACTATCATCATTAAATACACTTATTTATACAACATTTTTTAGTATATTTATTTTTCTTCTAAAAGTTACCAATGTTGTTAAGTAACTTTTAAATCGATCTTTAATAGACGTTCAGCTTCATTCAAAGTTTTCATTATGGAAGCTTAAGAATCAAAAGTACATAAGTTGAGGTGAATTTTAAATCGTTCTTGGGGGAAAAAGTTCCGAATTAAGTATAAGAAGCTGGTGAAGAGTCTCGTTTAGCTGACGTATTCATTAATATAAGGGATGTTTGCTAACTCGTAGCTACTTAATTCAGTTTGTAAAAATTCAGTTTGAACGACGCGATGGAATCACTAACTGCTCTTGACTTAAGCATAAGTATTTGTTTCTCCCCGTTACACACGGCAGCAGTTATAATTGTACGGAAATGCGCTAACTACCTGTGAGAGCTTACGTTAATACTACACTTCACTGACAGCAGAGCTCATCAGATTGTAAATCTCTCTCCTTATTGTTTCTTACGCTTTCCTTTAAAATAATACTAAGGTACTTCGTCACTATGTCATATAAAAACATAAACTGTTGTTGCCCAGCGGGAACCTCGGGAGGTGCCGTTTGGTTACCCAGACTAGCGGACACAGGAAGCCAACTTCCCCGAATACGAGCCAGGTAAAGGCTCCAGCACCACATCGGGTCGCACCATCGAGCGCTGGACACACGCTTTGTACCGATCAGTCCTCATGTCAGCCGAAAATCGGGTTAACTCCACTCACCGTAAGGCAGCGTGAACCAGCATGAATATGTGTGGGAGAGAAAGGCTCCCTAAAGGCGATTTAACCCTCACCCTCCCACTTTCCAGAGCGGACCCACCTCCGTGCGGGATTCAACCCGCCGCGCAGAGATTTACCCTAAATGGTAGTAAGTGGACAGGTTTGATAATGGGGTTCACTATGCTTTGATGACAGAGATGTCCAGCGGGACAAGAATGCTTACCAGGGTGGCATCTACTTGCCGAGGACGAGGCAACTGTGGTTCCCGTTCGTGAAACACCACACACCTTGGTCGGCATACATCAGCCGCGATCCAGCCAAGATGCCAGTTTACCCTCGCAGGCCGATGAGAGCGGATGTGCGTTGGGCGAGGATTGCAAAGTTGGGACTCGCCATGGATACAAAGCGCCAAGGTTCTTAGCCGCGGCAATGACGTCAGAGACGGTACAACAAACACCTTCATCCAAATCCTCCATACTACTTTTCGTCTTCAGCTTACACGGCAGGTGTCAATATCCTGAAAATTATTAAATCCCGGGCTGTCAGACCGTCCTCGGTTGCTGTGAAATCTCGACATTAACGTTTTGTATCCCACCCTCGGGGATTTTCTTCAGGCCGCAAAAAGCTACAGAGTGTTAAGAAAACAGTTGCGGTAGATCTTAGGCCGAACGACACCCGACAACTTTTTTCTGTGGTTTTTCAGACAATTTATTAATAGTGAACTACTTGCCTCGAACGGTAAACAATCGTGTACGTGAGCAAGGCAAATATAGTACATTATTCCGGCGAAGTAAGTACTGTTCTCTGTCAAACTTTGGTTTTTACTGATTACTTTTATTTCTCTGTATGGTCATTTTCTGGTCTGCCTGAATGCTTCACTACTTACTTAAATCGCAATTTTACACATCTTTGAATTTTCTGTTAACATCAAAAATAACATTTCTGTTGATTTTGTGGAGAACATTTTGTTGTAATGTAACTGCGGTTCATAATCCACCCCGCGCATCTGCTTGGATCGTAACTTATCATGGGGTCGTTCTAACAAATTGTTGCGGGTAGTCGTCTCTAAACAATGGAATAATAATTGTTTCCCAAAGAACTGGTTTTACTCACAAATTCAATAACAATTTTTATAACCGAAGACACTGGTTCTTCACAATTTTCAAAGTTTATATTCGATCAATACGCAATATCAACTAATTGACATCGCTACCAACTACAGGTGCTGCACACAATAATTCATAGTCACGAATAACACGTCTTATCGCTACGATTCGGAATAAGCTAAACAAACTGTAGGGAGCCGCTGTTTCCCCGTTCATAGCGTGCAGATGCAGCGGTGCAGCGCTAGTGAGTTCCACGATATTACAGAATAATCGGATATATCTTGTGCCAAGCATCGGGATATTTATAGAAATGTGAACAAATCTTATTCAACTAATGCCATAATAAACAGAAAAGGGACTAAAGTAAGAAGAGACACAAAATTGAGGTTCTCTAAAGTAATGACCGTACCGGTACGGTTAGAACAAAAAAGAAGACAAAACAAGAATATAAGCAGATGAAATGAAACTTCTGGGGAGTGTTTGGGGTTGGACTATACTGGATAGAGTACCAAATGAACAAATAACAGTAAACCGTCGCAGTTATAACATCGGTGATAGGATAGATGAATATAATTCAAGGCGGAACCAATACATCGATAGTATTAGTCTGTGTACCAAGACAATAAAGAAGAAGAAGAAGAAGAAGAAGAAGAAGAAGAAGAAGAAGAAGAAGAAGAAGAAGAAGAAGATAACACTGTTAGAGACAGGACTGTTAAAATAAATAATAAAGATTGTTAAAAATTTTACATTAGATGAAATTACATAGTGAGAAAAGTGAAAATGTTTATGAATCAGATATGTACGTGAAATGTCTAAAATAATGATCACCAGATCGTGTCTCGAAACCAACCAGCGGTGACTTGTGAAAACATCATCAGGATCTTGCGAGGAGCTTGAAGTACAGACAAACCGTTAGCGACACATCCGTACCATCAATGATCTAACACAGGAGTCAGCAATTTTTTTTTCTGAGCACTTCGCGTTCTAGAGAAAGGCTCGCGGGCCGGATCGTTCATGTTAAACATTGTGAATGAGAATTTACAAGCTATGAAACTCTGTTAGATAGGCTACAACAAATTATATACTCTATTTAGTGCACATTATATATTAAAATTTTTGTCAATTTTATATTATTTTCAATTTAAATAAAGTGAAAAAAGAAGAATTAGAAATAGAAACCAACAGCAACAAAATGAAGGTGGTTAAAAAAGTTATACATAAGAGTGAAAATAATTTAAATTTAAATTTGTTTTGTAAAAATAATGCATAATAATTATGAGACGTTAATGAGAACGTCGTTTGGAAAGCGATACTTTTTCATTTAAAATCTTGTCACGTTTCGGTTTGAATAAGGAATGACTAACTTTAGAAAGTCTTTTACGAGTCGACTACTTAAGCATGACTTGTACTTTGATTTCTTCATTTCTTAAGCACTGAACTAGCAGAGTTTGTAAAATAACGTGGTGAATCTTTTCTATAGGCATATTCCAGCTACTGGATTTGGATTTTCTGGTTCATGTTACAGAAAAGGTAAATGCACTTAATTTTCAATGTACAGCAAAGGAGAAAGATTCGGGAGAATGGTATCTGATAGTCGGACTTAGTTTAAAAAATCTGAACTACGTATTTAAGCAAATCTGGGCCGAGATGATGTTAAACAATTACCTGTTTGGAAGACGAGTCGGAGTAAGGAGACAATCAAAACCGCACTACAACTATCCAGTTTTGCCGCCGTCATCTTGCCCTTTTCCTGTTTAAAACGCGCGACCTGTTCTTCTTCACAAGGTTTCAATAGACACCCATAACAATGACTTCTCTCACGCTTGGAATCACGCAATAGTTTCCGTATGGGGCCTCATCCAACCTGGTCTGGTGCTCTT
Organism: Magicicada septendecula; assembly: GCA_034769895.1. Lineage (NCBI taxonomy): Eukaryota > Metazoa > Arthropoda > Insecta > Hemiptera > Cicadidae > Magicicada > Magicicada septendecula. Next base: position 442,644,641 of record CM068373.1, read on the forward strand.
CCCAATTTACCTTATGTGTTTTGATTTTCTTTTCTTTTCTTCTCATTGAGTAGCTTTACATTTAACTCATTCCGTATCTTCCTAGACCTTGGGGACATACTGAAAACAACTGAACTTATCGCCGTTTACAACAGCGTTAAGAAGACGGTGCTGAAACCAGTATACTGACAATTGGTCAACTCTTGGAAGTGGCACTTTCGACTGGTTTAATGTACAAGCCATGTTCTTTACATTCGAGGAAGAAGAAAAAGAAGAAGAGAACAAATCAAAATATCCTTCGGTAAATAATTATCAACGAACGGTCCACATCATTAATGTTGAATTTTCTTAATATCGATACGTATCTCCTATGAGTAGTCTAATTGAATACCGCATTAGTTTGAGATGCCGAGTAATTTGAAACATTCCACCTTCAAGCGGCAAGTCTTCTTGCAGTTGAAAATGCAGGGGAGTACAGAGTTTTGAATCCGTAAACTGCAAGGGGAAAGATTACGGGACTGCGTTATTTTCTGTTTTGCTTATTCAGACAGAGAAAAGAAATAAGATGATCGAGTGTAAAAAGAGAAACGGATATAACGTTGCGGTAAATTGTCACGAGATCAATCCATAAGACAAAATAAAACTCGTGCAGATGTAACATGCGAGCACGTGAGGCACGCAAGCTAAATAAAATTGTAGCCATGGTTGTATGAAGTATGTTAATGGTTACAATTGAATGAAGTTGTGCGAGGGAGGCAGTGTGAGCTGAATCGAGATGCTGGGGATATTGATCTAGGCATTACTTAGCAACGCACGCCTCTACTCCCCCGTACACAGGTGTGCTGTGCGCTCCTGCAACTGGAAACTGTGTGCATCGAAAATTAATTTCGTTATTACCATTGCGCTTCCTGAGTTACTAAACGTCTTGTGTACCCCGAGGCGCATCTGAGACGACAATAAATAAACCTGATTACGTCTGGCGGAACTGAAACAAACTGTAAGAGTGCAGCCCTTCTTTATTTCTTATATTTCAAGATTGCATATTCACGACAATCGATGTTCTAACGATCTTCAAAGATAACGCATTGTACATAAAGTGAGGATTTGATAACCATATTACTTTGGAATTATCACTGTTGCACACCACTATAGAAAAATTATTCTGATTAGCGCTTTCAAGCTTCTCAGCTCATCGTCAGATCGGAAATAACAAGAAGAGGATAAAACCAAACCCTTCACACCCCCACCTATTCTTGCAGAAATACATGAATGATTTTGAAAACCAATTAATAAATTCCACTAAGTATAAAGACAATATAAAATTATGGACTAGATACGTTGATGATGTATTAGTAATTTGGGAAGGAACCATAGAAGTGCATGCGTTTATAAACGAGGTAACTAATAAGGATAAAAACTTACAGTTTAGAGAAGAGATAGGAGGTAAGAAAATAAATTACTTAGATTTAAACATAGAAATTAAAAATAATGAAAAACTACAGTTTGGGATATTTAGGAAAGAATCGTATTCTGATATAACTTAATTATACCAAGAGAGTCTTACCACCCTTATAGATATAAAATGGCGGCAATCAATTAATTTTGTTATAGAGCTCAGAAGTGTTTAAAAGAGACAGGGAGAAGGGAGTGTTTAAACAAAAGATAGGGAGTTAAAAACGATAAAGGGAATTGTAAGGGACAATAACTATAACAGCGACATAGTGGATAAAGTTATAAAAAGTATGAACATACAAAAAGCTAAAATAGAACCAGAACAAAAGAATTATGCAGGGTCATTGACATACATAGGATCACATACTAGAAAAATTATAAAATGTTTTAATAAATACGGAGTAGATATAGCTATTAAAAAATGTGAAACGGTATTTGATAAAATAAGGAATAAAAATATAGAAAAAATCCCAGTATTACAGAGAAGCGGAATTTATAAATTAAAATGTAAAGACTGCAACAAAGTGTACCTAGGTGAGACAGGGCGAACATTGGTATGCAGGTTGTCTGACCACAAACGTGGAGAAGGTAATAGAACAACGAATTCGTTATATGCAAGACATTTCATAGAAGAGAACCATAAGTTTGTTAATCCTTTGGAAGACTATGAAATTTTAAAAGTAGTAAATAAAGTTGAAAGGAAACTTAGGGAGGAGTTAGAAATATTGAAAGAAAGAGAAAAAGGGTTAGACAATTTAATGAATACTAAGACTAAATTTCATAATGAAGAAATATTTTATAATATAATTAAAAAGTAAAAGATAAAGGACGGATAGATAACATTAAGAATTAAATTGCATAGGTCTGTTTGGATGTTTTTGAAATAAGGGTGAGTGACCGCGCCCACAAGTGTGAATGAGAAAGGCGTTACAACGTTAGGTTTTAAAAATAATGCACACACACACACACACACACACACACACACACACACACACACACACACACACACACACACACACACACACACACACAACTCATAAACACAAGGAATGTGCTAGAAAAATATGTAACTGTACAGACGGGGGTGACAGGGCTCGGAGGTTGAGAAGGGACATTTGAATTATAGCTTGTTTGCGGGGAGGTGGTCAGTGGGGCGGGGGGTGAAGGGTTTGGTTTTATCCTCTTCTTGTTATTTCCGATCTGACGATGAGCTGAGAAGCTTGAAAACGCTAATCGGAATAATTTTTCTATAGTGGTGTGCAACAGTGATAATTACGTACGTTTGTGATTATAACCACTAACACAACTTTCTTAATTAAACTTCTCATATTACTGTGGAGTTAATTACTGGTTATGTATACAACTGCTATCACGGTATGTTCCTGATCATCTTATTATCACCACTACCACCAACATCAATATCATCACCATCGTCGTCGTCGTCATCATCATCATCACCATTTCAGCCCGTAAGGCTTACGTTTTACCACTTGTCACGAACTATGACGACTTTCTCCGCATTCCATACTTCCGTTTGCCGCCTATAGAAACCACGTCAATCTTGTCTGAACACGTTTTCTGCTTGACGTAATTCAATCTGGATCACATCACCTCAGAGACTGTCCACGAATACCTCCAACGGATCCCCTTCATCGACTCCAGGTTTCGGAGGGAACTTCTTCAACTCCCCTGATCGTCCAACAACTTCTCTAGTCCTTCATCGTCTAGTGACGGATCCAGTCCAGATCTCTCCTGGAGTCTCTCCTCTCATAGAAATTAATACATTGGTAAAACGTCAAATATGTCTACAGTACTGAAAGCATTTTACAAATAATACGTTTATTTGTACTATATGACCAAGACGTTTTATTTTTAAAAAGGTCTAGGAGCCTCAGACTGGATATGATATACACGACGAATGATATGAGGTGTCCTAAACTTGTTACGGCAGAACACTTTGACTTACAATCATGAAACATAATTATTTCCCACTAAAGTACATAATGGGGAATCGCATAAAAATATTATCACTCTGCAAGTAAGCCTCCGCAGTAAAAAAATTCCTTAAATATATTGTATTCTGTATTAACAACATATACACTATAAAGGAAAGGGAGTTAATATCTTTCTGTTGGTTTAAACCTGAAGAAGGTTTAAACAGCTGAAGGGCTTACAACGTTTATATAGTGATTAGTAAATTAGAAGAATATAACGTTTGAAAATTATTATCATTCCTTTTTAAGTACTGACTCTTCCAGAAATACGATTACCATGGTTTCGTCCTCAAACCTTGCTCTACTAACATGGACTACATTAACAATTTAGATGAAAAATTCATGTCAGTATTTGTTGAGATTCCAAAATAACGGTCAAAAAGAATTAAAAGTACAGCTTTGCCATGTATTTCCACTCTCATATAGTTTTCATCCTTTATTCTCAACACGTTCGTTAATCCTACGTTTGTTTTCGTTTCATGCCTTGCAGTGCATCCTGTATGACTAAACCGTTGTCACTAAGGAACGCTTTAATTATCAGATTCAGGTGGACAGCCAAGCCCTGGGATTTGGCTTAGCCTACACAGGTTAAGTACATAAACGGATTTGGCAGCTCGCTAATGGACATTAATGCAGTCAGCTTTGTTATTCAGAAGCACGGCGGCAATGACGTTAGTAAGTGACCGTGTGCCACGTGATGTAATTCTCGCCGCCATATTTGTTTTAAGTTGTCTTGTTCGAAGAACGTTTAAGAGAAGACGACTTTTCCGCTCTCGTAGTTTAAATGACAGTCTTACCTATAGTTACGTTCCACTATTTTAAAAGCTGTTAGGAACACGTAACTGAATTTTTACCACAATCTTAAGAGAACATAGATAAGATGCAATCATAAGTTAGTATTATTAGATTGTAATAATAACAGCTTACTAACAAGATGTACCGAAACTTAGATGTACAACTTTGAACTCCTGAACTTCGTTTTTTCATTTGAGCATGGTACACATCGCTGAGATGCTGGTCCTTCTATGTTTGAGATTTTGTTAATCACTGTAGGCGTTCCGGTTGTCAGGTCGGTTGTCTGGTTGTCAGGTAGCACTTTTTGTAGTAATTCAGCGTCAGGGTTCTTTAGAGCGAGACAAGTGACAATATTTTCCCTTTATTTGTTCACGCAGCCGTTTCAGATTGTCGAAAGTGTCACCCAGTAAGTGCTTCCGTAAAATGTTGGGACCCTTGCATGAACCGGCCTTATCGCATGTAATGCTGTATTCTCTGTGATCTTATTTTCCGCAATTTGTTTTGTATAATTATTCATAAAAACCTTCAATTTTTAAACTACATGGCCGTACGAAAGTAATTGCTTGGCCACTACTTGCATTGATTGATTGAACCGGTGAGTTGAAAAAGATAACTAGGCCCATTGTTCTGGACATAGTGGGTATGGCACGAGAAGATTATCCTGTATGGCTCCATTTGTAACGTACAAGCAACTTCATTCGCGGAATACAGTATAATGACTTCTTGAAGTTCCGGAACAGTTCCCTCTATCAACTCGCTCTTTGTAGAATGCTAATTTCAGTGCGAGTACACGATAAACGGTTTCATTACCTCGGGACTAGGTTGCGCTTCTTTATTGACCCGGATTTTGACTGAGTCATGAGATTCAGATAGATTTATAATGCTGTAGGAATTATTCTATAAACACGTAAGGATAAAAATTTATAGAAATTAAAGGGTCGCCACCTTGAAACGTTGCCAGTGGCCCCTAAGTCACTGGTTACAGCAGAAGGACAATAGTCTACTAACGTTAAACAAACACTCATCATCAGTTGCGATCTATTACAAGACTACGTGGTACACACGTAGAATTTCAAAATCATAACACAATGAAGACAAAATTGTCGCTATGGACGACGTAACCTGTCTTGTGTATTTTGTACAATACGTGTATTGCATAAACGGTGAAAATCAACAGGTTCCAAGTCGATACAGTGGAAATGTTTCTGACGTACGTGATGTCGAAGTTTTGTAACAGAATCTTGTCTTCTCATTACTATGCCACAACTTTACAAATCACAACTGTTTGAAGCTTTGCAAACGTGTGGTTAAGAGAATCAGGGTTAAATTAACTTTTATGTTAAAAACCTGATTCACAAGCCTTTAACCAACCATTATTTTGACACGTCCATAGAAAATACTTATACGCAATTGTAATCAATTCAATTAATCATCGTCATTTAACTTCTTTATGTTTCGTGTTAACTCCTTGTATGTTCCACGGTTACAGCACTGCGGTTACTTGCAGAGTCAAGCGTCAAGCGCATGAGTACACAAGACTGGATGGAAGACCCATACGGCGTTTTGGTGACTGGGGACCTCTACACTCGAAAGGGTAGACGGAGGAAGATAATTAATAAAATTAACTCAGCTGTTGTTAATACCAAAACAAAGTGGTGTACAAAAAACAGACGAAGAAGTAAAAACTGATAAACGCTATTTTGTTGTAGATAGTTGTGCGATTATCAACTCAATCAAATATATTGTAAGTTGCCGTCTGTGACTTTCTGCAACAATGTCTTCACTCTAAAGACATTGTTGCAGAAAGTCACAGACGGTAAGTTACAATATATTTGATTGAACAACACGTGGCTTGGTACTAATTTCGGATTTATTCCTTTTAAATATGATTATCAACTGCTATCAAATCGTTTTGATATCACCGTCACAAAATAATAAGTATCTAGTACGTATTATTAAATATTGTTCTAGCTAACTAAAACGTTGGTATAGGTGCTCAATTTGGACTAGATATTGGTGAAGACAAAAAAGTCCAATCCCAAGCAAGTAGAGGGTAGGTAACTTGTATGCTAACGTTGGAATAAAAGGGAGTGTTAATAAAAAAATCTGACAAACGATAAATGCAATCCAGTGATACGAAGGGGAATAGCCGTAACAATCAGCATCTTACGCAAGGAAGAGGAAACAAGAAACACTATGCAATGAACACCAGGCCGCACCATCAAAGACTGACGAACGCGACATCAAAAGTATTCAGCATTAACCGAAAGCGCACTAACTAGCGCAGTACGTAGCCTAATTCAACCATTAACACTAAAATAGACGTATGCGCTGTTCAATTAGTTTCCAGCCTAATAAGATAATTCAACCTTTCTTATATTGAAACATTTATTAAATACAAAAAGGTTACGATTTAATAATTTTGTCAGAGAGAAAATCGTAAGTCTTTACGCTTTTCAGATAAATTATTAACTATATTAGAATGGCCAATAAACTGAATCATTGTAGTCATAACCTTATTTCTTGTACTGGAATTATTATTGACTAAACAGTATCGTTTATGTAAGTACCGTTGACTAAAAAGTGTAATTTATTAAGAGAAATATTCTTTTTATTGTTATAATAAATTATTCAATAGCATTTTATTGGAACATAAACGCGGCTTACAGAACTCGTGCAGTAGTATTAGAGAAATTACAGTAAGTGATATTATAGGTAATCAAGTCCATTTCCATTATCATTAACCAGGCTGGAAACAAAGACAGAAAACGTCAATAAAACCGACATTCAACGATTGCTATCAGTGACTACAGTTATTTTTATATTGTAACCTAATTCACGTAAGGTAATAAAAAAACATTGCAAAATGCAATATTAATAATGGATTGTCAATAGTGAAACTCTCCGTTCGTTCTACAAAAGTTCTTGTGAAACCTTTGTCTTAACATTTTATTATTGCCTCGTTAGCAACGTCCTTTTACAGCCAAATCAGCTATATAGAAAAGGGCCTTGCTTCCACAAAGCGAGTTCTACGGGATAGTGGGAGCCTGAGCCAGGATCTACGCGTGAAAGCATCATGGAGTCGTCTATTACTTATCACCGCCTCATGAATATTCTAATTTCTCTGTAGTTGTATAAGTCAGTAAATTTACAGTTTTTGTATTTACGTAGGTGTATAAACAGCACACGTAAATTGTTGACAAACATGTACTTTAAGCGAGTAAATGTACGTGTGTAAAGATTGTAGAGTGTAGATGAATTATTTTAGCGACAGAGAGCAGTTAATATACTAGGCACTCTAAAACACACGTAATCCTCAATGCATCATAGCCAACTACATTCATCTACCGGTATTTTTTTAAAAATAAACCTTGGCCAATATTTCTTCCCCATTTAGAAAGTTAGCTTTATAATTTTTTGTATTAAACCTTATCTTTTATAAGACTGTTTGTATAAGGTTGGTGACAGTTTAATTGTTTTCGTATCAACTCCATATAATATTTTTTTTTGTAAATCATTAAAATGTTACCTACTGCATTCTCACAAGATAAATGTTTTGGGTCTCCTAGTAATTTTCGTCTTGTAAAAGATAGCTTATTAGTGTACAGACTCAACATAAAAATATGTTTAAACATAAATGAAATTTTGACCTATTTCTCGTACGCTGATTGGCTAATTAATAACGCTTTTCTGCGTCTGAAGCCAATTTTATTTTGGTTTTGATCTTGCCTCACAACGCATTTATCTGAGTCATCCAATTCTGTTACTGCTTTTCTGTCTCTTACGTTTTAGGAGTTTAAAACGAACGCTCGAATCGTCACCCTATGTCGACTTTTGCGCTTTGTAAGCGGCCGGGAAGCAATTCCTCTCCCCATCGATTCTTCGAGTGTTGACTCAACTCCAGCCACAATGGGCATATATTAACGTCTGTCCCATGAGTTTTATGGGACAACTTAACAACAGTAAGTTTGAATAATGTGCTTTATTTATTCTGCTGGCTGAACTATTTTCCACTTGAATATATTTGAAATTGTATAATTGAATATTAGCAACACCATAAAAAAAATAAAATAAACTAGTTATTTTATGGTTTTTACATTATTAAGTGTGGTAAACATTGTGGCTATGTAACATCATATATTACCATAAGGAAATAACAAAATTTGGAACCATGCAGCGACTACATGAATGTATATGCTACAATATAATGACACGAAACGGTAGGAACTGTAATGACAAAAACAGACAACGATTAAAGATTAATACATCGGTTATCCGTTACAGTATAGAAATACGGTAAAACTGCTGCAGAGTATTAAGCCACTGTAGGGATGACCCTTGCATAAGATTCCGCAAATGCTTTTCAGTGACAGGGAGTAATGAACTCCATAAGCACTCGCTACGCCCACAGTCAGGCAGCGTATATGGACTAGTAGAATTCACGAGCACACCTTTATAACACCTTTATAACTTACAACCAGTGGCGAAGTTACATGGAGGCAATTGAGGCAATGCCTACCCTAAAAAATTCTGTAGAATAAAAATTATAAATACGTATGAACTACATAACGTAAAGATTATACATTGTTACCGCGACTGTCGAATTTATTAGGCCGAAACGTGTTTTACTGAGCGACCGCTAGATGGTGACAGGTGAGACTCGGCATAGCTCGTTTAAAGCGAATGAGGCAACTTGAATTTGCCTCAGCGTTTTTTGTATACATCGTATGTAAGCAATGTGCGGGTATTATAGGGAAGTGAAGGGAGGGGGGATTGTCCCGTGCTGTACACTTAGAGCGTTGAGGCGTGCCTCACTTCTGTGGTCCAAAACATTCAAGTTAAAGCGCGCTGTGTTGTTTATAAGTGTGTTTATTTTATGCGGTTATTAAAAGTGTCACTGTTATTCCGCTGAACTAACAGATGATCAAGATTGTTGTTTGAATTATTTGTAACATTAAACATATGTATAGAAACTAATCAAGTTTAAAAATTTGAAGTTCAATCAGTTGTATTATTGTGTATGACTAATACAAGGATTGTTCAATAGAAACACGTATAGAGGTGTAAAGCATTTTTTATTCAACGATTTTAAAAGAAGTCTCCATTAACATTAAGACATGAGTTCCACTGTTGCACCAACCTGTAGATTCCCTGCTAGTAAAATTCTTACGGCTGTTTGTGGAACCATTCGCTTACAGCAAACTCTACCTCAGCGTCCGATTTGAACCACCATTTTAGTGATTCCTTAAAAAAAAATTTAAGATAAGATTTTTGCCTACCCATTCATTAACTACTAGCTTCGCCACTGCTTATAACACCATTTTTTGTATTGTAAACAGCGCTTACGGAGCGTATATATGGACGCTTTGCCATTGTTGTGCAATGTCCTAACATAAAGACCACATACATTAGGTGTTCTATTTATGATCTGTTTTTCAGTAACAACAATGCTAGAGCTTGACTGCAACTTTATGCCGCGACTTATTCAGATTGCAATTCCGAAGCATTTCCATTTTCTGTGAACGCGAAAATTAAAATGTTAATAAATACAGTATTTATTAAATTAGTTAAGTTGGCAACAAGAAATGAACATCTATAAAAAGTAAATAAAATTAAATGAAAAGTTTTGAGGAAACAACAAACTTACTTAGCGCACACAGAATCATCCTAAAGACACTTAACAATTGGCTAGTACGTAAACTGTAAACAACACGTGTTATAATTCTGCCTAACAACTGATCTGACCCTATTTCCTACACACTTCCTCACTTTCCCAATCGATTAGCTCTGCATCACGTACAGTGAGTGTTAACCTAACCGTTAACATAAGAGGGTTACAATAATGTAACAATTGACGTTATTACTTACACACGATACTATTACATGTCTGTTGATGTGGATAAACAGACATGTTCATGTGCATGGTCATATTTTAACTAGTTTCATTCTGTAAATCGCTAGCACTCATGTTTAAATTATCTTCGGCATCTTCCACAATCTCCAGGCTTCTTTCCATGTCCACGTTAATTGCATCCTTCCTCCTGAGTCTACGCTTCTTCTCTCTCTTAGGCGTCCAGTGAAGGATCTTATGTGTTAAACGTTCCTCATTCACGTTTTGAGGGACTGTCGTAGCTTTTATATTGTCAGTCAGGTTTTGGGTTGAAGTCTTCATTGTCTTCTGGACGCTCTCATTTGCGAGTCCGTCTCTTCTTTAAGTTCCCCCAACTGGCCTGTAAAATTCATTCTCGGAGCATGCAACAATCGTTTCGTTAGCACTTTTACTGACTACGTCTCAGCGATGTAAATCATAATTCATACCGTGTTGCTATTCATAGTTCGTTACCTTTTGCTGTTCGTTTATCGCATAAGCTGCCATTTTGTTAACTTACTGCCTTTCTGCCTTCGTATTACTTTCTCTAACGGTTACAACCATCTTGTGTAGTTCCAGGTAATTATACCTCGTACCAGCATTATACCACTGATTAAAATCAGATTCTTCTGTTGCCCATCCATACACATATCGATCCTCTTTTCTACATTTGCCACTAATTTCCATCTATTATATCTTCAATCAGTTTCCTTATCATTTATTCGACATTTTTTACAGGCTTGAGCCATTACTATTTGGTCATCCACAAAACTGTGTATTATGAGTTAGAGGGGTCCATTGCTTTGCATTTGATCTTACGTAAACTTATGCTCTGTATGACGGTGGTTGACGTGTGGACCCTTGGCCTACCTGCTACCTCTCCCCCATTGTAATACTTCCGCCCGGGCTCGACAGCAGTTAATTGCCGCGTGAGTCACCTCACTGTGCGTCCAGTATGAAACAATTTTTTTTTGCCTCGCCCAATACTGGTAAAAGTTTGTTATATTTGAAATCAGCGAAATAATACGATGAAAATGACACCAAACACAACTAAAAATATTAAATTTTAAGGTGTTTCAAGGTAAAAGCTCAACAACTACTTTAATACACATCTTCAGTGCATAGTGCTCAAAGAATAAATTTAAATGAAAAATACGAATACTTGTTTAATTGCTTTGTTCGATTCTTTGATTGAAAAAGAACGTACATAATATTTCGTGTTTAAGCGCTGGTAGTGGACAGAGAACTTCCTGCTCATTTCCTATAATGGGGTTGCTATGAGTCATCTCGTGACTAGTGCTGCTTGGTATTTATGACTCAGCCTCATCCCTTCTTCAGTTACTCACAAACAGTTGAATAGTTTAGTGTCTACTGTTCGTTGCTACTCTCGATCGTGAGTTTACGGAGTATTAGTTTAATTAGTTGAATATTATAAGGTTACATTTTGTTAAGTTAAGTACTTCAAGTTTTATTAGTGTTTATTTATTTGTTTATCGAGATTTCTTCATCTAGTAGGCCTAAACGTGGTAAAGTGTATCATTCTCAAGCTAGAACAATAATCGCGTCGGTTATGCAGTACTTTGAACAGGAGCGTGACAATAAAGGCCCGTTAATTGATATAAAAAAAGTGTGTGAGAGAGTTTCGGCAGCGTGTCAAGTGTCTCTACGCACCATTACTAGAACAAAAAGTGAACTTAAGGAGTGTAAGAACGATAGCTTTGTTAGAAGCGAAGATAATGAAAATGACGATGTGCTCCCAGGTGCAGTGAACACGGAAAATGCTAGTGTGTTCCACACGCCAAAAAGAAAAAAACCTCTCCCATGCCCAATGACTTATATTGATGATTTTGACAAATCTGCCATCCGACGCCATGTTGTAGATTATTATAGACGCAAGGAAGTGCCGACCCTCCGAAAATTACAAGCATCTCTCAAAGATGCGGGACTTTTCAAGGGATGCTTACAGTCTCTGTCTGACGTATTAAAGAATATTGGTTTCAAATGGAAAAGGTTCGATAAAAGAAAGGTACTTATGGAGAAGTCATCGGTTGCTTTAGCAAGATGCCGGTTTTTGAGGAAAATTCGTAATCTGGACGTTAAAAACGTGATGTTTTTAGATGAAACATGGATTAATAATAATATCTCCAAAGATGTTGGATGGACCGACGGCAGTGTTAGATCTACTCTGGGTGCACCTCTAAGCAAAGGACAGCGACTCATAATCTGCCATGCAGGTGGCGTCAACGGATGGATAAATGCACCCCCGCTGATTTTCAAATCTAAGAAAACGGTGACTACCATGAGGAAATGAATTCTGAGATATTTGAGTGCTGGTTTTTTGAAGTGTTGCTTCCTACATTACCACCCGGTTCAACAATAGTGATGGACAACGCTCCTTACCACTCAAAAGTAAACAATTCGGCTCCAACCTCATCCTCAAGGAGAGGAGAAATGGCAGATTGGCTAACCTCACGAGGAGTTCGTATCACGGACGACATGCGTAAGCCCGAACTGTATAATCTCGTCAAGCTACACAAGCCACAACTGACTTCTTATGTCATTGACAAGAAAGCATCTGAGCTTGGATTTCGGGTTATTCGCCTTCCACCTTATCATTGTAATTACAATGCTATTGAAAAGGTCTGGGCTCACTTGAAGAATTACGCCAAACAGCGCAACACAACATTCAAACTGTACAATGTGCAAAAATTGTTTTTTAAAGCTGTAAACTCCTACCAAGCAGATTCATGGAAAAACTGCGTTAAACACGTAAAGAAAGAAATGGATGATGATTGGCTGAGTGAAGGACTTGATGACCTCAGTGTCCAGGTCACCAGGATCATCAACTTGGCACCAGGAGATTCAGATGATGACGACAGTGACTGGAACTCTGACGAGGAAGAAGACTTGGGAACATCTCCATTGGAATAGCTGTTTTAATGAGAGTAAGTAGACTTGGTATATTTATTTAGTGTTTTAATTTTTTTTTTTTCCTTATATTTCAAAGGTCAAAATGTTTGAGAAACGTTGTTCCAAAAGATATTATAAAAATATAGTAGGCCTACTATCTAAAAAAATATTATCAAAGTAGGGTACTATTATGAGTTTAGTCATAATAGTAAAAAAAGTTTAGTAGAAAAAAATTTATTTTCATAAGCTAAGTCATAACTGGTCTTATTTACAAATAATTATTTTCAGAAAAATGTTAGCAAATGTTTGTTTTTTTCATAGGTTCTCTGGTGACTCGGGTCGATTTCGTTTACCAGCATCAACTTTGACCTGCTTTATTACAGTCGCTAGCATAAGTCATTGTAAATATGTAAAGTTATTGTAAATTAAATAATACAAATAAAGTCATTGTAATTATTCAGTCATTGTTACTTTATAACGCCCAATTTTTAATATTCCTTAGTCGTGTTTGGTGTCATTTTCATCGTATTATTTCGCTGATTTAAAATATAACAAAATTTTACCAGTATTGGGCGAGGCAAAAAAAAAAAAATTGTTTCATTCTGGACGCACAGTGAGGTGAGTCACGCGGCAATTAGCTGCTGTCGAGCCCGGGCGGGGAAGTATTACAATGGGGGAGGGGCAGCAGGTAGGCCAAGGGTCCACACGCCAAACACCGTCATAGAATTAAACGCCGAACAGAGCATAACATATGTTAAAAATAGAATTTATGTAATGCTGGCGAAACACAGTGACATTGTTTTTGGTATCCAATGTTAGCGTGTCACTAAAAAATTTACTATTATACTCTTTCCGTTCTTAGTTCAATCCTGATGTAAACAAACTCACATGGTAAATCTGAAACGCTGTTGGTCAGGGGCGTTGACCATCAAGGAAGATGATAAGCTATTACAACAGGGCCACATTACCAACGTCGTTCTGGACAATGAACAATCTTAACAATAATAACGCTGACTCAAGTGATGATACAATTCCAGACACAGATATGGAAGGCATCGAATTACTCTCTGATAGCAACTGATAGTAGTCAGTACACTGGTAATTATCACAGCTTCTATTTTCGTTTTAAATAAACTTTGCTTTTTTGTTTGTTGCGATATTTAAACGGTTAATAAAAAAAAACTATTAACTGGTGTTATAAAATGTTTTACTGTCACACAAATTTTACTTCGGTCAGAACAAATTATTACAATTTACGTGTGTTTATACAGTATCAGTATTATATGTACCCTGTCTGTACTCCTTTTGTCAGAGTGACACGCCTCTAATTCAAGATGTGCCACACCTGTTTGTTTACATCAGGATTAAGCTAAGAACGGAAAAGTATACTTATAACTTATTACTTTGCGAAGGGCTAAGTAGAGCCTGACTATTGAATTAACGATCTGAGATTCGACTTCCGGGCAGCACCTTAAAATTACGGTGCCTTTTAGCCTCCCAAAGCGATTCAGCTTAATACCTTTGGCCACATTACCTTCCCTCTACGCGGAAGCCCACCCTGCTTGGCTTACGAGATTTTCTCACAGCTAAGTTAAAATAACTGTTGAATTACGAGACCCTGTGATTACTGACCATTTACTAGAACAAACTGAAAAATAAGAAAATTTATAATGTTAGTATATAAATACATATAATACGTATGAAATGTTATATATCTGTCTGTCTGTCTGTCTGTCTGTCTCTCTCTCTCTCTCTCTCTCTCTCTCTCTCTCTCTCTCTCTCTCTCTCTCTCTCTCTCTCTCTCTCTCTCTCTCTCACACACACACACACACACACACACACACACACTTATATATTTACCTTGCTACAGTGACTTTTCCTGAAGTACTACCGTATTTATTCAAGTTATTTATGTACATATTTAAATTGTTTAATGTTATGTAAGTGAACAATCAAGATTGTTTGCTATTCTTTCATCGAAGAAGTATTTTTATCTCAAAATAACTTATCGAAGCAAAAGACTGCAGCAAATCAAGTTCCACTGAAGCCTGCAAAGGACGTATAGTATTGTACTACAATGTAAAATTTATTGTTTTGAAAGTGCCGACAATACTTGTTCGCGTAAAGGAAAAAACAGCAACGTAAAATAATCTTACACTTTATCTTCGTGTTGAGGTTTAGCCGTGACGCAACTTCACAATTCTGAACTAACATCAAATATATAAGCAGGGATATTATTGTACTGAAGAAAGTATTGATTAGTTAAGCAAAAAATATATTGATTGTACGCTTACGTATATTATATTAAGTTATATTATATACAAGAAAATATTCTAACCACGCATTCAGCTGATCAGTATTCCACAGACGCAGGGAACGACAACAGGCTGTCTCTAGAGGTTAAAGGATACAGGCTAATGTAATAAGGTGCCGCCGCTACCTCTCTAATACAGAAGTTACATAAGCTAACAGTTTAGCCCAACGTTTGCAAGTCTCAAACAATCGGACTTAAATGTCTTCAGAGATATAATGCGAGGCCCTTAAGTATTTTGGTGTTGAAGTATGTGTTGTCAAGGACTAAAATGCGGGAAATGTAATATTGCAACTAAAAAAAATCACGTAACTTTATAATATGTAAAATCACGTATAGTATTATATAATTTTTAAATTTGTTTATAAAAGTTTTATTATTTTTTAATCTTCTTTTCTTTACTTATGTGCACACTTTTTCACACTTTTTATTGGTCATTATCATCAGAGTAATAAAAAAGAAAATTACCTTAAAAATCTGTATTTGCCTATTTAAATAGTACCGTATATATAATATATACTGTTGTCGTATATACACAAATTATATCAACCATGTAAATTCATGTAAACCATAAAGACTAAAAAAAAAATTGATAGACATCCTGCGATTTGACCAGCAGCATGTAACAGTGTATAATTTGTCGTATATAATAGTCGTATGATTTGACGTCATGAGAGGTGAGACTGAATTTAGGGTATGTATTGCGTCAGTTTTGTGTGTGTGGGCGCGCGCGCGAAATCTATAGTGACGAAACATATGACCCGCAAAACTTACGGGAAATACTGCAAACGTGTGGGGGGTTATGTAAAATCCAAATCTAACAAAACTTCATAATTTCTCGCATCCGTAGACACGTGGTTGTGATAATTCGTGTGAAAACAAAATAATCTCACTTTTATAATATCTGTATTGATCACATAGTTAGAGAGTGGAAATCACGAATGGATCCGTGGAATATAGGCTAAATAAATAATAGAACATACATGAATACAGTGCTGTTTGCGAGTGATCAAGTAATATGAATGCGAGTTCCAGAGGTCATTGTTCCGGTTACAGCAAATCTGTTCGAATTACAACATGAAAAATTCTGTGCAGAAAACAAAAAAAAAAGAGTATGGTATTTATAGGCAAACACTTCTAGCGAACTAACATTGCACTAGATAATAAGAGTATGGGGCAGGTGTCACATTTTCGCTACCTTGGCTGTGACATCACTTACGACTTCGATTACGATGCTGATCACAAGCTGGGTAAGTTTCAATCAGTATGTGGTACAATTCGCCGAGTGTTGTTAACGAAAACAAGGAATTATAGTATAAGAAATTGTAGTAAGTTATAATGAATATATTTATTCAACATATTTAGAATGAATTATTGAACATTTGATATACAATTTTAAAGAAAATTCAATTTGTTCGTGTTCATCTATTAATAAATTATTGAAAATTTTTAAAATATATGAAGTTTTCCCAAATGTTAGTTTTTCTGTTTTGAACACATTTTAAACTAATTTCACATTATCTGAAATCTGGAAATGTATGTGAATTATTTATCGAACATACATATAGTTCACTCATTTATATAGAATGTTCGATACAATATTGCAACTGTATAATATACTACGTCCCGGAAGACTGAAATTGATCTTGAAGTCTAACAGCGGCTCTCATAAACAATTATCTTAATTTCTGTTAAAAATACAATACATTCGTATGTGGAAGACACAGAATATTGTGTAAATACTCAATCACAAAATAGCACTGTAGGTTATATGGGTAGTTTGGAGCACAGTAGGCTATATTATGAAGTTAATGATTGAATTACTCTTAATGAGAATTTCCTACAAGAAAACAGCGTTTGTCACATATCTGTCTTCTTATGCTACAGAAATAATTACTGTCTAACGTTAAGTAATAATAAATTAGCTTAGATGGTAACAAATGTTCAACTGAATAGAAGCAGTTCTGTCGAGTCACGAGAATTAGCTGTCTGCTGACGTCGTTTCTGCCAGATTCTGAAGCAAAGCGATCCCGCTTTAAGAGACATTTGTACGGCTTTGGGGAGGCGGGGAAGTAAATAAATGAGTATCTCCCCCACCCCCGTCCCTACCTGGAGCTAAGGTCTCGAGCAGATTAAGCACTTTCCATGTTATTGTCTCAGTCGGCTGACAAAGGACCTAAACACTAAATATGTTTGATCGAACATTAATACTATTCCTTTCCCTCTTAACAGACAACCAACTGCATGTGCTCCATGGGTACAATATTTGTAATCATAAACTGCTTTCAAACACTGAACAAAACATAGATTAAGATGATTTCATACAAAATACAAAATAAGATGTTTACAAAATACAGAATTATTTACACTGACGATGTTGAGCAACAGGCGTCAATGAAGTCTACATTAGGCCTATATAAGAAATTAAAATAACATTATACTTGCATGGCGACTGAAAATCAATAATCAAATATATATATGTAGGCCAATAGTAAGAAAAATCAACTAATTGTGCTGCGTGTGTGCGGCTTGCGCGCGCAGTTTAAAAAATACTCTAAAATAAAAAGTGACAAAATTACAATTAATCGTGTGCATGTTCACGAGGACGGAATTAGAGAACAGAAAATCTAGCCGCTGTTAAAGTTGACGAAGGCGGAGTTAAACCCCTAATCAATTAACTGGCTTCCGCACTTTTGGTTTGTAGACAGCGGTCTTTATTGTAACGACATTGTATCGACACTGAAAACTGTAAAACAGTGACAGAGATTATTTAAACGGTTTTATAAACAATCCTTTATGAATAATTTAGAGTGATCAAAAACAGCCACTATAATATTTCAGTGTACTAAATCGCAGTTAAAAACACCAATCCACGCTAATCACATCGTACAGCGTATATCGCTGTAAAAGAAAGTCGCTAATTGGCCAGTACCATGTTGTGTTCTTACAGCCGACGCAATCTACCCAGAACTCCTAAAAAATCTTGGTAACACAGCGAAATTAGCCTTGCTCAATCTCATTAATCTAACGTGGAAAACACGCGTCCCCCAGCAATGGAGGAAAGGGGAGATTATACCTATTACCAAGAAAGGAAAGCCAAGTGATACACCTGAGGGCTACCGCCCCATCACATTAACAAGTGCTTGCTGCAAGGTTGCCGAAAGAATGGTTGTGCGGCGTCTGAACCAGTTCTTTGAAATGAATGCGGTTATTGATGAATGCCAAGCAGGTTTCAGAGCGCACCGATGCACCATGGACCAAGTCGTCTACTTTGCACAAAGTGTTAAGGATGGGTACCACAAGAAAATGTCCTCCCTGGCAGTAATGGTTGACCTAAAAAACGCGTACGACACAGTCTGGAGACCCATGTTGCTTCACAAACTTGCTTTGAGTGGCGTCGCAGGTAACCTTTTTAACTGGATAGCGTCCTTCCTGAGTCAAAGACAAATTCGTGTCCGCTATAATGATTGCCTTTCAGAGTACCGAATCCAACGCCAAGGGCTACCCCAAGGTGCCATTATCAGCTGCAGCCTATTTAACCTTATGGTCAATGACATTCTGGTGGCTGTTCGGTGTGTGCCGGGAGTACAAGCGCTCCTGTATGCCGATGACCTTATCATCTGGGCAACTACCAGCCATATCATGGGTCTTGAAGCAACTATTAATAGTGCACTTGTTAAACTAGAAGAGTGGGCCAAACTAAATTCCATGACGGTAAATACCACCAAGACGACATACCAACTTTTCTCTCTATCAACAAGGCGGCCTACGGTCAATCTGCGCTATTGTGGATCGGAACTCGAAGAGGTGAACATGTCTAAATACCTGGGTGTTAATATAGACACCAGAATGACGTGGAAGCACCATATAGAACAGTCCGCGAACAGTGCGTCCAGGCGCTGCCGGCTACTTAAACGACTCACTGCGACTACATGGGGAGCAAATCAAGATGTTCTGACAACTGCATATAAGAGCTACATTCGGCCGCTATTGGAATATGGCGCAGAAGCAACTATTACTGCCTCCAATGCAGCATGCCAGAAACTTCACTTGGTCCAAAATGCAGCCCTTAGAACGATAACTGGTGCGCCAAAATCAACTCCTATACTTGCCATGGAGTCACAACTGCAAGTCGAACCTA
The DNA here is from genome assembly GCA_034769895.1 of Magicicada septendecula. Taxonomy (NCBI): domain Eukaryota; kingdom Metazoa; phylum Arthropoda; class Insecta; order Hemiptera; family Cicadidae; genus Magicicada; species Magicicada septendecula. The sequence goes on from CM068373.1 coordinate 442,664,092, forward strand.
TCCAAGTAAGACGGGAAAAGCTGTGCCTCATATCCTGGGAGAGATGTAAAAGAGCCTACCAACAACGGTGGAATAACTATAAAACAGCGACAGAAAGGCTGAAAACTCAGAAATGCCCGATTGCGATCTATGAAGAACTCCAACGCAAATATGACATAGAACCAAATGAGGCAGCACCATTTATACATCACCGTGAATTCTTTAGCCAACTCCCAAATGCTAACTTGAAACTCTTCGACCATAATAAGACCAAAACTGAGTCGAATGAAGCCGAGCTTCGTCAAGCAGCCTTACACACTGTACAAAAACATTTTCCCGCTGATCAGTGGATACGAATCTACACAGACGGATCCTGTATACCATCCACAGGGGCAACAGGGGCTGGGTTCTACAGCTCTCTATTTGAAGGCCACCTCGCTGTAGGAGGCCGGCTAAGCAACTATGACGGAGAGGTAGCAGCCATAAAGGCAGCATCTATTGAGCTTGCCAAGATCTCACCACCTAACAAAGCCGTCTTCCTCATAGATTCGACTGCAGCGATTCAAAACGTGACCTCAAATGGTGATACAAACTGCTCCCTGACAATTGAGTGTAGGCGAGAACTGCAGAACCTTGTACAATTAGGCTGGCAGATTGAACTGCAATGGGTACCCAGCCATGTCAACATCATGGGAAATGAAAAAGCCGACATCCTCGCCAAAATGGGCGCAGCACTACCTCAGCCGGAGACCCCCAGCTCATATGCATCTGCGAAAGCACGAATAAATTCCTCAATAAGCCTATGGCTAAAAGAAAAACAATTAAGAGCCTGTGTGGGAAAAAGATGGGCAACATTGGTTACGGACGGCCCCATCAACAGAACTCTACCCCGAGCAACTAGTGTTGCTCTTTTTAGAACTACAACCGGTCATGACTACCTGGCCTCCCACCTGCACCGCATTGGCGTGTTGTCGTCTCCTGAATGTGTTCTCTGTGGATACGCTTCCATGAATGCGGATCACCTAATTGCATGTCCAGCCTTGATTTCAGACACGGAAGTCCAAGACGAAGATGGTACGGCAAGGCTCTCACGTCTCTACTGGTCAGCGCGCCGCCTAATGGCCCAGAAGCCAAGGGTGGGCGTTGGCTAGTAAGTAAGTAAGTATGTTGTGTTCTTTTTGTACAGATCTCGCCCAAGGGCATGAAAGACTGTCGACACCACTGAAACCCATTTTTTAGTAAGTTTAAAAAGGTCTTGAGACTTATAGCTTATCACGCAGTGCACCGTTAGTTTATGCGTCATCACATTAAATTCATTTATTTCATTTTCTGAAATTTACTTTTTTAACTCTGTCATCTGTTACATTTAATTTTATTTTAATGTTAGATATTTTTTTTAATTGCTTTCTACCATATTAATATATAACTATCGTTATGGATTACTTCTGTATATTTCTATGTTAGTTATTATTTTATGTAGTTTTTTATAGCTTTTTACTGCAGCCTGGGTCACAACTGAACATTGTCGTTGAGACGAAACTCACGACACTGGTTCTACTGAGCTCACTGGGCCTCTTTTTGACAGTGAACTTTCTGGCACTATATTTTTGGTCTAACTTTGCAACTCCACTTTAGATTTCGTCATGATCGTGTCAGTTTCATCCTTCTACTAATTTACTACCTGGAAATTATCATCACGAGCAGTGGTGTGGCGTTGCCGGTAACAGCTGTTGCCGGTCGCGGTTCGGCCTAACACGTAGGCAAAAAATTAATTATTTGTACCTTATCTTAGAGTTGTATTTGTAGAGGTAGTCCTATTTGTAGTAAAAACTTTCTCACCAGCAAAAATACTAATTTCCTTTTACTCAAGTCCTTTTTGTGTACGATGCTTCGTCCGGTTCATTTAGAGTTTCAATCTTGTACCAAACTTCATCAAAACTATCATGCAAAGATAATGAATAACTTAAACATTTACAGCTTTTCTTGTTACACTAGCCTGCATCTATTAGATTTTCCTGTGGAGTATTGAACAAAACATCAGACTTCGGAAATATAGCAGAAAGGTTTTTCAGTAAAAATTTAAAAGCAAATGTCGTAAATTTCTGATAATAACCAACTTCACAAACTAGTGTTTCGGTATTCCACTCCTCACTGTCAACTGCGGACAATCCTAAGAATATCCTTGTCACCAACACCATCACTATTCCATACACGTTTTTTCTGTTGAAAACAAACTACAGCAGAAACGTTTTATTAACGTAGTATACCCACATACCCAAGAATATTCCGTGCATCATGCAGTGTTAAAATGCCAATCATAACCGCCAGATTATTTTGATTTTAAAGCCTTCATGTTAGGAGTAAATCTACCATTATTAATAATATCACACATTTCCATAAACGTACGCGAACCAAAAGATTTTTTTAGGGTGGTATATTTTCCATCACGCAATTAAATTCACTGGCAGAAGAAGACGATCCTGGTTTAACGGAATCCAGAGACCACTATACTTACACAAAATAAATCAAAATACAAATAATCGAATTCAAAATATTACAATAACACAGAGAAACGCATAACTAAACGAACAAAACAGAAATAGGCGCAAGTAGTAATCAGTACCGGCTGCTAACTGAGCGTTTTGCCGGTTTATACAGCGGCAACACAACGATCGGACGAACGTGTTTGCTTCACTAGTAGCTATGTACAGTGACAACTACTACAAGGTCAATGACCACTCGCAGTCGAACGTTGCCCGTTGACTTCAACACTCGATCTCAGAAGAGCCTCAGCGTCCCTCCGAACATTATCTTGCCACCTAGTTCCTTCTTCTGGCACCCAGCAACTATTATATTGTGAAAATAATCTTTTAAGTGAATTGCTTATTGGCAATAATGGACATTTTGAGAATTTTTGTCGTATGCTTTGAACATCTGCTTTTATGTTTTTTTATGAACATGTTTTTTTTAATTTTTTTATGTAATAATTATTGTCTTTTGGATCCCACAATTCTGGTTTTTCTTGGTACAGATCAATCATTTTTTCGACCTCTTGATGGTTTCACTCGAAACTCATTTTCAACTTAAATCAAGATGAATAAGTATGCTAAAATCACAGTCAACTAAAATCAGTCAGTACCGCTCAGATTCAGTAAACGAGAAGCACTGTCCAAATAGAACGCGTACGAACGAACAGTTTCCTTTGACGTAGTCTACCGACATTATCTGGATCGCGTTCGTTGGCGCTCAAAGTTGCCCAGTGTGGCGCGGTTTGTCGTGAGAAGAGACCTTGCCTCGCCTTTCTGTTTGGTTTGGCGCAGCGCAGCGCGGCCGGTGGTTAGGCGTTCTAATCTGATGTAATCTATGACGCTAGATTCTTTGTATAGTTGTAGCTCGTAACTGTCCAACATTATCCCTAATTAATCCAAAAGTTTCCTCAACACTAGCATTTCCTCAACGTTAAATACGTGTAGCATCTCATCGGTCCAAGTTTCGCGCCCATATGTGACAATAGAGCGTCTTATCGTCTTATGTAACTCTACACTTTCGTTGAAGATTTGGATTTTGTTACTATGAGTGTAGCGCCACTAAGATGCTAACTGTACTGCAAAGCTGTATGCATCCTTGTCACGTTAACGCACGTTTTTACACCAGCTCAATCTACGAGTATTTATAAGCTGTATCCAGCTAACTATTCTGAATTTAATCGTTTCGTCATTATTTTACAATGACACTGACAACCGTTTCAGTCAGACCATTTTACGATTACACAATTGTTACTCAAGGCTTTAGTAAATAAAGTTTCTGTGTGTTCTCCTGCGTGTGGGGGAGTCAAGGATACGAACATGCCGACGCAGCCTTACTGATAGACTTCAACTTACTGTGAAACAGTGAGATATCGCGACAAGCCAGAACACACTGAAAAGTTTGTCTTTATTACATTACTTTCGTTGTCGGAGATGAGAGAAATGACCGTTTTCTCTCTTATAAATTCTAAAAATGTAGGCCTATACTTTTTATTTGTTATGTATATGTGTACAGTATACAGTACATAGTTTTTAGAGATTCTTTGAAATACACTCATTAAATCATAACTCATGTTACCAAGTGATAGTGACAGTAACGACACGTATATGTCTTTAAGTACAAAATGGTGGCTATCTAACTTCTCAAACCGACAACTCTATAAATTAGAGAAGACAAGGTTTAGGCAAATATCATCACCTGTTTTAACAACTAAAAAAAGGTCCAGAGAGATTTCATGCGTACCGGTATATGAGAGTGACGTCTGATACATTTGAATATATTTACAAAGATATCAAAACGAAAATGAAAAATGCAAGAACAACTAGCATACGAATCCGGTTTTGTCAGTATCTTGGTCATAAGAGAAGAAAACTTAAAAATAAAAAAAAACCTATATAATTTTACAAATACTGTACAGTAATTTATTTTTTTAAATTTGTACAAAACTTTACAAAATTGTATGCCTTAAGAAAATATGTTCCCATCAAATTTAATACAATAAAATAAAAATATCTATTATAATGTGTGAAATAAACCATTCATTTATAAACATTTCCATCTACTAGATTAACTATAATATGACAGTATTGAAGAAGGTATTTAATCCAATGTAGGTATTTGATCACCTAGTTGACAATGTTGAGTCTTTTCATTTCATAATTAAAACACTCAATACTGTTTTGATGTAGAGATGTTTTGAGTGAGGCACCAGAGGAGAGAGGGAAGTCATGTGATTCAGTGAACCAATCAGGTAGCCACCTTACTTCATTGCTGTCTTCCGTGAGGCGAAAACAAAGTAATTTGTTCTTGTAAGCTACACAGTAATGTAGTACAGTAAACATCTTCGACATTTGTTATGACCTCACTGTTGTACATTACAGTAATGTCTCACAGTAATGCTGCGTCGGCATGTTCGTACCCTTATGTATATGACCAACACAATTGATTTTTATTTCGTCAATTACAGAAGTAGGCCTATATTTCAGGCAGAAATTACAAACCTCGCAAAACTCGTATCTTGCAACAGGTATTATTATTATTATTATTATTACTCGTTATACAAATTACCAATATCAGGTAGGAAGTTGCCTCCTGCAGTCCCTTCCCCGTACACTCAAACCGAAACACACACTACGGCGTTACAGACGTGTAAAGTCTTAAATGTTAAGTAAAGAAATGTTAAGTAATGCGTTATATTGTTAGAAAATGGTCTGCTGGCTGGACTGTTGGCAGTGTTATCGTAAAATAATGAAATAAACGTGAAACATAACTACGTTGTATTAATTAATATGTAGCACTAATTACCGCGCGAGACTTCAATAAGTGTTATAAGTAAATGTGTTCCTACATTTCCAAAGCAAATATGTTTAGGTTTTCTAATTAACTTTAAATCCCATTGCACATACTCTGAAAGTAACATAGGCCTACAGACCACGTGTTCCTTACCGTGTTAAAAAATGTCTGCCTAAGTTTCCTTTCCGAGCAGAGTTATTATTCTCGACATTTTCTTCAACAAGTTCACATAATGTTCTGTTCTAAAGATTACAGCGGAGATGCTGTAGGCCTACTCCCGTTTATATCCTTTGGAAATCCTTCGTTAAGGTGTTTCTAATTTTTGTTAGCACCGATAATAACTTACTGACGTTTATGACAGTGATTCTCAAAGTTGGATCCGTGGAGACTTTCAAGTAAAACAGAACATACCGGCTTAAAAATGCAACATGGAAATTTGTTTTGCTCTAAATTTGTAAGTCTAAAGTAATCTGAAACGGATGTAACAACTCCTTTAAATCGTATCGGGCAACAGAAATGTTTATCAGCCGAAATGAGTGGTGCAGATGCTTATGATAAAAAGAACAAAATATTATTGGCTCGCACATAAAAGAATATCTCTGAGGATTCATTAAAATTACAATTTTCAAAATTACAATTTTCAAAATTACAACTCGCTGTCTTTTGATTTGTATAAACATTGACTAACACGGACTCCAAACAATAGCTTTGAAGTGATTACCTGAGTTTTCACTATTTGCTTGTACGGAACTGCTTTATCACATCACGTACGCGACATCGAAGTTAAAATACAATTTAAGTTGAGAGTGACTTAACATTGATATTATTCAACTTTAAACCCAACACTGTAGGTCTAATTATTCAAAAGCAGCCTCATTCTTTATATTAAACTACATTTGATGAACAATTTTACAAATTATAATGGCATTATCATAATTTTGCAAGTTACGAGATATTTATATTAATATAATTAGCCTATATTGTAATTAAAATATAGATGTAGATTTCATATTTACTTTTTGTTTTAATTTAGAACTCAGAAGGGCAATTTTTACTTTTTGGGGGGAGGGGCGTTAGCGAACCAAAAATTTGGAAACCACTGGTTTAGAATATTTAAGAGTAGGTTAGGATATGTTTGAATGTAAAAAGTTCATTACATACCATTTTTCAATTCGTAGTGAAAATTGTGACTACGCTTATCATTTTAAAAGAGTATTTAAGTGTGATTATAACATAAACAAAAGATTTGAGCGAGACCAACACTCCAGTATTAGCTGCCTGCGGGCAAGCAGTCTGAATTGGCTTAATTCGATAAAAGTATGCGGGTGGGTATCGATCGCAAGTGTCTCCTCTCCCTCCTTCCTTAACACCGCTTACAAAAAGCGATTCCTTTGTTGGAATGGAAAGTGTATTCAGCGTTTAGTTAAATTAATAGACAAATAATTATTGTAGTTTCTCGCATTACTACTTCGACACATTTTTTGTATCGATGTCATAAATTTGCCTATATATAAAGCAATTTGTTGACAGTTCGCTCTATTTGTCGTTTGTTGTTTTTTTCTATTGTTTACGTCCATCAAGTGTAAAATCTTCAAAACATTATCACGGCGGGCAGTGCAAAAAGTAAAATGTAACAGCTGTTAATGTTAAACGCGTTGGTGCGTTATACAGTGCCATCTCGTAATAATACGACGCGTAAGAAGCTACGAACATGGAATTATGTTCCATACCTTTGTCGCACGTTTTAGAATAGTTAAGAGTAATATTTTTTGACATCTCAGACTGTATTTGGTATAACAGATTACAAGAATTAAAAGAAATACAACATTTGCTACTATACTATTACTTGTCCTTCTTCCTCTTCATCTTCGTCTTTCCATTTTCCGTTTATACCTTACGGTCTTGGATCCTCTATCCATCATTTGTATAAGTTTCTCTCTTTTCCCAATTGCCTCAGTTCCATCGAGGTTTACCTCTGCTATTTGCCAGCTCTCTGATGTTTCTTCTGTCTCTGGTCGGATCCTAGAACTTCTTCCATTCACTTTCAATTAAAATACTTCCTTGGGTAGGCCTATGTCTGTCTGGTCCCGTTCACACCAGAAGCCCATAATGTTTTTCTTTTTTCCGGGTATAGTTAGTGTTAGTGTATAGTTAGTGTGTGTGTTTTTAGTGTATGTAGTTAGTGTTAGTGTATAGTTAGTGTGTGTTTTTAGTGTATGTAGTTAGTGTTAGTGTATATTTAGTGTGTGTGTTTTTAGTGTATGTAGTTAGTGTTAGTGTATAGTTAGTATCAGTGTATAGTTAGTGTTAGTGTATAGTTAGTGTTAGTGTATAGTTAGTGTATGTAGTTAGTGTTAGTGTATAGTTAGGGTGTGTGTTTTTAGTGTATGTAGTTAGTGTTAGTGTATAGTTAGTGTGTGTGTATAGTTAGTGTTAGTGTATGTAGTTAGTGTTAGTGTATAGTTAGTGTTAGTCGTTCTCTTACACTCTGGTCCCGGATTATGTCTCTTTGAGTATTGCCAACTACCCGACTCACATTATCATCACCGATGTTGTTATTCTCCATATGAACTTGTCTGTCAGCCTCCAAGACTGCCCCATATAATAGGTGGGTTTTAGGATTTTATAAACGTGGATTTTCGTGCCCGGATAAATCTTGTAAACAAATTCTCAAGAAAACAACCGACTCTAAAGTTTCAAGTCTACCATTAGCTCGGCTTTACTGATTCGCGCACGCAAAGTCCAGACACTTGTTAAGTATATAATTGAGTAGTTTCCACACGATGAAACTACACCGCACACACGAGTAGATCCAATCGCTTACTGAACTTAACCATTACCTAAGGGGGAATTCGAAAAAGCAGTAAACATTTAAAAACAATGTTTATAAATAACGCATACTGTTCTAACTTAATGGGCAAATTATTTTAAAAAATTAACCAACAATTTTATTCGATTAATTGTGCTGTAGACAAATCCTGTTTGTGTTTACTAATTATACACCAAACAAAACCAGTAACATTAAGAACGGGTTACAGAAAATTAATGTACACACGGCATGTTCTAACAAGAGATATTTAGGTTCACTATTGATAAGTAATAAAGTAAAGCGTGACAAACCAACCAACTCAACTGATAAGATTGAAACGCAGTCACTTTGGTCAGACAGACCAAATACGTCTCTACGAACATGCCAAATCTATTTTCAATAACAAAATTAAGTGATTTTTTTTTTTTTTTTGAGAAAGCGTTATGTTTAAAAGTAACCATTCTTTATGTATTAATAATGTCTACCTGCTACAGACACAAAGTACAGAATTTTAAACATACTACAAACATAAGTAAATAATTGTTAGAAAAGTTGCTCTTAGTTGTACAAAAAACTTACCAAGTTTTAATTTAATAATAAAAACTGTATTTTGTTTTAATTACTATGAGTAAATTTTGTTGTCACTAACTAGTTTCATGAATCGCTGGTATCATTGATCGGGAATTTGTATCAGTCATATGAGTCACTTAGCGAGTTATTCCTTATAGCGATCAATTTTGTGAGAAGTGATATTGCGTATTTACTTAATAATTTAGTTCATTTAATGACTTTAGTAAATAGTACTATACTTTCATTAGTGCTGATATGTTGTGGAACTTGTGTAGAAATGTTATTAAATTAAGTTAGACTTTTAAGAAATGTGGCTTTATTTAAAGGCCTTATTATTGTAACCAAGCACTGTTCTCTGCCATTCTTCTGATGCACATACCGTCCACTTCTCATCGTCATTATCTGCGCATTTCATTCTAGACAGCCTCCCTCTGTCTTTTTTAATGAAAATTTTTTAAATAAATCCGTTGATTGTGGGCACAAGGTCTAAAAATTGATCTTACTTCTTTTAAACATTTTAAAAACTTTTTAACCGTTGTGTGACTGGCTTGACACACACCTCAGAAAGTTGATCTTCCTTTTTCTATTAATTTTTTTCAAAACTTCAACACTCGTACAATTACACATTATCTACAATTTTAATTTTCCTTTTTTTAACTAAAATGTAAACAATTTAACAACTTAAAACTAATATTTTTTTCTAATACGTAAACATTTGTTTTCCTTTATGTGCAGTTTTCCTTATATTCTTCTCCATATCCACAATCTCCAGGACGGGTTACGCCATCTTCGCAAAGTCAGAGTTTGAATTCCGTAAAATATAAAACTTCAAAATAAAAATCTACCTAACTTCTAAAGCTATATGCTTATTTGTGAGCAGAATTCTTTCATTCGCAAAGCTTTGAAATTTAGCATTTAGCAAGATTTCACACTTTTCACATACAGCTAAAGTAATTTATAAAACCGGAATTGACGTAATGACGCTGGTGTTTAATTTCACGTTCTAAAGATCACTACTATCCGTGTGACAACTGCAACCATGGAGGTTTCCCAACTGCGTATACCGATCCGCCCGGTATCCGGTACAGGTTTGTGTAAGTTATTCTTCTTTAAGAGAAATTTGTACTTTTCCATCCAATAAGCTGTCGCTATTTAAGTGTATTACCGAGTGAGTACGGGGCCCCCAAAATCGCTGGGCCCTGTGCGGCCGCACTTGTCAAGCATCCGTATGAGCGCTTTTCATGTAATTAACACGCAGACTAAAATGTTTGCTAAATAATCGGAGTTAATTAAAAAAAAAAAAAAAAAAATAAACAATCTTCACTAAAAGCAATAAATGCTAGTGCGCCTTGTTTAAGAGGTCTCCCGAAAGTACATAAACAGAACACTCCTATTAGACCTTTGGTTAATTTTACAACTGCCCCCGGTTATAAAATAGCAAAAACTTTAGTAAAAATCATCAGAGAGCATACCAACTTAGAAAATAATCGGAGTGTTAAAAGCTATAAAGATTTTATCAAAAAAGTCAACCATGTTACAATCCAACCAAACTACAAGCTAGTATCCCTCGACATAGTAGATTTATATACTAATGTGCCTATTGAAGAAACATTAACATTACTCAGACATAATTTAATAAATAATGGTTCATTGGAAATACAGAAAGTTGACCAACTGATGATGATATTAAAAATCATTCTTAATCAAAACTATTTTTCATTTGAAGATTCCTATTATAAACAGAATGAAGGCCTTGCCATGGGATCTCCACTTTCAGGCATCCTGGCAGACCTATATTTAAATCATTTAGAAAATACAAAAATTTTAAAAGATAATTATTTCGCCAATAAAATCATCCATTATTCCAGATATGTAGATGACACCTTTATCATATTCAACGGGAATACCAGACAAATAGAATTATTTAAGAATTACTTAAACAAAATTCATAATAAATTAAAATTTACTATGGAGATTGAAAACAACAAAAATATTAATTTTCTAGACTTAACTGTATCACATAACGGGAATAATTTAAAATACAAAATTTTTAGGAAACACACTAATACTGACACAGTAATACATTACGAATCACATCATCCTGTTACACAAAAAATGGCAGTATTTAACAGTCTTGTAAACAGACTTTTAAATGTTCCCCTTGAAAAAGAAGACTACTTAAATGAGGTAAGCACTATTAAATAAATAGCTATAAACAACGGGTATAAACCTACAATAGTAGACAAAATAATAAATAAACACAGAAAACGTTTAAAAAATAAAAATTCAAACTTTATTAAAGTAAGCAATAAAGATTGTAAATATCTTTCAGCTAATTTTACAGGTATTATGCCGAATATTTTAAGACCCGTTCTCAAAGATAAAAACTATATCTTATCATTTAAAACAAATAATAACTTGGGAAATTATTTCAAAAACAAGAACAAAGTACCTGTAAAAAAGAAATCCGGTGTATACAAAATAAAATGTGACGATTGTGAGGCTTTCTACATTGGTCAATCAGGCAGATGTTTTTATACGAGATTTTTAGAACATATTCCCAAGCCGAATAATAATAAATCCAATTTTGCGCAACATTTAATATCAAGCGGACACAAATATACTAGCTTTGAAGAAAAATTAACAGCGTTACATTTTTGTAAAAAAAGTAAACGGATGGATAGTCTGATGGAATTTGAAATTTATAAACCTATAAAAAACACTACCACCAAAAATAATTTATTAAATGATCAGATAAATTTTGCATCGAACAACCTGTTCGACACTGCCATCGGTTTAGATTTTAATCTTTGACCAGTCGCATGACGATCGCGGTAGTGAGTACACGCATGCGGGGGCTCCGGCCGTGCTTCATTTAACAATTTCACATGCGATCTAAAGTTTTATTTTATTTAAATGACATAACCAAAATCATGGTTACAATTTTATATTATAGTTAGTTTTAAATTAATATCAGTGTTATCTGAGGATGGGACTTTGTGCCCGAAACGCGTCATAAAGACGAAACTTTGTGTCACTCGAGTGGATAAAAGGTAATATATAATTAAATAAACACCCCCTCTTCTCAATTACATCAATAGCTGAGGGCACTGTTTTTATTCTACTATTTAGCGAGCTCTGTTTTTCAGTTTCCGCGAGACCGTGATTAACTGTCCTGTGAAATATGAGAAACGATCTCTAAAGTGAACCACTAAACTCATAGATTAAAAACATCGTAAACTCAAGTTCAAGCTACAAACTATAAGTTAGAAACTAAAGAAGAAATAAACGTTTCCTCTTTCAAGTAAATTTTGCTGTAAAAACGCACGGCCCAAGGCTTTAAGCCGTTTTGTTTCTGTAACTCGGAGTATAGATTTTTCTGTAGGCGGCTACAACACAAATCCTCTTAGCGTATAGCAAAACATTATTTCGTGCTCCATCTTAGCGAATATAAAGCGCTGCCGGAATGTAGGAGCTGTGTTATCCACTGTAATGTATATTACGGAACAGTAAAATGCGAAAAACATGTCCCAATAATGGGGACAAACTGTTAGGATCGGAATAATTTAAGAGAAATATTGTTGGACTACAATAAATAGTAAACGATATCTTACATTATGCACAAAATACGGTTATTATTGGGACGTCTGAAGTCGCTTGCAGATAATGGTGCACAGTAAAGTTTACCCACTGAACTGCCAATATCAAACATACGGAGAGAAATTTATTGATTTAAAGAATGACGTAAACAAATTCAATAAAATGTTTTTACACGGATAGCAAGCAGTATTTGAGGTAAAACCTCATTAAGATTAAGCTATTAGGCTATGAGGTAAAAACTCATTAAAAACTTAAAAGCTATTAAGATTGAAAAACAATCTCAAATTCAACTAAACTCTTTTATCCAAGTCGCAATATAACAATTTTTCCTTTGAAATTAAATTGTCATTTCACAGCAGCAATAATTATCAGTAAAGTAGTTAGATTTATTAAATAGTAAGTAAGCTCTTAATAACACTTCATACAAACATACAAATTACATTATGTAAATGAGTAATACAAGGGCAGAAGAAGACCATGCAAGCCAAAAAAAAAAGAAAAAATGGCGCGCCTAAGCAGTAAGGTTGATATAATGCCAGGTTTTTCAGTGATGATGGAAGTGTTGTATGGTTTTAATTGAACACCACTCATAAAAAGTTTTAACTCATCTTAAAACTTGTATTGATTTCTGAATCCTACTTGAAAACATTTGAAAACAAAATGTACTAGTTTTCGTATAAAGTTAAGTTTAACACAATAACGGATCTGATCACTGCCTCTGTTTACAAAATAGATGTGTTTACTAAGAGCAAGTGTTGTCGTAGTCGAGTCACTAAACATTTTAGCGCAATACCGTTTAAAAGCACGAGAGCAGGGTAAGAGACTACGAGATTGTCAGCGGTTATGAGAGCGAGTTAAGTTTGATGTATCCTAATTGTCTCACTGCCTGTAATTCTGAATATACACTGCACAAGAGCCAATCAGAGATTAGACAATGACTTGATAGGTATCGGTTTTGTCCAATTTATTATGATGTACATTCTAAACTTGTCTGCTATCAGTAAGTGAAGTTATCACGGATAGCATGATACTAGCGCAGACAGAAAAAAGTGCCCATAAAATTAGTCACATTGTTTTCCTGAATGACACGTGGGTTGTCCGAGGATGAGATGGGTGCCGGAACAGGTATATATATCCTAATCCTTGAAGAGAAGAAGAAGAAGAAGAAGTTTTCCTGTATAATGACTAGAAGGTGTAGTAAAGGAAGCAATAACAGAAACGCTAACACTAGGTTATCTAACTAGGAGCATTCTCTAATTAAATATTAATTACTTAGTCCCTTTATGCTTACCACGTGCTTACAAGAGTACAGATGCGAATTACGGGAAAGGAAGCTCGAGGTCCGGAAACTATGAGATGATGAAAGTAGACTGAGATTAGGAATCTGGAAACGTCGGAGAATGTTGCAGATCAGTAAGATAGAAAGATAATTCAGTAATAAGGCCGATAGTTACGTATTCCGCAGAAACAGGGAGGGAGACAAACGAAGCCAAAACAGCAAAGTGAGGCAGCAGAGTTGTGTTAAGGGGTGTAGCAAGGAAGGAGAAAGTAGACAGGTAGAGAATACTAGTAGGACAGCACAAGAAGAAGGCATAATGAGCGAGGACAGATAAGTAACAGTGCGCCGCGATAGTAAGCCAACCGTGAGAAAAAGGGTTGGACAACCGCGGAAAAGATGAAGAAACAGAAACAGACTGGAATATGCAAGTGGGAAAGGCTGTTAGCTAACTTGAAAGAAAATAGAAAAAACAATAAGACAAATTAGAACGCAGCAAAATCGCTTAAAGCAACAAGCTATCAAAATAAGCCTGCATGTCGCTACCGTCCACGTTTGTATAGACGTCAGGCAGGGTGAAGGTTCCCGGCGCTGTTGGAATTATATGGGTGCTACAAATTCTATGAACGTCAACAATGCTACTTACAACTCACGACGCATCACATTCATTGTTACTCAACGAGTAAATACGTTCCTTTACAGAATCAACAACACGATTGATGTTACTGGTGGTTCTATTACTTCCATGTTCCTTAAGGAAACAGAAGTACCGGTATGGTGATGGCAAAAAAAATCGTGTTCGAGATTATTGCAGATTCTGATTGTACTACACTCAAAACATGAGAAAAAGTCGTTTTTCGAAAAGTGTCTGTGTGTGTGTCTGTCTAGATTTTTTTCTATGGCAAACGATAACTGCCGCAAATTCAAACAGAATCAAATAATTTTTTGCGTACAGCCCTGATTTGTAGAGTACTCACGACCTATTGTTTTTGGTGAAGATCGGTTGAGGGAAAGGGGTAGTTTACCTGCAACGGTTTTTTTATCAAGGGTAATTACTTCCATATTCCTTAAGGAATGGAAGTATGGTGATGGCAAAAAAAATCGTGTTCGAGATTATTGCAGATTCTGATTGTACTACACTCAAAACATAAAAAAAAGTCGTTTTTCGAAAAGTGTCTGTGTGTCTGTCTGTCTGTGTGTCTATGTGTGTGTCTGTCTGTCTGTCTATAGATTTTTTTTCTATGGCAAACGATAACAGCCGCAAATTCAAACAGAATCAAATAATTTTTTGCAAACAGCCCTCATTTGTAGAGCACTCACGACCTATTGTTTTTGGTGAAGATCGGTTGAGGTAAAGGGGTAGTTTACCGGCAACGGTTTTTTTTTATCAAGGGAAATTTTTTTTTTTTGGCACACGATAACATCCGCAAATTCAAACACAATCAAATAATGTTTCGCATACAGCCCTGAATTGTAGAGTTCTCAAGACCTATTGTTTTTGGTGAAGATCGGTTAAGGGAAAGGGGTAGTTTACCTGTAACGTTTTATGTTTTAACAAGGGTATTTCCTATGGCAAATGATAACAGCCGCAAATTCAAACAGAATCAAAAGATTATTTGCATACAGCCCTAAATTGTAGAGTTCTCAAGACCTATTGTTTTTGGTGAAGATCGGTTAAGGGAAAGGGGTAGTTTACCTGCAACGTTTTTTTAACAAGGGTATTTTCTATGGCAAACGATAACAGCCGCAAATTCAAATAGAATCAAATAATGTTTTGTATACAGCCCTAATTTGTAGAGATCTCAAGGACTTTCGATTTTGGTGAAGATCGGTTAAGGGGAAGGGGTAGTTTACCTGCAACCTTTTACGTTTTAACAACAGTAAAGTACTTGAAAATTCATTTAAACTTTTTCAAACAATGGTAATTGTTAAAAATAAAATAATTTTGTTGCCAGGGAATAAAATTAAAATTTTTTTTTTAATGTAAATTATGTATGAGTTAATATCTTTATATATATAATTCTTCTGTACGTGTGTATGTCACTGAACTCCTCCATGTATAAAATAATATATCGTTCGTGGCAGGTAAGCATATCTCAGTTACGTAATGTTTACGTTTCCATTTTATTATGATGCCTACAGCAATAAAAAGGCAGGCAAGACACACACACACACACACAATTCACGTTATTTCTGGCCTCACTCATGTTATTTTATTACATTTGCACGCTTTTTAAATGGAAAGTGCCGAAACCCACACCAACATAACCCGTGCAAGCCGAAAAAATGGACATCAATTTGCTTCCTGTGGATCGCTGGGCAGTGTAACTGCACGTGTTTACAGAGGAACGATTCATAGACAGACTTTTCGTCTTTAGGGAATGAACCCTCTGCAAGATGCTGAGGGTCCATGAGTGACTTCCGAGCGCTCCTTCTTTTCCGCGTGTTTGTTTTGTGAAACGTACACTGTAGATTCGCAGCTTTACTCTAAGCAACGCTCAATAGGAAATGTTGAAAATTTTTGTCCACGGTGTACCCTCATACACACTAAACCTGCTCTGATGTTTTAATTACGGACATCATAATATTAAAACTTTGGAAACTTGAGCACTACTTAATGGAGATCAATCATTAACTTATACAAGCCATTAATTTTATGCATATATATATATATATATATGTATATATATATATATGTGTGTACAACGTTATCGGCAACAAAGAAGTAGTTTTTGTTAAAATTCCTTCCCGGGATATTTGGCCGTAGTCCAATGTTTTCTACAAAACCAGACGTTTCGGCAATGCCATCGACTTCCATCATCAGTGAAAATCGAGTGCGATAACGTGAGGTGGTATACGTTAGTGACCACAGTACTGTGGTTAAGGCTGAAGTAGTAAGTAGAAAGAAGTAGTTTCTATGGTAATATTTAATTTCGAAAATGATTTTAAATATAAATCTTAGAATATGGAAGTCATGTATAGTTCTCCATACCGATATTATTTTTTGGCAAACGATAACAGCCGCAAATTCTAACAGAATCAAACAATGTTTCGCATACAGCCCTGAATTGTAGAGTTTTCAAGACCTATTGTTTTTGGTGAAGATCGGTTAAGGGAAAGGGATAGTTTACCTGCAACGTTTTATGTTTTAACAAGGGTATTTTCTATGGCAAACGATAACAGCCGCAAATTCAAACAGAATCAAAGGATTATTTGCATGCAGCCCTAAATTGTAGAGTTCTCAAGACCTATTGTTTTTGGTGAAGATCGGTTAAGGGAAAGGGGTAGTTTACCTGCAACGTTTTATGTTTTAACAAGGGTATTTTCTATGGCAAACGATAACAGCCGCAAATTCAAACAGAATCAAATAATTTTTTGCATACAGCCCTGATTTGTAGAGTAGTCAAGACCTATTGTTTTTGGTGAAGATCGGTTAAGGGGAAGGGGTAGTTTACCTGCAACCTTTTACGTTTTAACAACAGTAAAGTACTTGAACATTCATTTCAACTTTTTCAAACAATGGTAATTGTTAAAAATAAAATAATTTTGTTGCCAGGCAATAAAATTATAATTTTTTCATTTTAGTGTAAATCATGTATGAGTGAAAATATATCGTTCGTGGCAGGAAAGCATATCTCAATTATGTAATGTTTACGTTTCCATTTTATTATTATGATTACTGCAATAAAAAGGCAGGGAAGACACACACACACACACACACACACACACACACACACACACACACACACACACACACACACACACACACACACACACACACACACACAAAATTCGCGTTATTTCTGGCCTCACTCATGTTTATTTTCTTACATTTGCACGCTTTTTATATGGATAGTGCCGAAACCAACACCAACATAACGCGTGCAAGCCGAAAAAGTTTCCAGCGTGGATAGCGATTTGCTTCCTGTGGATCGCTGGGCAGTGTAACTGCACGCGTTTACAGAGGAACGATTCATAGACAGACTTTTCGTCTTTAGGGAATGAACCCTCTGCAAGATGCTGAGGGTCCATGAGTGACTTCCGAGCGCTCCTTCTTTTCCACGTGTTTGTTCTGTGAAACGTACACTGTAGATTCGCAGCTTTACTCTAAGCAACGCTCAATAGGAAATGTTGAAAATTTTTGTCCACGGTGTACCCTCATACACACTAAACCTGCTCTGATGTTTTAATTACGGACATCATAATATTAAAACTTTGGAAACTTGAGCAGTACTTAATGGAGATCAATCATTAACTTATACAAGCCATTAATTTTATGCATATATATATATATATATATATATATATATATATATATTTCAATCACTTTCTGCTACAGTCCGTTTCTTGATGTATATAATACTTTAATATTTATAACTAAAATTTACCTCAAGATATACTTTTTTCCTATTAGGAACATGTTTCGAGAGTTCCTGTACTCTCATCTTCAGCCTTCGCCATCTTGTTTCTGATAGGAAAAAAGTACCTAATAGGAAAAAAGTATATCTTGAGGTAAATTTTAGTTATAAATATTAAAGTAATATATATATGTGTACAACGTTATCGGCAACAAAGAAGTAGTTTTTGTTAAAATTCCTTCCCGGGATGTTTGGCCGTAGTCCAATGTTTTCTACAAAACCAGACGTTTCGGCAATGCCATCGACTTCCATCATCAGTGAAAATCGAGTGCGATAACGTGAGGTGGTATACGTTAGTGACCACAGTACTGTGGTTAAGGCTGAAGCAGTAAGTAGAAAGAAGTAGTTTCTATGGTAAAATTTCATTTCAAAAATGATTTTAAATATAAATCTTAGAACATGGAAGTCATGTATTGTTCTCCATACCGATATTTTTGTTTTCTGTATCGTCGTGAATAACGCTTCAACCAATTCAACAATGCTCACCTTAACAAGTTAGTGAGTAAGGACTGAACACGTTATTGTTAGGAAGTCACGCATTTACAGTGACCTTCCGACATTTAAATGGCTTCATGATCGTTAAAGAAAAACAACTTTAACGCCAATCGTCTCGAAACACATATAAGCTGCTATACACAGGGTTTGTATAGCAGACTGATTAAATAGCAGTTTATTTTCTGGTAGTAGTTTATTTAGTTTTTTATTGATAATTATGTTTTTCATAACAGAAAAAATCATTTGAAAAGTGTTGTACCAAATTTTCTTGTTTGGGGTTGTAGTTTTTTACTGATGTATGGCCGGGCTGTATAAATATTACACTGGCAAAATTCAAAGTGGTGTCACGTTGGCAACTCATACTGGCAACGGCTTTGTCGCGGTAGTGAGATCAAGTCAAGGTCACGATTTACAACATTTATACCACGCACACACATACACACACAGCGACACAATTCCTTCTCCACCGTGTGGCTTACTACCGTACGTGGTTAATGACTGACTGACTTGCCATTAGCAGTGGTGGAACGCGAGTTTTACCACGGTCAGAGGGCGCTATAGTCTTGAAGAGAACAATAGAATGTGAATACTCCTAATGCTGAATCACTGTACAGATAATTGACCATCTCTCGTACGTAGCCAGCAGCTTCCACTCTCTTCTCATCAGTACTCCTATCTTGATTTTGGGGTCCCTCTTGGTATCTTAAAAGTAAAAGTAGTACCCATTATGTTACATTCTACGACAGCCTCTGTGCTTTTCTATACCTTATTACTTTCACTCTGTTGAACAACTCTTCTATATCTTGATTTTATTTTAACCATAACTATTCTTCACCATTTTGTGCATTTTGTACAGGCCTGTAATAATTCTTATCTTCTGTCTTCCGAACGTTCTTAGTACATCCTCTCCATTGTCTGCCAGGTACATGACTTGACAGTGTGTGTGTGTGTGTGTGTTATTGTTATTGTTAGACGGCACACCGGATCGTTGTGGGTACAGTGGAAACAGAATAACTGACACCAATGAAGTCGCTAATTACAAAATTTCATTAGATATAAACAGCAGTTATAAATACAAAAAAAGCACTCTTATACAATAATTCAAGTTAAATTTGCCAAACAACTACAATAAATGTCACCTTACTACAGTTTCGCACTAATTGATAGAATTATCACCTTCCACTAAACCGCCACAATAAGTCTGAACCGCATTTTTTAAAATAGCCAAGTGTAAACTGAACTGCCAAGCCGGCCGCTGAACTGCTAAACTGGCTATATACTTAAAGTCCTTCCCATTATTTGTGTAACTGTTTTCCACATTTAAGTCTTCTCCTTTTTCTGTACAATACATTTCTTTTTTCCAGGCTTAATTCTAAAACCCATTATTTGTACTCCTGTCGAATTTTTCTTGTTACGTTGCAGGCATCGTCCTTGTTTGCGACTATAATCACTTGGTCGTCAGCAAATAGTAGGGTAATGTGTAGGCCTAAAGGTATGACTGGTCTATGTTTACTCCCACATCTTATCCACTGTCTCAGAGCTTCGTCTATATTTCAAGAAGTTTGGTGGCATGAAGAAAACATGGTGTTTGCACTTCGCCGCAGCTGTTGTATTACATTACAGGTTTTGATTATCTTCCTCATAAAAAACTTCTGTTAACTTCAGCTACTTCCATTAACTCACTTTTTCGTGTTTTTCCTTCTAATATAAGATGTTCCGTTTGGGCAACCTGTTCTTATAGTGTTATATCCAAAATAGATTATATTTGCCTTGTTCTGATATGCCCTTAGGATGTAAAAAGAAAAGATGAGTGAGAGAGAGGGAGGAGAGAAAGAGAAACAAAGTGTGTGTGTGTGTGTGTGTGTGTGTGTGTGTGTGTGTGTGTGTGTGTGTGTGTGTGTGTGTGTGTGTGTGTGTGTGTGTGTGTGTGTGTGTGTGTGTGTGTGTGTGTGTGTGTGTGTGTGTGTGTGTGTGTGTGTGTGTGTGTGTGAGAGAGAGAGAGAGGCGAATTTCTAATTTTAAATTGTCCTTATCTTGTTTCTTAGCTCTTTCGTATTTACTTTTCATAAATACCAGCTGCTGAATTTTCATTTATTTACTCAAGTAACAACATTGTGGCTAGCATAACGTAAGTGTTTAAGTCATATCTTTCAACAAGCCGGAATTGTGAGGCGTGCTAAAAATTATTACACTGTGACGAAGTGAACAAGTGACTTCACTGTGCTCAGTACATTTTGAAAGAGGATGTAGAAAACTGTTGAGGTTTGACTAATTCATTAAGCCATCGTAAATGACGAGTAACTATAGAAACATTAACGTTATTAATATTCGTAGTCGTCCGTATTGTTTTCATACTGTTTGGAATTGTATACTAAAGCAAATTGGAATTGTAGCAAAAAAAATCTCAGTACAGTTAAAACAGTTATGAGAGTGGGTCATTGGCTTCTTTGATAGTTAATGACAGCGTAGACTTATTCTTGTTTAAACTTTATGAGATAACAATGACATAATATTTATGAAATATGGAGGCTCTGAAATTAGAAGTTTGGGGCTCTAGCGATGTGTACGCCTACTTTACCTAAACGGTTATAAATAATGAACTAGAGTGGAGGAGTTGTAAGTTAATTGACAAGGCGCTTGCAGGCGTCGGCGTTTACATAATTAACGAGACTGTCACAGAGGATCTCAAGATTTCAAGCTGACTTTCTCAGAATGTATTTCAATAATAGCTAACATTAATTGTGAACAGTATGTTTCTTTACAAAAGTAGATTTCTTATGCTTTTTGGTGAACGTCGTAAAACAGTTCTGCTGCTTTTATGTATTCCCAGTAATGAGGTTAATGAGTTCATCAAAGTCAAGAGGTATTTGGAGTTTCATAAATTGCGCAAGGAAAGAAGAGCTTTCCAGAACGCTTTCTCAATATTTTTGGAAGCCAGAAGCGCGGTTCCAAATTATTCACAGAAAATTCTTTGCCCTGTGATAAGGAAAAAATTGTTTACTTATTTTTAAAGTTTATTTTTTATTAGAATTGGAGCAAATATTTTGCTAAAATCAGAGTCAAAATAAGAAAATCCACTTCTTTTGAATTAAAGACATTTGCCACAAATTAAACACTTTCCCAGTTACCGTTCGCCTTATTAAATCCCGTATCGATATCAGTACCTACGATATCATTTTCAGTTTGGTCTACGCTCTCTATATTTGTACCTCCTATTTCATATAGGCCTATAAAACTTAATTCATTTCTTTAACACTGTTTTACCGTATCTCATTCCTCTGTTCTTTGATCCTTCCCGTATATCACTACATCCGTCAAATAAAATTTCATTTCCTAATAAGTTACCGTATATTTTCTATTGAGGCAGGATTTCGAAAAAGTGCATATAATAACTTCACTGCGAATAATTTGGAAAATCGTATAAAAAGTGCAATTACAGCAGTCACACAGTTTCCCAGAGAAATATTTCAAAACGTTTGGATGTCACTTAATAGTGTAATTATCACGTTGAACTCATTGGGAAAACGCTAATGGTACCGTTAACAAACAGTAATGTAGCCTACGTGGTTTACTGTTGGGCATGATCTCCAGCTTAGTTTCAGTAATAAGAATCAATATTGATTTTGACTTGATTTTATTTGTTAGTCTCAGTCTTGTAATTTACAGCCAAGCCACAGATGCGTGGGGTGTCTTACACCCGGGATTGTGCGCTCCGTCCCGGTCACAACTCGATGAACACTGCGATACCCGGTCACAACTCTTTCGATACTGCGAGGTCACGCTTTGCAGGTTAAGGAAGTTAGGAAGCGGGGTCCAGTTGTGGTGCGATTTAGCTTCTACGTCGGGCAAGTTGCGTTGAAATTGAAATATGAGCTTGATTGTGCTTGAGCCCACGTCGGAGTCACGGCTCTGTGCTCCCACGGAGACACAGTGGTCGCGGCCACCATTGGGTCCCGGTCGCGTTTGATGGGGAGTCCTGGCCGACACCGACAGGTTTTGCAAAGAGACGCTTGCGCAATGTCAGGAAAGTCCGGCCCTGGTCTATAGTATAGCCGAGGCGACTTGCCGATGTTCGTTGTTGAGCTACTCAAGCATTGGGTGCTGCCTGCTGTCTGTCCAAGGTTGCTGCTTGGTGGATTTTCCAGACAAAGGATCATGGAGCCACAGAGTAGAGTGTCTGAAACGACGTGTTTTGTGTCACAAAAAATTATAAACGTGTTATTCCGGAATGAATGTTGGTCTCTAGAAAGAGAAAAGCGGAAGCGTCCTAACGAAAATAAAACGCTAACGCAGTGATATGAGTAGTTTATAAAAAGTTTTGTTATTAATATTTACTAATATTCTAAATATTTATTATATTTAATATTTATAATAACTTTACCTCAAAATGTTTTCTCCTTATTTGGAACATGTTTCGGGAAGCCTTGTGTTCCCATCTTTAGCCTTCCTGGTTTTGAGTCTTGTGAAGTACTTGTGTGTTGGTTGGTTATTGTTATGGTTTTCTGTTGGCCTTTATGAATTTAAATTGCTATTATTGTGTGTGATTTTGGTGTACATATATTAGTATTTTGTGTATTTTCGATGTTGAGTGCTTTGAAAATTGTGTCATCGAAAAGCACTCAACATCGAAAATACACAATATGCTAATATATACACCAAAACCACACAAAATAATACCAATTTAAATTGCCAAAGGCCAACAGAAAACCACATCAATAACCAACCAACACACAAGTACTTCACAAGACTCAAAATCAGGAAGGCTGAAGATGGGAACACGAGGCTTCCCGAAACATGTTTCAAATAAGGAGAAAACATCTTGAGGTAAGGTTATTATAAATATTAAATATATTATGTACATCAAGAAACAGACTGTAGCAAAAAGTGTTTGAATAAATATTTATTATATTGTTACCATTTATGTTATTATTATTATTATTATTATTATTATTATTATTATTATTATTATTATTATTATTATTCACTAACCCTTTATAAGCTTTTTAAATTGTACAAATTATAAGGAATAGAAGAGGGGGAAATTGAAATGCAAAGTTTTCTGTCTCTAAATCGCTAATTGCTATTAACCTCCTTAATAAATTACCGGAACATTTCATTAGAAATCTTACTTTTTTTTACAAAGCCAGAAAATAAAAGCCTATTAGAGAGTTTTAGAGAGCTGTTCATCAAACGGGCCCCTACCACGTTAATCAAATCAAGTGTTAAAACGGAGCCTGTTTACCCAGCACTGTCAAACAACTTGCTTTTATTCCGTTTAAACGTTTTTACTGAGAGTTCTGAATTAGCTGTATCCCGTTTACCGTCTGATCCAATGTGTACGATAAGACCTCACGTACACACTTTAACTCTTTGGTTAGACGTAACTCTTCGCTCGATTAATGACGCACGTAAGCCTACATGTTTTGAAGAAGGATGAGATTTTGATTGACAGCATTCAGAAGCGTGCCACGTAGCCTTTTTCATCTCCGAGGATGAAGAAAACGCTGTATAAAGGGCCTACACGCGATCATTTCGGTGTGATGTGAGCTCATATCAAATGAAATCGCATCATGCGGTGATACCAGTTTGGCATGGCATCAGATAGAAATGATCGAGTCTGTACGTTCAGTTCTTCACACCGAGCTTTGTCTGACAAAGCCGTCTGGTTAGTGGTGGGAGTTTATGTTGTTTTTTGCACAACGAAAACGAACTGTTCATTACAAAAAAGATTTTAAAAAGAGTTGGAAAACAGATTGAATTAATGAACTGTTGCTATTTACAATGACTGATTTTACCAGTATATTGTTAAAACGTCTTGTTTTGAGCATTTAAAAATAAATATCAGGGTGACCGAGCTTTGCTCGGTTTTCACATTTATTTATAAACATCGATACTGCGCCGTTTAGGCCGCAGGTTAAAGACCTATAAAGACCCTACAGTATCGTTAGAGCCGTTTCCGAGAAAAAAAGGACATACATAGATTAGATTGTATGTCTCAACTCTTAGTTTGTTTATTTACATTCATAACAACAGCTATTTTATATTATTTATAAACATCGATAAGATCTATTCTTTATGAACAAAATTAAAATTAACGTTTTAATTTCAAATAAAAAATATTTTTTTAAAATATTTGTTGCTGGCTGACAGAGTTATAACAATAGCAATTGTTGTGTGAATATTTAAACCTACATGAATTAAAATGTATACTTAAAAAACCCTACGGTTTAGGCCTTAGGCGATTTTTGCGGAAAATGAGATCTAGCCCAATCGATTTTTAGTGTCCAAATACGCTTAAGTACCAAATTTCGAGAAAATCGTTAGAGCCGTTTCCGAGAAAAAAAGGACATACATACATACAAAGATTGCTCGCTTAATAGTATAAGATTGTTCCTTTTAGTATTTTTTTTTTTTAATGCATCGTTATGTAATGTAAACAATGACAGTAAGTCAATATTTCTCTTGATTTACCTGTATCCTAAAAGGCAATTTTTGAGAAGCAGACTACTGAGAGCGGTCGCGGCGTAGTGGCTAGCGTGTGGCGCTGCTACGCTGTCGGCACGGGTTCGATTCCCGCCGGAGCCATCTGATTTAGATACGACCGTTCCCCCTCGCAAGGAAATGGGAAACCAGGGAGACGTATCCTGCCTAGTATAAACCCTTCCCAACTATGCCGTTCGGATCCAGCGTTACGCTGTAGGTCCCATATACCTGTGAGAGACTCCGTAACACACGCACCACAGGTAGGCCTATATGCGGGGAGGGTACAAACCAGTCGAAAGACTGAAGGTACAGCGATGTGGCCGTGTGTAGGCAACGCATCACTTCAGAGCGACGTGGTACATAAAAATGAACACATCGAACTGACACACCAAAATGATCGTGTGTAGGCCGCTTATAACTTATCAGTATCATATTAGCTCACACTTCTTCACTGCAGTACTTGGGTCTTTCTCAGTGTGTTTCTTGTGTCTCTGTCTTGTGCTTTCCTGATCCAGTCACCGCCATCTGACGTCACCTTGTTGGAAGTCCTCCAGATCCTGTGACTGCTCTCTGTCTCCATTGTATTATATTCTATTTGACTAGTTACCATTTCTTATTCGCCCAATGTGTCCTGCCCAGTTCAGTGATATACTGTATTATTAATTGCGTGACGCCATTCAAGCAAAGTACATTAAATGCAGAATAAAATGTTAAAATTTTTGAATAAAACATTTCGTAAAACAAAACAAAATGATTTAAAATGTAACTAGGAGTGTGTGTGTGTGTGTGTGTGTGTGTGTGTGTGTGCGTGTGTGTGTGTGCGTGTGTGTGTGTGTGTGTGTGTGTGTGTCGGCGTGTGCGTGTGCGTGTGCGTGTGTGTTTTGACATCTGTGTACTTATTTCATTTAGTAGACCTAAATATAAATCATGAATCGCACGTGCTTTATGTTTATGTCAGAAGTGGAGAATATTCTTTAAGCTCCTGATGACAAATTCGAAGAAGTATTAGAAGACACGTCAAATAACTTACAAAATTATTTTTTAAATCCACAGTAGAAAACATTGTAGTTTTATGACAGACTAAGGGGCGTATTTACGGGGGGACGAACGGGACGAGATCCCCCTAGAGGATCGAAAAAGTTGACAAATTTTGTCTCTTATTTTTTTGACTGTTTTATTATTTTTTTAAGCTGTGTACGCTAGTTCAGTAGCAACTCTTACAAACAGGTTCATTACACAGCATTAGCGTATACGTTTGAATATGAACTATAGGAAAATCAATTCAGTCAATAAGTATCTTGTACACAATAACGCGTATTTTTACTGTGTTATTACCGTTTACTTTAATGTAACTGATTTCAATCACTTTAAAGATAGTATGGTGATTAGCCTTAACTTGCTTTTTTTTGTATGAAGCCGACCCGACCCCGGACCCCCCCCCACCATAAGGTAAAATTCTATATATGTACACGCCACTGTCGACTATCCCTGTTTGTTGGTCTGATTGTGATCTGACTTTCACGGTACCTCTAAATACGCAACACGCATATTTGTTTTCAAAACCTCATGATACAAAAACAATGTTACACGAATATTAAATGTAAAAACCAATATTAATAAGTAAAAATTTAAATGCTAAGTATTTTATTTATTATTATCATTATTATATAGTATTCTTATAGTTATTGATACTGTTAGTACAACAGAGTGTCGGTTCAGAGACGCTGGTAGGCCTTATATTGATTGTACGCAAGCGCCGCGTCGGTGTGCGTGCGTAAGTGTTGTGTGCATTGTGTAGAGGTGTTCAGTTGTTTTCCGACACTGTTACCGCGATATAGTGTATACTATCGTCTTCCCGTCCTTATCACAATGTAGTTGCAAAAGTTACTCGACAGTTCCACGGTAAGTAGCGGCTCACTAAATAATCCCACTTAGCACTTATTATTGATGTTATTGTATTGCTGCTACACGAACATGCAAGGCCACTATTTTGTTCTCTCTTTGTTAGTTGCCTATCTAACCCCCCCCCTCCTAAAAACTCTCTCGCTCTCTCTGCTGTCTATCAGTTCATTTGTCAGTCTGTCTTTTTTCCCTGTTTCTCTGTCTGTCACTTATATATGCTCAAGCTAACACACACACACACACACACACACACACACACACACACACACACACACACACACACACACACACACATTGTAGATTTTGTGTATCTACGTTGTGATGTTTGTTTTCGGAAGGTAGGCAGTAAATGGTTAAGCAAGTAGCAATCTATCAGTCTGCGAGTTTTTATCGAGTTATCATTGTATCACCTTCATTTTCTTTTATATCGAAATATATTCCAGATTGACTGTTATAATAACCATTCTAGTTTTAATTAAGAAAGTTGTGTTAGTGGTTATAATTACAAACAGAATTATCACTGTTGCATACCACTATAGAAAAATTATTCCGATTAGCGCTTTCAAGCTTCTCAGCTCATCGTCAGATCAGAAGTAACCTAGGTTATTTATTTCCGATCTGACGATGAGCTGAGAAGCTTGAAAACGCTAATCGAAATAATTTTTTTATAGTGGTGTGCAACAGTGATAATTCTGTTTGTCATTTTAGTTTTGTCAATAGTAAGCTTCTGAAAGATAAAATAGCCAAGTTATAGAGGTTGTTATAGTAGTGTTCAAGGACTACTTGTGTAGATCTATTAATGAATGCTGTTGAAGCTGTCAGTTCCTTACGAGTATCCATTTGATCGCAGTGAAAGCCTCGTCTAGTTCATATGACCGTGATTCTTCACCTCATAATTGTTAACTTCTGTTTAAAGTTATGCCAGGAAAAAAATTAATTAAATTCCTAACTGATAACCGTGTGACTTCATCGAGATACCACTGATCAACGCGTGGAAATTTCCTTACGTTGAGTAAAGGTTTCTTTCGCTACAATAAAACTGTTTTTGTTGCAATGCAAAACGATTTCCAACATTTTGAATAAGGTGGTGAAACAAGTATGGAACTATAAGCCGAGGGGACGGAGAGGTGTGGAACGTCCGAGGAAGCGCTGGCGTGACCAGCTCTAATCTTTGCCTATTTGAGACCGGAACAAACCATCCTTGGTTTAATCCTTGAATATGATGATGATGATGGTAATTTAAATAATATTTAAGTCCGAAAACAGTCAGTAGAAAGTTGTCTTATACTACGAAACTGATGGAGTGAATCGGAAGCGTGTACAGCTCTTTGTAAATAATTAACTTTCAAACATCGCTATAGTGACCTCCAAATTGATTATTTTACCTTTCTGACATTTATATAGAAACCTTTATGAATTATGAATCTTAAGAATTATGATCCCTGCGGATGTTCAAGTTGAGGATTCGGAATCAACGAAGACTCTAGACAATCGTGGTTCCATGCAGTCTGGGGTTTGGCGTTGTTTCTCCTGCCATGGTCCATCATGTTCTTTTCGAAGCATCACTTGTACAAGCTGAGTGTTCACGCAATCAACGTACGTAAATAAGATGAATTAGGAAGCTTAAAAATTAACTTTATTGAACGAGCGAAACGAGTTCTCGGCTTTAACTCGACCGTTTGAATTTGACTGTCTGTCTGTCTATCTGTCTATCTAATTGGTGATGTCTCACAATAACTTTTAAATGCAGCATCCGATTTTCATAAAACTTTTATTATGGTCTATACACTATATATAAAACGAATGTTCATACTTTTGTCCCACAGACCCTTGTGTTTTTGAGATTGATCCCCCAAACATAGGAAAACATGTGAGAGGAAAAATTTTGTGAAAGTAAAAAATTTTGTATAAAATTTTATCTATCAAATAAAATAGAATTTTATAGATAATGAAAGGGGGTATCAAATTAAAGAATTTCGAAACAATTTAAAACTCCATGCCGGATATCAAACTAAAAGGAATTTTAACTCAACTCCGGAAGTAATGTTTTCAAAGTAAAAATTTAACTTCTTTTTTCGGACTTCTTTGAACATTTTTTAACTTTAGTAGTGCCACGGGGCAAAAATAAAAGTCCAAATTTTGATCAAAATTGTAAAAGTCTATATCGAATATCAAATTATGAGGTATTTCATTCAAAATACGAAGTCTGTGTGTTTAATATTTGTACAAAATTAAAATCTCAAATATGAATGTCCCTTGCAAATTTTGAGTCTTTTTCAATACGTGTACAAACTATATTTAAAAATATATATATATATATATATATATATAATAAGTAACTTTGATGCTTAGCACATTATTTGTAACCTTGAAATTACAATATGTACGTAAAAACACATAAAAAGTAAATATAATTAATTCACTACCGACTCGGAACACAAAGTTTTTATGGGTAAAAACGTAAAAGTTTTACCTTATAGCCTGAACCGGTTTTCGCCTTTAAAAAGCTTCTTCATACCAATAAAAAAACTTTGTGTTCCGAGTCGGTAGTGAATTAATTATATTTAGTTAAGTAACGGACACGTCACGGACAACGAAATCCAAGAACATAAAAAGTAAAACAATTAATAAAACAAAAAACACTAATATGAGAAACAACGTATGGTCACCTCGTCGTTGCGTTTCTTGGCTAACACAAAGAACTTTACTCACATAAAAAATTAAAATTTATTAACTTGATCGTATTTATAATAAATACACTTCGTTCAAAATAGTCAAAGAGTTATGCAGCTCAGGCGCTTACTACACATCAAGTAATACATCGCTTAGTAGTATAAATCGATTAATTTAATGTTAATAGAGCTTTTGGGAACGTGAAGAGTGACCTAATGTAACAAAAAGTAAAAACCCTCATTTTTAATTATATTTTTATTAAACATTTAAATATCTTAAATGTTACTAAAGTTACTAAAATGTTAGTTGCAGTAATTATTTTACCTTCATTCTGTACCGTCACGTGACTGTTGGCTCGTATTTGTACACGCGTTTCAGAACACGTGTCCATCCAATCCTCAGTATAGGCCTATATCTCTTGAAGTTCTGTTAAATGTTAAAGTAATAAAAATAAAAGAAAAATAGAACTCACTTCCATACTGCACATGAGTTAAACAAAATTTGTCTAAAAAGCTAATTTTTACGTGTGTTTTCCACCGTCCCGACCGCGCGTACGGATAGGTCTGCGTCAATTAACGCTGTGTCAGTCGGGGACGTTAATCACTGAAACAGTTCGCAACCACCAATCGAGGTTGTGTTCATTGCATTGCTAGTATGTAGTAGTACTTTTAATGTAATTCTGAGTTTTAAAAATTGTCCAATTACATTCTAAAATATAATGAAAACTGCCAGAAGTACTGAAGACTCAAAACGTAGGAGTTCATTAGTTACTGTAACGGACGAGTAGTTGAACGTGGGAAGCGAGTTTTCACACTATGCCATTAAAGGCGTAGATCAACGAGGAATGGCATTAAATAAGACAAGCCGAATATGTGTTTACTCTGATGATCCTGTGATAACAGCTAGATCAAGAAGACAACGGTTGGTTGAGGTTTACAAGGAGCTAAATCTAAAATCCGCTGGAATGAGATTGAATGTAAATATTAGGAAAACTAAATAAGTGCTAATTTCTACATCAGAATGCAAAATGAATCTGTATAATCTACGCATAAATAGTATTTCATTCGATGCGGTTAATACGTTCAGTTATCTACGTAGCATGATAGATAATGAACGCTGCATAAACGTGACAATACGTAACAGGATACAAATAGGAAATAGTGTAGGCCTACTGTGCTAACAGTAGACTATTGAGAAGCAAGTGAAAAGTGGGAATATGTAAGACATTTGTTAGACCAGTTGTTGTTTACGGAGGTGAGCCGCGGACATCAGCAAAAAAGGAACAAGAAACACTGAGAAGGTTTGAAAAAATGAAAGAGTGTACAACGTGTCTGTGGCCCGGTGAAGGAAGATGATGAATGGAGAGTGTGAAATAACCAGGTGGTATAGATGTGCATGAGGATATCATAAGATTCGTAAACGCTCAACGAATACAATAGCTACGTCACCTAGAACGGATGGATATCGGCGTATGCCAAAGAAAATCCTGAGGGCACAGGTGTATACAAGCAGAAAAGGGATCGACCTAGGATAAGATGGTTGGATGATGTGCTGGAAGATCGCAAGAATGCATGTGAGGGGTTATACTGAGATGGCAACGGAAGAGGAAACGTTGGTGTTTTAAGCCAGGACTCATGTTGGGCTGTAATGTTGAAGAAGAAGCGAGTTCTCAGTGTTAACTTGATGTTTGGCATTTATCTGTCCATATGTCTGTCTGTTCGGGGTAACAACAGATAACTTTTGAATGCATCAACCAATTTTTGTAAAACTTGGCATGCATGTCCATATTTTTGCCAAACATGTCCCTGTTATTTTTTAGCTACATCCCTCCAAAAGATTGCCTTCCGAGAGGGCAAAAATGTGAGGGGCTAAAAATAAAAAAGCAACAACAGGAATCCAGATGGAGAACCAGATTAAAGGAAATTTTAATCAGAATCTAAGTACACTGTACAGTTTATGAAATTTCAAAATTTGGTGGTACCCTAGGCAAAAATGGATCAAATTCTTTTTAAAAATTGTAACAATCAATATTTTGTGTCAAAGTGAAGGGAATTTTAACCCAAATATGCATATAATGTTTATTTACATTTTTTAAACTTTAATGGTACCGTGGGCCAAAAACGAAAGTCAGAACTTTGAAAAACTTCTAAAAATTGTGTCGGACATCAAGTTATGAAACATTTCAGCCAAAATACGGACTCGACGATATCTTTAATCATTTAACAGTATCAATTGTTGTCAACGCCGCGCCGCTTGAAAATGTTGGACCGCCATCAAACAGACTGTAACTATGTTTGTAAAAAAACTTTACATATAGTTATAAGTTATAAATATTTGTGAAAAGTATTAAACATCGGCCTATATAACGCTATGGAATCATACATCAATTCAAAAATTAGCACTCGATTATTTGTCATTTAGGCATTTTTTATTTATTGGGTCCGTCAGTCTTTTGAGTGGGTTGTACCCTCCCCGCATATACCCGCTGTGCGTGTGTTACGGAGTCTCTCACAGGTATATGGGAACTACAGTTTAACGCAGGATCCGAACGGCATAGTGAGGAAGGATTTATACTATACAGAATACCTCTCGCTGGTTTGCCATTGCCTTGCGAGGGGGAACGGTCTAAATCAGATGGCTTGAGGAGAAAAGAAACGACAATAATTTCACCACGAGTGTTAGCAAACCGTTGCGCCGTTTCTAGCTAAGTTGTTAAAACTCTAAACGAACTTAGAGTATCACATTAGCAGAGTGTAAAACACACACACAAACACAACCATAGATGTATATATACTATGTAATATACATATTACATTATAGTATATATACATCTATGAAACACAACACGTCGAGAAAGTTTTAATTACTCCTGTTACCTTACACCCCGAGTTTAGTATTTTACTGTCAGGCAATGAGAAAAGTTCGGTTGAGTGTTATTAATTCGAGTATACAAAATATTTTAGTATTAATATTTTATATTACTATTTTGGAATGCTTTTAGAGAATGCGTTATGTTTCGTCGCCTCAATGAATCTAACGTCACTCAAACTTAGGTGGAAGGAGAGATATTGCTAAAAAATATGGTCGTAAGGATGTATTAAATATTAAGTATAATAACATTTAATAAAGTGTAAATAAGCTTATATGAAATCGATTGTAAACAGCGCGCGCGCGCGCGCACACACACACACACACACACACACATATAATGTTTGTTTTTCCGAGTTGGGTCCTACGTTGAAATCAGCTTATTCTGAAGGGGTTTCTGTGACTGTTGCTGCTATCTTCAGGTCTCAGACTCTTCCGTGGTGTTGACGGAACGGTTTCTGTATGTCCTGGGCTATGCGGTTCGTACCATAGCCTTTACAGAGATGAATCGCTTGAATTTCAAGTCTGAGGACGATTTTGTATGAGGAGGTCTACAACGGGTTCTACTACGAGATCAATTTACATGTTACAAGGAATCCCAAGACTACGACAGCATGGTGACTGTCACCAGATACACGCCAGTGATCATCTTACCAACTTTTGAGATCATAGCCGTGTTGGTAAGTACTGGAACCAGTTATCCCAGACAAGCAGGTGCTCAAGGTATGTCAGATGAGGCGAAGATCGAGGATTATGCTGGGATACTTTACTTTTGTCGACCAGCACATTTACGTTATGCCGAGTCTTTCCTATGAGCCAGCACAAGGTTCCTTCCAGCACTTAGGAATAGCACCGCAGGAATCTTGATTGCGTTAGTCCTTAAACGTATAGAGCTGGCGCTGCACTCCTGGACTCCAGACTTCCTAAGTATGTGGTTAACGTGAATGAAGGTCAGGCGGGGGGTCTATGATGTTCACTTGAGAACGAGGTGGTTACACGTCTCTCGGAAGAGACGTGGTCGTCTACTCTCTGTCAGAAGGTCATATGCGTCAGAAAACTAGAGATTAAATGAAGGTAGCAGTTTGGGAGTTGGACTTGCCGAACTTTGTACAGTAGCTCATCGTGCCCTTTGTATAAAAGTCTTTGCCACATCCAGAACAACGTACGATCTGATCACCCCGTTATAACTTCCACCAGCCTCATCGGGTGATGAATGGTGGAGTTGTGTGAGAGGAAGCCAAACTGGAACGTAAAGGTTTTGCAGATGATCTCGTAGGCGCCGTTGTATGGTTATCATTTGAAACAGTCCATATTTATACTGCTAACGACATAGTCCTATTGTCTCACATAGCTGAACGTCTTTTGACTCTGCTGCGTTATCTGACAGTGTTGCTATTCGTCTCTAATTGTCATTTGCGTTATATGTAAAAGTTTCCATGCTGAGTGTAGTATAGTTTGTCATACCGTTTTTTAGTCGCTTGTGAACGTTTGTACACCCCGACAGATTCTCCATCTTGTGACTAGTCTCGGCTGACTGCTAGGCAAAAGCTGTTGTTTTCGGGCACTATGCAAGATCGGAAGCTTGAATTCCGCCATCAGTTAGCTTATGTGACTACGATGCTATAATTAAATTATATGGGATTTCAATACGAGTGATTAATGAAGTGCAGATTTCAATAGCAGATTTTCATTGTCTGAAGTTATTAGGAAGGAAAATACTGTTAAGAACATGTGGCCCCAAATTATGAAGGCGACTTCAAAGAATTCGACTCAATTACGAGAGAGAAAATATTCTCCAAAATGAAACTACTACTCTGGATAATTAGCCGGTTGAGTATGTGGAAAGAACGTCAGAACATCTAGGAAACGCTAGACGCAGAATATGGTGAAAGATCTGAGAATTGTGGGAAGGGAATGGGGATAATGTCAGCAGGTTGGAGGAAAGTTGTGTCCATGCAGGACTTTAACACCACAGACCAGACTGAGTAAGTAAGTAAAAGTATTTAATACAACTAGTGAGTCTTTACTTTGGTAGCCTAAAGGTTGTAACCAAGTCGTCGTTAACTAGTTAACGGTACATATTTCGTCGCGGTATGTTCACATATTTCGTGCAAAAATGGTTTGTTCACTTTCTGCACGAACACCCCTCTCTCTCTCTTTCTTTCTTTCTCCCCACTCACTCTCTCTCTCTCTTTGTTATATGTTGGCTACGCCTAGGTGCGCCAGCTCCTCCTATCCTGAGCCCACCTTTTCATCTCCCAGAAGAAGAGATGAAGAATGTACTACAACGTCCAGTGTCAACAATCTCGGCCTTCCCTGCAAATTCTTCCAATTCATCTCCATTATCAATGTATTTAATCCTAGCTACCTTTATCAGTACCCCACTCTGCTTTCTCTTATCCTTATAGTTCTCCACAACTTATTCTTGCTTCCATTATTTTCACAACACTCTCAATTATTACTTCCTGCGCCTATTTTATTTTGAACACTCTCTTGTAGCATCCCTTTTTAAACGCTTCTATTGTCCATCTGACAGCTTCCACTTTTATCCAGCTTTCGTATTCATGTACTACTTGTGTATTTTATGGTGGCCGGCAACCGTGGTGAAAGTGATGTGCGCAGAACCCTGTTTTATGTCAGTGTTACGGCACATCTCACTGACTGCATAAGTGTTGATGCGTTTTCAAAAACATTTACCGTATAGGCCTGTATTTCATTTAATTATTTAGTTTGTATCGCTACTAGTGTTTAGTTTGGGACTGCGACGTGTGCTAAATAATATAATTAAATTTTAAATTTCATTTAATATTGTCTGTAGTTGTGTTTTTAGATATCACGTTTGTTAAACTGAAGTTTATTTTGTTTAAAATATTGTTACTTTTACAGTAAGCCTATATTTTATTTAATTATGTAATCAGAAAAAATGCCTCGTATAAAATCGAAGTTAGGTAAAAAAGATTGTGCATAGCCAAACTCGGGAAGTAGCCAAGATTTATACTAGTAATTATTTATCATTTACTTTATTTAACAAATAATATTGTTCTGGTATTACAAATACATATTTAGTACAATTTCGAGTAATACTGAGTAAAATTACAAATAGCAGTTAGTCGAATGAAATTCGAAAATGTCAGTAACGTGTAAAAGCCGAGTTGTAATAATTAAATATTTAAATGCACCCATAATTGCACCAATTTTGCAGCAACAGTAAGACGGACGTTTTTGAAATGGAGTGTTACAACTGAGCACACTGAGTCTCCCCACTACCCCCACTTTTCGCTCAGCTATGAAGCGGCCACCGTAAAGTAACGCGATCGTAGTGCTACACTCCAAATATATAACTTCAGTATTGTTTGGTACTTCGTAATAAACTGCATGTCAATTACAAAATCCTTTGGCTGAGGGCCTATTCTGTTTTCTGCTTCTCCCGTCCCTTGTCACAAGTAGGTATCCTTCGCTTCCTCTATGTTATCCTTCACAATTCGATATTTTAAGAGTTCCTAGTTTTGTTCCTACACATTTCGTGTACTTTGTTTCGCTATTGTCGGTCTTTAACTAGTTTCCTCTTTATACAGTTTTTTTCGTACCATTCAGTATTTTTGTAAATATTCCTCGCTTTCTGTAAATTGGACGGTGCCTACAGAAGCTTATCGTCTCCACCTATGTGGTGCCGATGGTTACCTACGCGATCCCCGTATGGGGCTTCGGTGTCGCCAGCAAATCTTAACTGTTTTATTCTCACTTCCCGTTGACTCTTACTCCAGTTTTAAACATCTCTTTTATTTCCTTTTCCATCAAATATTAAACAACAACGGCGAAAGATTGGGCCCCTGTCTTACTCCTTTCCTTATTGTTGCTTCCGTTTCTTGATCTTCTACTCTTATTACGGTACAGATTGGTTGTTATACAGATTGGGCCCCTGTCTTACTCCTTTCCTTATTGTTGCTTCCGTTTCTTGATCTTGTACTCTTATTGCGGTTACATGGTTGTTATACAGATTAAACTCATCCTTCCATCCTTACTTTGCAACAGTATTCCAATGATATACGTTTTCACTACTACGCACGGTACACCGTTCGGTGCATTGTCGAGCGAAGCGTAACGGAAGCTGGAATAAGTGGAGAAATGTTTATAACAATTACACTGTTGAATATAGGCTTATGTGCAGTTTACGATACGACGTTCGCTCGCCTCGCCGTAAGTCTAATGTGTTTAATATGTTAATGCATAGTAGTATAGGCCTATACAATCATAAACTGTAGACAAGATGTTCTGTTACTTGCGTACGAATGAAGTAAAAACCTCTATGTACCTACTCTCAGTTCCACTTAAAATAACTCCGACGTGGAATAACTGATTGGGCTTCACGTAAGTTCTCGTCTTCAGCGCTTCTTATTATAGTTTTCCATCTTCTTCGGCCCTACATAATATTCATTTTTATAATATTTCCAAAAAATTGAGTGTCGTTTTGTATGTTACCTAAGAGTGAACAAAGTGGCAACTGACGCGTTAGCACGATACCCCCAGAATTCTACGGCAGTTAGTGTTCCATAATATGCGTCCTTAAAGCCTGTGTCACACTGTGCTACTTCACTAGCCGCTACTAAATAGCTGGTACTGCATTCGCTGGCTGTTTCTATATCACACTGTTTTTAGGTAGCTGCTGTTACATTAGTAGCGGCTAGTACAGCAAAGAATGTGGTTGCGTGGATTGGTTTGAGGTTAAAAGTATTGTGTAAAATGATACGGTGAGTGTGCGACACAAGGCTTTGAGACGCCTGTTGCTGATTGGTGTTAGACAGCTTTGTAATCATTTGCTGAATAACACAAGGAACGAATAGAAATGCATGTGGGTTCGGCAACGGATAGGTATAAGGGATAAATTGGGTGCTTCAACAACGCTAATAAGAGAGCTGGCAATCGAAGACTTCCAATCGTAATCATAACATCATGCGGTTAGCCGTACCAAAGTTTCAGGAGTTGCTGGATTTACTGTCAGCAAACTAAATTTGATTCGCATACATCTTCCGACACTACTCTTTTCACAATTTTTATTTATTTATTTTTTTCATTTTATAACGATAAGCACCACGGAGTGGTTTAATCTTCTTTTTTAAAGCATCTTTTTCTTCTGGTAGTCGGGCAAGTTCCACCTTATGTAGCAACCGACTGAAAGCAGTTTTTTCGCGTCGCGTTTAAAATACTCTATGGAGGTACTGTCTCACAGACATCATATTTTCTATATAAGTTAAGGCAGGCCCGGATTTCCCACTAGGCACACTAGGCACGTGCCTAGGGGCGGCAGGCTCAGGGGGGCGGCACGAGGTGAAAATTTTATGTTTTCTGTTTTTAAATTACGTTATTTGTATTGAGCACTTGCATTATGGCCAATAATGTACAATAATGTGTACTAAAGTGTACACGTAAATAAATATTAATAAAAGTAAAAAAAAGTAATCTTTTTCACAATTCCATCACATTTCCCTTTTAGATTTAAGGTCAAATGAGATATTTTCAATAGAGATAGTTGAAATAACTATTTTCAGCAACTCTTTTCAGCAGTCAAGGAGAATTGAATATAGAAGTTACTTGTTGGGGGGGGGGGGGCTAACAATAGTGCCTAGGGGCGGCGGGACACCTAAATCCGGGTTAAGGAATGTAATTATTTAATCACGCGACTACTTTAATGAATCACTCGTTGTAAATGTGAAAATAGAACACTCAAATGGCACAATACAACATCAACAAAACGAAAACAAACTCCGAGACAAGAACGTGGTGACAAGGAACGGAACGCGTTATTTACTGCATTGTCACACTGGGCGACTAGGGTAGCGGCTAGTGAATCACACGATGTCAACGTCGGCTACTGGCTGCTTAGTAGAACACATCCAACTTCTCTAGCTACTGATTTTTCACTCGCCGGCGAGTGCTAGAAGCTGCTACTATCTATGTCACACTAGCCTACTGAGTAGCGGCTAGTGAAATAGCATAGTGTGACACAAGCACTCGAAAACTCTAGAGGATACTTGAGTGCGGCCTCGGCTAGCCGGGAAACGTGTAGAATGACACTCTCCATTGTTGTCCACACACGGATCTTCCTGCCCTGAATCCGCTCTCGTCTTCATTATTACTCACTTCTTCCTCAATTGTGTTTTTTATAATCCTGCTAAGCTGTCATATTAGTTATGTTGATTCCTCCTATAATCAGTATACTGTATGCCTTTCGTCATACCGAACAGTTACATCAGTGCTTAGAGACAGTTCCATGTAACAACAGAATACTGAATGCCTAATAGTGAAAGCAACAGAAACGTTCATTTATAGGCTATAGGCTTAGTACCATGATTTGTAACAAATTTTGTTTTGGGTTGTCGGTCTAAAGTGCGCGCTCGAATACTGTGTACACAGTATACAAAGTACATCTGTGTCAACATTCGCTGTTTTTATACTTAAAATAAAATTACGAAATCGAAAATTCCGTTATCACAAAAAACAATCTACACGGAGGATTAATCAAAATACGCCCCTTCGTTATAGTGGGAATTGAGTTAGTGAAAAGGGTTGTAGTGATTCTCACGCCCCCTACCCCAATGCAGTTAGTGTATCGTCGCGTCATGTAGCCTACAATGTTTTTAGCGTTTCCAGTTA
Organism: Magicicada septendecula; assembly: GCA_034769895.1. NCBI lineage: Eukaryota > Metazoa > Arthropoda > Insecta > Hemiptera > Cicadidae > Magicicada > Magicicada septendecula. The sequence goes on from CM068373.1 coordinate 442,703,135, forward strand.
CTTGAATTTTTATATTCATATTTATCGGTGTCCAAGCCACTTATTTATATTGATAGAATAAAGTATTTACCTTATTTTGTTTGTCCGTCTGGTGGCTTTATTTCTTCTTCGTTATTACGACGCGTTTCGGGACGTATGTCCCATCCTCAGGTATTGTCACTCAGCAGAGGTCGTCATTTAAGTAAAAATATCAACACATAAAACATCCTAACATAACTTACACATAATCAACAATAAAAACGTTTAAACTTTGGAGCACGTACAAGTCGAGATGCGCATCCCGGACTACAACGGTCGACTCAACGGTTGAATTTTTATCTTGATTAACATAGTCAGTTATCGCGCTGCCACGTTCAATGCTAACAATTTATTCTGATCTGTTGCGTAATATCAAGAGGATGTGGACACCGACAATATAAAACAGATGTGAACGTTATGACTTGAGAAAAATAAGTAGGGCTATTACTTCAGTGAAATTATGTATTCCCTACGTCGATAGGTTTCAGTATCTGTAGAGCACAGCAGACGAATAGTACCTATAGGCTACAACCGTTATCATCACTATTCCCATCATTATAACTTGTATGCCTTCTGCTTACCTTTTTGAGTAGTGGAGTGAGCCTACATAAAAATTATCTGAATAGAATAACAAACTCTTTTCTTGTACAAAAAAAAAAAAAAAATAGTTTATAACAGATCTACGCTGGTGTTGTGCGGGATGAAGGCCATGCCCGTCGCCCGTTTGTGTGTCGGGTTCCGAGTTTCTTACAGAGCTCCCGCTGCGGGGATCAAAGTTTACTGCATTATTAGATGTGGCCCTGCTACTGGCCGTAGGTGTTCAACTAGGATCTAACTGAGGTGAGGGTTCGCGGAGGCTGGATCCAAGATTCACCTGGCACAGATAGGTTACGACCGAAGGCGTTAATTAGGTGGTTGCCCTCAAAACGGGCACTGCGGCAGGGTGACATTCAGGATACGGACACTCAGGGAGTGTCGGATAGTCTTGTTACTGTTAGGTAATGGGCTTTGCACGCTCAGCGCAGTTCTCGGTCCATGACAGACTGAAGCTTTCGCTTGTGGGTTTGGCCAAGTAGACACACACACACACACACACACACACACACACACACACACACACACACACACACACACACACACACACACACACACACACACACACACACACACACACACACACACACACACACACACACACACACACACACACACACACACACACACACACACACACAGATCGTGTAGGTGACCATCGGCGCCACGTAAGTGGTGACGACGAATTTTCCTAGGCTGCGGGCCACAGAAATGCTGCAAAGCAGGGGCCGGCAGTTATGCGAGCTACCTGCACTTAACATGACGTGACATCTGTTACCTACCAGATAAATGTGTGGGGTTATTATCAATGGAAGCCCCGCGTTGGGTTCATCAATCTATTACACAACTACAACGTTGGGATTAGAGTTCAATAAATCAAGCCCCGCGATGGAGCGCCAATCTGTTACAGAACAGATATAGTGTAGTGTAGATAGATAAGTGTAGATATAGTTGTTATATTTCTTTGAAGGTGTTATCTTCAATCAATATTCTTCAATATTTGGTTTAAGTTCAAATTATTATTAGTAGTGTTGATTATTAATAATAGTTGTGTGGGTGTTCCCGTTTAATTCTTTCAATTTAAAAAAGTATTTAGCACTTCACTGTTCACCTCCCCACTTACCATATGTGGATGTTATCAATGTTCTGTTTGGTGATTTCTTCTGCTGCAACATACACTTTATACATATATGTGGATATTCTACTTGAATACCCCAAATAATACATATGCACAATAAACTAAAATAAGGGCTTAGTTGTAATTTGAAATGTAATGAACATTCAAATTCTGCCGCCACCTTCTGATAGAACTAGTTATGAGAATTAAACTATTTTAATTTTTGAAATCAAAAACTCTTTCCACTGGTAAAAATAATTGAGATTTATTAACAGTTCTGAAATGCCATTAACTCTTTTAAATAAACAATCAATCACTAATATCTTTACAAAATAATAATTATTATGAACAATTTTTTAAAACTCTTTTAACCTCAAGGCTGGTAACACTGAGATCTGATACAATAATTTTAGTTAGCGAGGTTATGTCCTCTTTACACAGTTAAATTACTAAGTTCGTGTGTTCTTGGAAGTTGCATGATACCAGATACAAGATGTTATCTTTTCTAACAATATTTAATAAAGAATTAATACAAAAAAAACAAACAAATATTAAAAATAAAAGTCGGTACCATAAAACCGATAACTATCGTACCATCGTACGCTAAATATAATGGACACAGCAGTTACCTTGATAACACGCGTTTTGTGCTGCACTGTTAAAAATTACTATTATTATTTATTAGTTGGTTATAAAAATCATTTATTGGCAAGAGAAAAAAAATCTATAATAAAAAACTCTTGTGATAGCTTTCATTTGATTTATATTACTTGAGAACAGAATTATGAAAAGGTGACAAAGTTGTCGTTATTATTTCTAGGTTAGTTAACAAACGTAAGTAGTTATTGTGGATAAGTAAATTATTCATTGGGTTCTTAATAATCTAAACACATATATTTTATTCATAATGCATCTGATGTGTAACTATCAGTTAATTAGAATATTCTTCGCAAAAAATTATTTATTAGTCAAATCAAACGAAATGAGTCAAATGAGCGACTATTCATTTCACTCATATTTGTAATATTTAAATTAATATTGACTTCTTTAATTACGATAAAATCGTAAAACATTTATTTTTTAAATTAATAAATGCGAGATAATTCTTTTATTTAATTCTGATAATTTTCATCATGAATAATACACTTCGGTACTTCTGACTAGAGTAGTACCCAAACAATAATTCTCCGTTCATTAACAGAAATTATTATTTCCATTTCATTTGTTAAATAATAAAAATATAGTACTCCCTGTTTTTTATAAAACACAAAACTCGAAAAACACGACCTTTATTATACACTGGCCGTGTTTATTACTTGAATTCACTTCGCACTGGACACTCGTTATTTCTTTGTTGTGTACAGGTTATGTGTGTATAGCGTAACTTATGAACGTGTCGCGCACAATTTAAATACAACTTAATACATTTTTTCATCAACCTTGCTCGTTGAATTAGGCTGGTAGACTCTTCAACGACTGAATGATGACTGAACTCTTCACCTAAGCGTCTCCTGCTTGTCTGGTTATTTTAATTCATTTGATTGGTTTACATTGTCGAACTCTCCACCCCAAAACACCTCGGTTAAATAAAACTTTTAATTTTTTACCAATTTCTTATATGGGTTGGAGACTATAGTGACGTAAGCGTTGATACACCAAATGATTAAAAAGTTTATAATTGCTATAACTTTTTTATTAATTGTCGTATCGTTGAATAGTTAGTGGCAATAGATCGCGGACACCTTTGGCTTTAAATAAAGTCTAAACAAGGATAAAATCCGTCCATTATTAACTCACTACAACTATTTCACAAATTCCTATGGTGAATCTTAATATTAATAAGTTTATTTCTTATTTGTTTAATACAGAAAATAGGTGCAATTACTGTTCAAACAATATTTGGTAATGGCGTCCTCAAACGTCCATATTCGGTTATTTATAATCGCTTATAACACTATTATTTCTTATTTAATGACATTTGTTTGGCATTCTAACAATAATATATACATTTATTTACATCGGTTTACACTTTGTTATATGAAAAATGTTGTTTTTCATATACTAATAGTCTTATCAAAATACCTTCTGTTCTCTTTTCTTTAAATTGTCACTTTGTCAATTATTTTACCATATAAGGTATATGATGTTACAAATGAAAATAGTGTACAACTATAGTACCTTGTTTATTTAATGTATTTATCAGTCTTTCGCTATCTGAAAGCTTTCCAATTCTTAGTATTGAGTTTGTTTACATCAGGTTTTGCCATGACAGTCAGTTAGTTTTTTAATAAATCAGCAACTAAATTGCTATTATTACATTTGATATGTGTTCTCATAGTAGTATCAGATATCTTTCTGACTACTGATAACATTTTTATTCACCTTTGAACAAGTTTGGATAGTGCATTTTGCTTAACTAACTTGTTACATAGTGTTTGTTTTCATTTGGTTCCACAATCATAGTCATTTAGTTTTCAATAATTTGTCTATAAAATTACTATTATTATACTTATGATCTGTTCTCATAGTAGTACTAGATATTTTTCTAACTACTGGTAACATTTTCAGTAATCCTTGGACAAGTTTTAATAATGTATTTTGCTTAACTAACTTGTCACATTGGGTTTCTGTTCTTCTAGCTTTGTGCTATCATTTTTAATCTGCTTTATGTGCTGTGTATTTCAGTATAAAATATTATTTATTAGTGTGCATCATTATTTATAATGAACCTTTGACTGACACAATTGTTGATGGTTGCTTGGTTTAATTAACATATATGATTTTGTGTTATAGGTGCACTCCCTATGGGGTTATGTATCAATGTGCAACATATTCTTATGCAGTATTTGCTTCTACTATTATGACTTCATTATGGTATTCTATTACAATGGTTTAATTGTTGATTAATACACATGTTTACACTATTTTTCTAAACAATAACACAAGTATTCTTAATCTAATGGTATTACATTTCTTGTGGTGTTGTACCTAATTTCTGGTACATTGGTTGTTTGATACTTAACAAACTAGCTTGTTTGTTATTATTTCTTCTGGACTTTCTTTATATTTTATTCTGTCTTGCCGTGGAATTCAGTTATATTTCATTTTAAAATTTACAAAGCTTTTATTATCAGTTTCTATGAACAATGATTTTACTGTTCTATCTTACATTTCTCTTGGTGGTCTTATGATTATCTATTTTGGATTACAATATTGATTAAATTGGTCACACTAATTGTCTGTGCATTTTAACTATTTAATCTTTGTTGTTTCCACTATAAAGGTAACACATTTTCCTCTGTTATAAACCTTCTCACTTGTATTGTCTGTGGGGTTTATTTGGGTTAAAATTGGTTAACTTGTTACAGGTTCTCACACTTACATTAAGTTTTCACTATTACTGTTTGTGATTTCTTAAATATGCTAAACACTGTTTCTTCATAGTTGATAATCGTTATTCTTCTTCCGGTCACTAGTATAGTTCCTTGTATACTTGGTGAATGGTGATTTCTTGTATTGTCCATACATTATCTTCACTCTTCATGTCATGTTTCCTTGCTCTTCTTCTTCCTTTCTTCTTTTGGTTTAAACGTCTTCTTCAATATTTCCATTTGTAGTAGTCGTTGTTCCATAGTATTTATATTTATAAATAGATTGGTTGGTTTGCCATCATTGTGGTTGCTCTTGAGCTGTCTTTTCATTTTACATAGTTATTATTTTTATTGGTTCCCCTCACTGTTGGAATCTATTGGGGCTGGTTTCTAACATTTTATATTGGCTCGTGGTCCTTTTCTTTCTCTCTTTTGTACTCGATGATGCTATATTACACTTCCTTCTTCTTTGTTGGAATTTTACAATAATATATCTGTAGATACACACTTTTTGTTTCCATTATTTTACGTACTTAGAACTATTTTCATGATTTCCCGTCACTTGACGTAATAATTGTTTACTCTATGTAACTACCAAATTTGGTACGTTACACATTAAACCGCGGACTGCACAGAGAAAGACTGATTCATTTTCGACGTTTGGACTATGCGATATTCGAAATCGTCGTGTAGTGAATATGTTCCACGTTTAGTAACATAGTTCAAAATGTGTTAGTGAGTTGTTTTACCTAATTAAATCATTTTTTTATTGCAATCACTTTTTACTGCAATTTAATTACTATGCGAAGAATTTCTATCAATACTGTAGGTCATGCCCGCGTTACTGCTGGCAAAACGTGGTGTTATTAGGTTATCACACAGAAATCAGAGCACTTGAAAAACAGTAGGCCTACACTTTATACTTCAAACATTAAACCTTTTACTACTTTCTTTTTGCTGTAACAATTTGTTGGCTTTCACAACACCTGTCCCCTCACTATATTTTCGGTGTTATCGTATGTTGTTTATACCGCGCGCGCGCGCGTGTTTTAGTACGTAAATATTTTTTAGTTTCCATATGGTACGTGCATATAAAAATACGTAATATTTTCTTGCATAAGGTCAAGTGCAGTAGTTTAAATTAATACAATTTAGTTGTTGGCTAAACCCCTTGTTTCTATAGTCCTGCAGACTGTAGTGGTGGCAGGGAAGGCAGTGCACGAAGTGGGGTGTGAGGTGACCAACCATGATACACAACCATGTGATACACCATCCACGCTGCTGTTCTGAACACAAAATAATTGGCCAGAAAACAACGCGTCAAAGTTACGCATGCGCAATGAGATCTTTGACACAGCGTAGCCGTTTCATGTCTAATTATTTTAGCTGTAATTTCTAACAATGGCAGAATCCAGAAACCTGGTAACCTCCAAAAACGTGGCAAAATAGCGATGGGCAAGAGAAAGCTGTGCCCGTGGTCTTACTACTTGTGTACTTTATGGTGGGCGGCAACCTTGGTGAAAGTGATATGCGCAGAACCCTGTTTTTGGTCAGTGTAACGCCACATCTCACTGAGTGCGTAAGTGTTGATGCGTTTTCAAAAACATTTGCCGTGAAATGCATAGGCCTGTATTTCATGTAGTTATTATTTTCAACGCAAAAAATATATCCTACGTTACGAAAACTTCATCAACTTCTTAAGTCTAGTGTAAACTTTCAAGGTAGCTTATCGTGTTTAAAGAAACGTTATTATAAGCTTATGGTTTAAATGGAAGCAGATTAGAAATAATACAAGTGTATTAACTGGACATTAAAAGATAAGGGCAAAAATAATTGAATATCTCAGGAAGACTAAACAATTCAGTACAGAAAAGCGGCCAATATTAGTAATTATTTATTATTTTCATTATGTAACGAATAACATTGTTCTGGTATTAAAAGAACATATTTTATACAATTTCGAGTAATACTGAGTAAAATTACAAATAGTAGTTAGTGGAATGAAATCCAGGAAGTCTCAACATATGCAAAACCCGAGTTGTAATAATTAAATAGTTAAGGGCACCCATAAAGCCGGCTGTAGCAACAGTAAAACGGACGTTTTTGAAATTAAGTGTTACAACTGAGCACACTTAGTCTCCCCACTACTTTCACTTTTCGCGCAGCTATGAAACGGCCACCGTAAAGTAACGCGATTATACTATTCCCTTCTGCCTTCTCAACACTCGTGTGGTGGGGAGCACAATGCTTGTTTCCCATTGGATTAGGGTACACAGACCTTGAGACCAGAGTGCAGAATGCTCTGAATTGAATAAGTGCGTCACGTTCTTTATACTGTACTCACCTACATGAACTGAAGCTATTTTGTAGACCATACCATTTTTACCGTCATATTGTAGATTGTTGTGTTAACTTTTGACGTCATATTGTAGATTGTTGTGTTAACTTTTGACAAGTACTGTTACTTTCTTCGTATATAGTTTTGTGAAATCATGTTATTATAATGTTTCTAACAGTATTATTATGATTATAATTTTTCAATTTTATATGATTTTAGGCTATAATTTATATAATAATATAGGTTACAATTATAATTTAGGTTTAGCTTATAACTTGGGTTACAATAAACAAACTGTTCTTCCCTAGAGCGAGCATGTGTTGAACGGTAATTGTAGTGGCTGTGTTTAAATGATTGCATAATACAATTGTAGCGTACTCGTGGTTTCCGCTAGTCAGTGTTACTCACCCCAGTGAATAACGGCGTTGCTAATTCGGGGTTTTGTATATACATGTGTAGCTGTAGCTTTGTGGAAAAATTAATGAAGTATTTACGGAACAAATCTTTGTGCTATTTAGAATTAATATTAGGCAATTACCTGTATTAACTTCCGTCTTGTGACTTATTTAGTTTTTTCTTAAAACGACGCGTTTCGAGGATAAATCCTCATCATCAGGTATCAATACTATAAAAACATCAAATTCACCCAAAAGGGGTCGTCAACTAGTTAAAACACACAAAAAACACAAAAACACCTCACATAATTTAACATCGACACAGTCTCGGCACAGTCCGATGCGCATCGTCTCGTTGCCAACGACCAACTGTTGCACTTTGTCTTAGATGACCGTTATAATTGCCCGCTGACCCTTCGATATCGATGGCCGTGTTGTACAGCAGATTCGATCGAACGAAACTTTGTCATTAAGTAGCTGGTCCGTTTATAACTTAGATGCCTTGTATATCTCATATTCCTCCACAGCGTTCATGTATGCACCTTTTTTACAATTATGAAGTAGTTTAAAGTTTGTGTGGAAGTCTGATTACTTATGATTATACAGCATTAAATGCTGAGCGTAACTGGATCTTGTTTTCGGGATATCACTTTTGGGCAGGTGGTCTTTAAAACGTTCGGCTGACGGCCTGCCCATTTGTCCTATATAAAATTTGTCACAGTCATCGCATTCAAGCTTGTACACTCCAGTTTTCTCTTCAGCCGGGATATGAGTTCTTTGTCCCAAACGTTTTTTGATGTTATTTGTGGTTTTGAAGGCCACTGTTATTTTACGTTTTTTTAGCTCATTCTTTACAATGACTGGTAGTACATTCGTGTACTCAGTTACTATAAACTTAGTATCTTCTTTAGATGGGCCGGTTAATCTGCTTTTACTATTGATTTTTACCGAGTGTTTTCTTATAAGCGTGTCTACGATTCCACTGTTATACCCATTAGCGATAGCTATACTTTTGATTATATTAGTCTCTTCCACTCTGTCTTTTTGCTCAAGGGGAATAGCAAGCATTCTATGAACGAACGCGTTGAAGGCTGCCATTTTTTGGGAATATGGATGGTACGAATCAGCATGAATAGTAATATTCGTGGTGGTGGGCTTCCTATAAATTTTTAATCTAAAACGGTCATTATATTTGCTGATAGTGAGATCGAGAAAGTTCAGGCAGTTATTATTCTCCATTTCTAGGGTAAATTGGATTTTCATGTTTATGCTGTTCATATATCCTTTCAAATTTTCTATATGTCTACTCGTTCCATTGAACGAAAACCATTGATTCCATTGATTGATTTGATTGGAAATGAAATCTTTGTGTTATAATGATAGGTTGATAGCGAAAGATAAATAATAAGCACGAATAATGGACTCCCTTAGGTCCGGCCCTCTGTGTGCTCTACCAGTTTCACTACCACGGGACGCTACTGACTGTGTTACCATAAAAATATGAGTACTATTTTCTTTACATAATAAAAAATAAAGCAAAATAATCTTTCCTAATCTTACGGATGAAGCATTACGTATTTTCACACACAGTAAGCGATACAATACAATATTTTACAATTAGGTTATTTCTTTAGTAAAAACGTCGAAAATATTGTGCATTCCAAATAATGGAAAAGTACAGAAAGACGCTAGGGACTGGAGGAGAAACAGAAAAGAATTTAAACGTGCACGCAAAAAATAAACATAAAAATAATTTAGTTTACAGTATTAAGGAAATTAATTCGAGGGCATTAGGAGAGTGTAGAGATGGTCAGCAGTGTTGCAACGACGGACGTTGTTTGCAAAGTAAGGAGATGACCAGAGGATAGAAATCACTAGAGTTTGATTCTCCACTACACCAAGTCTGTGGATGACCAACTTGTTTTGTTAATATACTTGTATTCTGACCATCGCAGAGTGACCTCCCCCTCGAGTTTTCTACCGCATGCCATGAACGGAACCCGTTTATTTTTCTTTAATGGCTATTCTTATTGCTTTTTTTGCTGTATTTTTTTAATATCTCGGCTTCCGTGTGTGTTCAGGTCAAAACAAAACAAAATTTACTTTTTCGTCATACTTTCTGCTACAAATATTCGCAGATTGAGACAGTTCAAAACCTATGGGACTCTTTTTTACTAGACAATGCAAGTAAGACAGTATTCTGATTGTTTGTTACCTTGTAACTCTAAACCAGTTGAACAAAATTTATTAAAACCAAGATCGCCTTGAATCTGCGACCCGTCAACGAGGATATGAAGTTTTATAAAAAACAAAATGGCTGACATTAAACACCGTAACGTTCAACATGTGGCCAAATCTATCACAATTTAACTTGTTTAATACGTTTCATGTTTAGAAATCACTTGGAACTACTCACTTGAAAAAGCAGTTGTCTTACGAGTGTATGAAGTGTTACTTTGTAGCAAAATGTTTTGTTAGTCAACAACTCGATTGAGAACACTGTTTGCCCATGGTTGCCAACATAACGTAGTTTCCCTACGTGAATCGTTTATTCACCGCGTGAAATTAGTGAACACGAGTAAAGCACTTCGTTATAACGTTGTCGATAAACCACAATAAAAACTGTTAAAGGATTTTTTTTCTGTCTATGACATAAACATGTATCCATGAGGCGCGTACCTGAAATTGCCGGAAGAAGAGAAATAATAATGGCTTCATTCAGTAACCTAAAATAAAGCTTCAATACTTTTATTCCCACTCTGAAAGTTTTTCCGGACTGATTGTAACATTGTTGTTGTGTTTTCTTCTTTTTCTTCTCCTTCTTCTCCCACTCCTACTTTTCCCTCCTGCTCCTCCTTTTCTTCTCCTTCTTTTTTTCTCCCGCTCTTCGTCCTCACTTTTTTCCTTTTCTTCATTAGTTCACTTCGTAATAGTAAGGTGAATTCAACTCCTTATATCACGTGAATGGATTAGGATACATCGCACCTTCGTACAAGTTCTCTTCTTTTAGATCTTGGTGCTTTGTCTTCAGCTACAGAACACAGCTTGCTCCTTGGTTTTTCTCTTAATCGCAACCTTCTCCCAGTTGTAACTCCAACGTGACCCATACCTTACGAGGCAGTGATTATCTAATGGCGGCATTTGCTAACTATGTCACAGTATTCGTTTTTAGCACTGCGATTTATCATTTTTTTTTTATTTAAAGGCCTGTTTACGAACGTCTTTTTGCACGTTTTTCGTGTACAACGCGTTTCTGTATAGGATGCGCTATAAAAGTATTCAGACACGAGGAACAAATTTATAAACTGTAGTCACATTGTTGTTAATGTTTCTTACACGTGTGACACATGTATTTCCTGTTACATTCGAGTAGCGTAAAAGCCGCAAGATTATCGCAACTAACGTGGTCGCGATTAGATACGGCCTCTGCATTTGTTGTGACATAGCCTATAAGTCTGTGGACTATAAGACTGCTAAGAGGATTTAATGCAATTAATATTATTAACAGATGCCTGATAAAGCAACTAAAAATACAAACGCGCGAACAAAGCGTTCAAGGTTGCAACGACGACAACGCCATATGTTCCTATTGCAAATAGATTTCGAATTTACTGAGCAGAAAAATTAGCGTCGAGTCCAGCAGCTGTACTCAATAATATTACGTTGTTAATTGTCGCCTAGGGTTGGTGACGTGAGAAATTCCACAGACACCAACGGTATGTCGTACAGGCCCTCTACGAGACTTGTTTTCATAACTTAATTGCTCAGTTTGTATGTCTCGTTGTTAACGATAAAAAGCCAAAAGCAGGACGTCATTTTCACATTTCCTCCTGATATAATTATATATTTTATAAGTATATTAGTGCTTTCAAAGACTGTTAAGTGATGCTACTTCTGTGATCGGTAGTACCCCTTTCCCTAGTGCTTACCAAGCTTGTCTGTTTCTTGCTTCTCTGGTTCACTTCTCCCCTGTGTGTGTGTGTGTGTGCGCGCGTGTGTGTGACCTTTTAAACATCATAAGCATCTTCAGAAGACGGCATAGGCAAGGCGCTGCCTGTTCCACCTTCAAACCTTCCTCCAGCCATCTCTACCCACACACCTGTCTCGTATAGGTTTGTACTTCCACACTTGTTTGGCCAGTATGCAATCTCACATTCTTTTTAAGTGTTCTTTCCGCCGTTGTTTGTAATCTTTTAATTTGTACATTTTTTGCAGTCTCCAGATCGCTATTATGATTAACTTAAAAATTTTTTACCTTGTATAATCCACTAGGCGAGCTCAGTTTTTTACATACAACATGTTCGGGGACTAAATCCCCATCTTCAGGTACAGTAAAAATCGGAGGTCGACCGGTGCACCGAGTCGCTTTTAACGTGTTCATGTGTTTATGTTATATGTTAATTTATTCAGTGATTTTTGTGCCTGTGTTTTTATGTATAAACGTTTTAATCATTTCGACGACCCCTATGTATTAGGGGAATAATAATTTTTTACTGTACCTGAAGATGGGGATTTAGTCCCCGAAACATGTTGTATGTAAAAAACTGAGATCGCCTAGTGGATTATACAAGGTAAACAAATTTTAAGTTAATTTTAATTTGTTATTCAAGTTAAAAACTTGTAACTCCTCTCTTATGCCCTCGTTTATATACAGTCAAGTTTAGAACACCTTTTAACTCCTCTTAAGAACGCCATTTCCGAGACTTGTATTTTACTGTCTTGTTTCTTGGTTGTTGTCCACAGTTCACACCCACAGGACAGTACAGGGACTGCCATAACTTTGTAGGACTTTAATTTTATATCTCGACGTACCTTGCTTCTAAAAACACGGTTGACTGTCCCACACATCGTCTGAAAATTATCTAACTTAATAACAATATCATAATTCCTATCATACCCAATATAATTTCCCAAATTATTAAAAAGGCTCACCTGTTCTAGAATTTGATCATTAATAATTATTTTTGTTCTTATTGGTTCCTTGCCACGAAATGCCATTACCTTGGTTTTTGTAGTGGAGATTTTCATATTGTAGTGTTTGCAAATCTATTGCAGCTTAACAACAGATTTTTGCAAATCAGATTCTGTATTTTGAAGTACATACAAGTTGTCAGCAACAACAGCACATTTAAATATCTGTCTCGTGATAACCGAAAACCAGGATTCAACTAGGTTTTCCATTTCCTTACCGGATCGTCAATATGAATGTTAAAAAGCGGATGTGATACACTGCACCCTTGCCTTAACACCTTGACTGACATATGTTTGTTGAGATGTCCTGCAATTATTTTTAACAGCTATTCTTGTTCCGTTATATACGCCTTGCGTAGTTCTCTATCGAAGGCCTTCTCAAAGACAACGAAAGCTACATGCGTTTCTTTATTGAATTCACGATGCTTCTCAACGATCTGTGTAATAACAAAAACCATTGTCTGTACAAGATCTACTCTTCCTGAAGCCGTTTTGTTCTTCCAAAATAAGATGCTAGGAAATAGTCTGGAGAATTCTTAATGTATTACTGTTAAATTATTAATTAATTATTGCATAAAATATAATGTTCTGTTTGGTGTTTATTTGTGTATGTTCGTGTGTCAGTCGATTGTTTTTATGATTTATATATATATATAAAGGTTTCCTAATGTATACAAAATTGACACACTAGCAAATATTTACATATTACAAACACCATAAAAACTATAGACTACTACCTGAACAGATACTAACAAACACCAAACACATTATATTTGATGCAGTAATAAATTAATAATACCAACCTCTCTAGCTCTCTCTCTCTCTCTCTCTCTCTCTCTCTCTCTCTCTCTCTCTCTCTCTCTCTCTCTCTCTCTCTCTCTCTCTCTCTCTCTCTCTCTCTCTCTATTTCTCACACACGCGCACACAGCAGCAGAAGCAGAAGTGAACCAGAGAAGCGAGAAAACAGACAGAGATTGACAAGCACTGAGATACTACCAGTCCCCAAAAGCGCTATGCAAAACTAATCTAGAAGTCTTCATGAAATAATGCCCTGTCGTCATTAATATAAAATATATGTACATATTTATATTTATTTTTAATGTTATATTGATCTTTATATTGACTTAACACCTCTGATTTTAAGTCTACGCGCATTGACGTAACTGGAAGTTTGAATACAAAGAAAAAACTGTCAACACAGGCCGGATTGTCTTCATCAATGTGTAGTACGCTTTGCGCTATAATAATAGTAGTACAGCGATTATAATAGGATGAGAAACGTTAACATCCGGAAGAATTTGATGATACTATCTTTAAATGATAAAATTGAAAGCTCGCAACTGCGTGTGTAGGATGAATGAGGAAAGCAAGACCTGGGACGATGAGCATGGGAGTCAAAACAAAAGCAGAAGAGGAAGTGGGAGGATAACATCAAGAGGATGTAGAAGGCAGAGGAGCAGTTTGGCCCGTGCCAGGGTTTTGGCACTGGACAGGACGAGATGGAGAGCTCTCTCGAAAACCTCGACAGCCACAGGTAGAAGAGGATGACTAGGGAGAAGATAGCTATTACAGTAGAATAGCTATAGTAATATGAAACACGTAGTATGTCATAGAACACAGCTAGTTATTCATAATCGGTTATTACTTCTATTAACTGTCATAATCTGTTCAATAGTGCGTATCATATCGTTACAGTAGAATAGCTATAGTAATATGAAACACGTAGTATGTCATAGAACACAGCTAGTTATTCATAATCGGTTATTACTTCTATTAACTGTCATAATCTGTTCAATAGTGCGTATCATATCGTTACAGTAGAATAGCTATAGTAATATGAAACACGTAGTATGTCATAGAACACAGCTAGTTATTCATAATCGGTTATTACTTCTATTAACTGTCATAATCTGTTCAATAGTGCGTATCATATCGTTACTTGGCTGCCTCAGCCTGTCGTGATGCGTTGAATTGAATTGGATCGCCATCGTGAATTAGCTTTTATCGTTAAAACGTATTGGTGACTCTGGGATCTATTCCCTTATCAACTAAATGTCTCTCTATTTTGTTCCAACATTGAACAGTGTGTTTGTCTCAAACGTCAGCGACTGACTGCAATCATGTTAAATCGTTCCCTATTAAATACAAATTAATACAAAACATGATACACTAATTGATACGAATTGACACTAAAACACTGAATAACGGACGCACCCAGAAAAGAAAATATAGTCCAAAACCAAACACAACAATGAAACAGAAAAGTAAATTCCACCCAAACGGCAATAGTCAACAAAACAAGTAGGCCTACTTCAAAATGGATGACGATGAGCATACTGTCGCTTCTGTTAGCGTATATAAAGTAACCAAAAATTTCTTGATTGCACACACACACACACACACACACACACATTCATCTTGATGAGCGCGAGTGTGTAAGTGTGTTTATTTATTATTAGTTTACACATCTGTACTACAATTAGGTAGTTTCCCAATAACAGTAGCTGAACTACATTTTCGGTGTTTTGAGTACGTGATATTATCGAAGCGTTACGCACTGAAGAAGTGTTCCAAACCTAATTGATTGTATTGTTGAATATAATGCGATAATACGTTATGTTTTATTGCGTGAGATTAGGTAAGACTGTTTAAGTTTTTCTGATTATTGTTTAACGAAAAAACAAAATTCGTGTTTTGCAAAATCAATGTTTAATACGTAAACACAATGATTCTAACAGAGTAATACTTAGTGAGAATCTCATCACCCGTAAAAAGCAACTCAACAGAAACCAAAGAGAACTAAGCATTGTTGTGTTGTGTTGTGACATTCCAGTGTTTTCTTCTTCTTTATTCATAAACATCCTGAGCCTACACTTAAAATTTTGTTTCTTAATGGATTTAGTTTATGGTTGAGAAATTGTTTTTAAACGTAACATTGGTCACGAAAAGATACGTATTTTTTTTTTAGGCAAACGTGCTGCAGTTAAAGCAAAGACGGATTGTGTTTGAACCATATGCACAGTATACATAAACAACATACCGTAAACACTAGAAATGTAGTATAGAACCAAAATAAAGAAACGAAACCCACAAATGGTATTCGACGACGAAAAATATGATAAATTTAACATTTAGAGCGAAAGCGAGTTCTGTCACAAAATGTAAGAATTTATAATAACCCGCAAGAACTGACCTTCGGGTAACCCCGCATTATATCGAGTTGTTTTTTTTTTGGTGATTTGTGCAAAAAGCGAGCACGGAGAGTATTATTTTAAAGGTGTGTTGGTTTTCCTGTGTTCTTTCAGTTTGCCCTCGTTAACCTAACGACTTCGTGTTTTTTCCGTTCCTTCATCGGCACCATGTTTTGCTGCTATAGACGCAGGTATAAAAATTATACGCTAATAAACAGCAATTATGACCAAAAACACACAATTTAGTAGAATAAAACTATCAATTACTATACTTTTGCTGAAGTTATAAGCGATATTTACTTCATATTAATACATACTATCGCATAATTGAAATTTAGTGTAATGAAACTACCCATAATTATTATCGTAATAGTCTTCTGGCGGGTGGCAGACTTCCCGTCTATTGTTAAGCTATAGTCTTCATTCCTTCATAAGTCATCCAGCATTGAATATCTTCAAAAATTTTCAGTCTTCTTCTCTCCTTGCCTTAAGTGATGCTTTCCCTTTGTCCTCTTTAATAACCCCCAAAAGTGGTCTGTGCTCCTTGATTCTTTACACACCACTTCATTTCTTTTTTTTGTCCACCGTTTTCTTCCATGAGCCTCCAAAGTCACATTTTCAACATTTCAATTGTATTTATAACCCTTTACGTTATTGTATATGTCTCTGACGTGTAAAGTAAAATGAAACGTATAGAACACTTCACCAATACATGTGTGTGCGTGTGTGTGTGTGAATATCATGATGCATACATTCAAAAAGGTTTGTAGTATGGCCTAATATAAAACAAAATACACTGAAAATATTTGTTATAATTACCAGTTAACAGAATTACAAAATACATCACGTTCCCATGATATTCCTATGATATGATATTCGTTAGTCATGAACCTGTGATATTCAAACTCTCGCATGATTAAAGTTGAATCAACTCTCTCGTATTTGCTAACAAAAAAAACTGAGTGGATACTTTGAACGAAATAGTAAATGGAAGTCACTAAATGTTGACGGAGTAGAGTTGAGTTAGGAAAAGAGACAACAGAAATGAAACAGGGTTCTTGCTGAGTAAATAGGAAGAAAGAAATTATTGAGGATTACATGTGAAACTGAAGAGTTTGCCAGGTAAGATTGTCATTGTATTCGCCGGCACAATAGCATTTATTGCAACTCTAAGCATAATTTGTCGACTACAATAGGACTTCCTTTAATTTGTCTTATGTTAGATAAAAACAAGTACTTCACTTCCTGAAATGTCGTGTACAATCTGAATGGATGCGTTCAACATTTCTAGTATAATATTCATGTTTAATATGGTAACCAAATCACTTGTACGAATTAATAAATTAATTACCTTAATTATCCGCCGTGTGATTTCCTATGCTTCGTCTATGACGCGTTTCGGAGCATATACTCCATCATCAGATATTAAAAGTTAAAACAGTCACTCATACGAGATCGTTAAAAAGTTAAAATGTCAAGATATGCATATGAACCGTACGCGGATTTGGATGCGCACCCGTTCAAGTTCATTCTGCTACTGAGCGGTTGCTACCTTATCGTAGCCCCAGCGAGCAGACTCAAGGCAGTATCGTACAATCGGTTGGATACAAAGTTCAGGTGGTCATTTAGCACGATATCGCGACTCATTGGGTTTGCATATGCACTGTAAATTTCAAATTCCTCCAAGGCATTCATGAAACGGCCCTTATTACACACATGTAACGGTATTAAATTGGAATTAAAATCTGTGTAATTATGATTGTGTGAAGTCAGGTGTCGGGCGTAATTTGATTTGATGTTGTCAAAATTTCTTATTTTCTTGGGTAAATGTTCTCGAAATCGTTTAAGGAAACCTCTCCCAGTCTGTCCAATGTAGAAGCACTCGCAATCATTACATGTTAACTTATATATGCCAGTTTTTTCTTCTGGAGGCGTGTGTTTTTTCGGTTTGAGAATATCCAGTAACTTATTATTAGTCCTGAATGAAATAGTGAAACTATTATTATTCTATATAGAACACAAGACCTTAGGCATAAAGCTAGTGTAATTAGTAGATAAAAAAATTTTTTTGCGTTTCTGTTTATTCGGGGTTTAAGCATTCTTTTTTCATGTTTTCTCAACAATTTGTCAATGGTTAAACTACTGTAACCATTGGCAACCGCGATATATTTTATGACATTTAGCTCATCACGGAAGTCATTATCATCCAAAGGAATCGTTAATAATCTATGAATGAAACTATTGTACGCTGCCATTTTATGTGAAAGAGGATGATGAGAGTCTGCGTGTATTGTGGTGTCAGTGGTAGTCGGTTTCCTATAAATGTTGAACTTTAGTTTATTCATCTGTCGAGTGATGGTTAAATCTAGAAAGTTTATCTTGTTATCAACCTCTGTTTCAAGAGTAAACTGGATGTTTCTATTTATTTTATTTAGACAGTTTTTAAATAATTCGATTTGTCTTATAGTACCATCAAAGATTAAAAACGTATCGTCTACATAACGTGCATAAAATATTATTTTAGTTGCATATATATTATTGTTCAACAAGTGAGTATTCTCATAATAATTTAAATAAATATCGGCCAGTAGGCCGGAAAGGGGTGAGCCCATTGCTAGGCCATCATTTTGAATGTAAAAAGAACCATTAAAAGTGAAATAGTTTTGTTTCAAAATAACCTCGAGTAAATTAATTAACTCAATTTATTGTCTGTGTGTTCATGCATACGCGTACGGTTCATATGCATATCTTGACATTTTAACTTTTTAACGATCTCGTATGAGTGACTGTTTTAACTTTTAATATCTGATGATGGAGTATATGCTCCGAAACGCGTCATAGACGAAGCATAGGAAATCACACGGCGGATAATTAAGGTAATTAATTTATTAATTCGTACAAGTGATTTGGTTACCATATTAAACATGAATATTAAATTAGAGCCTAGCCAAGCAAGCATGGTATTTAAATTCCAAAATGTCAAAATTCAGTTATTAAAAACTAACTTGCATATCAAGTTCAATAAAATTTGTTTACAAAAGAACATAACTCATAAGTATGCTACTGTGAAAATTAATTGCTCCTCCAAGGCCGCGAAACTAACACAACAATACGCTGAACGATTTCGCGTCAAGGAAGAAATTAAAGCTTTATACATTAAAAATCTCTACTCAACACTCGTTTGCTTAAACTGCATTTGCAGATTCTTAACAATATTCATCCTGCCTTAATCGATAAAGTTTTAGATTCCGTACACAGATACATATACGACATTGTACGTCGTACACATTTTAGTCAATCACGCAAACTTCTTAGGCTAGAACAAAAACATCGCCAAGAGTCTGCCATTGTTTGTAAACACACATTTTACCCTACAGTCATGAACTTAACTACAACAGTCTTTGATGATAACGAAATGAAGCTTTTAAATAAAGGGATAAATTATAATCTCCCACCTATCGGTAAAAACAAACTTATTTATGAAGTCGTTGAAGCGGAGACAGCCGTCAAATCTATTCCAGACCCACACTTACAAAATGAAGCACGCGTACTTATAAATAATAAATTCAATAGAGCCATTAAATTAAACAATAGTCTACCTCTTGTTTCACGTGGTCAGTCTAGGTACTCTAGTGAATATAAAACTTTAAAACGCATGAAAACAAAATTAATCGATAACAATGCCCTTATCGTTAAGGCAGATAAAGGAAATACGCTAGTCATCATGGACACTGATTCATACAGTCATAAAGTTCATGATTTTATTTCTAACAATAACATTAATATATTAAACTCTGACCCCACTGATTTGTACGTCAGGGAACTTAACAATTGTATTAATAAATGTACCAATTTATTCAATGAAAGCACACGACGTTACTTAAAGCCCATCAATGCTAAAGCCCCGATATTCACAGGACTACCTAAAATTCATAAACAAAACATACCTATCAGACCGCTCGTGAACTTTACCACTGCTCCTGGCTTCAAAACTGCAAAAGCACTAGTTCGGTTGATAAAAGATAATTTACAATTACGTAATAATCATGGTATTAAGAACAACAATGATTTTATTAATGATATTAAATCTGTTGAACTGCAACCTAACCACAAATTGGCGTCGTTCGACATAACTAATTTATACACGAACATCCCAATCATAGATACATTGCAGATTTTGAGAAACAATTTATCTGACAATAGTTGCATGAACACACAGACAATAATTGAGTTAATTAATTTACTCGAGGTTATTTTGAAACAAAACTATTTCACTTTTAATGGTTCTTTTTACATTCAAAATGATGGCCTAGCAATGGGCTCACCCCTTTCCGGCCTACTGGCCGATATTTATTTAAATTATTATGAGAATACTCACTTGTTGAACAATAATATATATGCAACTAAAATAATATTTTATGCACGTTATGTAGACGATACGTTTTTAATCTTTGATGGTACTATAAGACAAATCGAATTATTTAAAAACTGTCTAAATAAAATAAATAGAAACATCCAGTTTACTCTTGAAACAGAGGTTGATAACAAGATGAACTTTCTAGATTTAACCATCACTCGACAGATGAATAAACTAAAGTTCAACATTTATAGGAAACCGACTACCACTGACACCACAAGACACGCAGACTCTCATCATCCTCTTTCACATAAAATGGCAGCGTACAATAGTTTCATTCATAGATTATTAACGATTCCTTTGGATGATAATGACTTCCGTGATGAGCTAAATGTCATAAAATATATCGCGGTTGCCAATGGTTACAGTAGTTTAACCATTGACAAATTGTTGAGAAAACATGAAAAAAGAATGCTTAAACCCCGAATAAACAGCAACACGCAAAAAATTTTTATATCTACTAATTACACTAGCTTTATGCCTAAGGTCTTGTGTTCTATATAGAATAATAATAGTTTCACTATTTCATTCAGGACTAATAATAAGTTACTGGATATTCTCAAACCGAAAAAACACACGCCTCCAGAAGAAAAAACTGGCATATATAAGTTAACATGTAATGATTGCGAGTGCTTCTACATTGGACAGACTGGGAGAGGTTTCCTTAAACGATTTCGAGAACATTTACCCAAGAAAATAAGAAATTTTGACAACATCAAATCAAATTACGCCCGACACCTGACTTCACACAATCATAATTACACAGATTTTAATTCCAATTTAATACCGTTACATGTGTGTAATAAGGGCCGTTTCATGAATGCCTTGGAGGAATTTGAAATTTACAGTGCATATGCAAACCCAATGAGTCGCGATATCGTGCTAAATGACCACCTGAACTTTGTATCCAACCGATTGTACGATACTGCCTTGAGTCTGCTCGCTGGGGCTACGATAAGGTAGCAACCGCTCAGTAGCAGAATGAACTTGAACGGGTGCGCACCCAAATCCGCGTACGGTTCATATGCATATCTTGACATTTTAACTTTTTAACGATCTCGTATGAGTGACTGTTTTAACTTTTAATATCTGATGATGGAGTATATGCTCCGAAACGCGTCATAGACGAAGCATAGGAAATCACACGGCGGATAATTAAGGTAATTAATTTATTAATTTCTAGTATATACGTATACGGACGCGCGCGCGCATACATGCGCGCATATGTATTGCTGTACGTACATGTATCCATGTGTGTGTGTGTGTGTGTGTGTGTGTGTGTGTGTGTGTGTGTGTGTGTGTGTGTGTGTGTGTGTGTGTGTGTGTGTGTGTGTGTGTGTGTGTGTGTGTGTGTGTGTGTGTGTGTGTGTGTGTGTGTGTGTGTGTGTGTGTGTGTGTGTGTGTGTGTGTTTCTACAGAAAGAAACTGACATCGAGATTAAAACGAAAACAGTTATATCATAAGCTGCAGAAATATAGATAATCAGTAAAAAGGGCCAGCAAAACTTCTGGCAGTAAAAATAGAACATTGGAGTTGGCGCCATAGGGTTTAATGGGGAAAGGCAGAGAGAAAGATGAAATTAGGACGAGCTATGGCAACAACGCTGGGCGAGGGGCGTGGAGGTGACAGGGAGAAGCAGTGAAAGTGAGTGACCTTGACGCTACTACCTCCATGCAGTTAACTCTAGTAGTAGATGCAGACTTGATAAAATATACAATGGGCAAGAGACTGATAAGGTCAGGTTAGGAAAGCGGAGAGTAGGTGCATGCAATATGGCGAACAAGAGACCGGAACGAGGGCATCCCTGGGGGAGATCACGGAGATTCTAAATTTTCTGTTTAGAATCAAGAATTAGAAGAAAGGAAGTGGGAGCAATGAAAATAATATATAGCCTGAGTTGTATACAATTTGAAAAATTATTGTTGAGCGATAGTGTTTTTGTGCATTTTTGTCACTGCCGTTGGATTACGAAAAGTTGATGGGATTTTTTGAAAAATCGTAGAAATTTTGTCATAAATGCAGATCAAAAATATCAAGTGCAAGATAGAAACTAAATAGTTTTTATTTTAGCGTTGCACCTTCTAGCGAATCGTTCGTACAGTTTATAAACCGATTCAATAGTCTGAATAGAGTGAACTCGGTATATCCTCTCGTACAATTTATACACTACTTTGTACGTCATTCTGTCTGGACGCCGTAATGTTGAAGGTTGCGACATGTCTGCTGTTATATGAACGCTGTGAGGATTCTACAACGGTCTAAATAGATCCTGTATTTTAAATTTCTGGGTACTACTTACTTCTTCGGGAAAAAGGAACTATATTTTTCCTACGCAATACGTACGTAGTGCGTAAGTATGGTTTTTTTAAGAGAAGATCAGAATCTGAAATGACGAAATCAGAACAAAAATGGGAATAAAAGGGACTTTGTTTCAAGATGTTGAGAGAAAACAGTGGCCTTGGTATTGTAGCTCAACTTACGCCTGTATATACACGAGACATGCACCCGTGAAGTACAATCCTACAAGCAAAAAGAGCATTTTTTATGAAAAGATCTCTTCTGATATCCAAAAATGTGTCCTTGGAAACCTGTAATAAATTCATAAAAAATTTCATTTTATGGCACAGATGGCTTAGAAACCTGAACCATGACAACATTGGGAAGAACTACCTTGAAGTTTTTGAGATGAAGTGCTGGAGGAGGACCTTAAGAATCCCGTGGGTAGACAGAGTGAGTAATGACGAGGTTCTGAAAAGAGGTGAAAGGACAGTCTTTAAAACTATTGCGGATAGGAAAAAGCAGTATGTGGTCGGTCACGTACGACGCCATTCAGACTGGTTCACCATGCTGATCGAGGGAATGAGATTGAGGGGCGCGGTGGGAGGAAGAGGCCCAGTCAGGAGTATATGGAAGAAATCAAAGGAGGAAAAAAGTATGCAGAGATTAAGAGACTCTTCGGAAAGGAAGAAACTGCAATCCCACCAATCTCTGGGTTGAAAAGAAGAAGAAGAAGAGGATGACGATAGTTGAATGTCTGATTACTCTGTTCCAATCGACAAGAACTTTATTTTCCAAATATTAATTTCTTTTATTTTCATTCCTTCTGTAGTTTGCAACCCATGTATTCTAGATTTTGTTCATCATTAGCTATAGTAACATAGTCGCCGGCAAATTTCAGACCATTTCAGCGGGTTTCCCTGAGACCACGCATTCCTTTACACTTTACTGAGTTAAAGCCTTCACCACACAGATTTTAAACGGCGTAAGCACCCTTGACGACAATTTTTTTTTTTTAATACAAAGTACAGAGTAAGTTAAATAAAAGATAAGATTCTGAAAAGTAAATAAGGGAAGAAAATCCGGACGGAATCCAATGAATTGCCATAAAATATTCAGGTCACGTACTGAACGATTTCTAGATGACGTTGATAAGAACATAATTTAATTGCGAACGAAAACAGGACGAGAGTGTTGCAGTGAAATGTATTACGCTGCAACAGACCAACGATAAACATCAGCAACTAAACCCTGGCACAGTCTTCTTAACTTCAACGTTTTACTTAAATTATCCTTACTGTAAAAATCAGTCTCACTGCTAGAAAATCCATATTGTTGATGAGATAATATTATGAAAACAAACCGCCAGTGGCGAAATATTAAAAAAAAAAGTCAATCAAGTAGCGTTCAGAAACAACCTTTAAAATGTTCGTGATATTTGTTAAATTAATGATTTATTCATTGATGTTTGTTTAGACAAAACTGTTTCTTCTATTCTACTGACAAATAACTTCGCTTTTCATGTTTTTGTTTGAATACGAGCAAAATAAGCACAAATAGATACTCACGCCTACAAGACAGGCAAATTGCGTGACAGCCATGATCGTCGTTAAGTTTTCATCAATGTTTACTGGCGTCACACTTTCGAACTTCAGCTTCCTCGTTGCCCCTCGATTGCGCGAAATTTTTCCCACACTTAACGAGAAGTTCATAGCATCTCCTAACAGTACTTCGCCAGACAGCAGTTTAAAGTATAAGTAGTTTCGGAAGCGGCGGTTAATTGTAAATTGCGATTCAGTGTGCAAAATGTTAATTTTTTATTATTGTTTGTGGACATCAACAGATAGCTTTTATTATTTATTGTGATATTATTTGTTCGCCAGTTGTAAGCTTGGAAAGTTGCTGTATACGAGTATTTGTTCGGCAGTTGTAAGCTTGGAAAGTTGCTGTATACGAGTATTTGTTCGGCAGTTGTAAGCTTGGAAAGTTGCTGTATACGAGTATTTGTTCGGCAGTTGTAAGCTTGGAAAGTTGCTGTATACGAGTATTTGTTCGCCAGTTGTAAGCTTGGAAAGTTGCTGTATACGAGTAGTTTTGTTTATTGACACTGTCGTTAAAATAAATTAAAATAAAGTAAGCAAATAAAATATTTTATATCTTTGCTCTAACTGACTGCATAATTGCGCGTGTTTAATAATAACAGGCTCGTTTTGTGGTCAATTGCAAGGGATTAGGAGCTGGGCATACAGGCTACCCACGTAAGTCGTAGTGCATACAAAGAATGCAGTGTGGCCAGTACTACGGTTCAACCTGCTACTGTTACTCCAGGTGTTGTTCTAAGTACTTACTTTCACAGGCTGAGTCGACCTGTGGAGTTGAAAAACTCATCTTTACTTTATGATGTGACTAACTGTTTGTCAATCCAATAAAGCAATACTTTTTTAGTGATGAGTGGAATAAGAAATGTTCAGATTAATAATGTCAGTAATGTTATAAAAAACACTGATTATCGCTATAGTAAATTACATTATTAACCATTTACAAAATTTGGTACTTTCCCAGTAACTGTACCTACGCTATAATGAGTATGCGACAGTGTCGATACACCACGCAGTGAAGAAGAAGAATGGAACGCGAAAATAAATAATATGGTACTGCGTCAGGTTAGGTAAGAATGGTTCGTACTTTTAATGTACTGTTTAAAGTAAACAAAACTCTTGGATGACAAGATAACATTTGATATGTAATTACTGTAACAGGTTGGCACTTGATGATAATAGAAATGCGTGACAAACTCATAAATTTGATGAGTGACAATCTCAGAACGCATAAAAGATAACGATAAAACGCCAACTAATCATTGTTGTGGCGTTCAAGCGCTTTCTTCTTATACATAATGACCTACACTTAAAATGTGATTCTAATGGATTTGTTTTATTACTATGGAGTTATATTTAAGCCTCACTTAAAAAAACTAATCTTGGGAACGAAAATATTACGTGTTTTGCAAGTGTGTCCGTATAAACAGGAAATACGTATTATATCTTTATGAACTGTACTATAACCGAATACATAGTATAAATAAACAGTCACAAGAAACGTTTTAAATGTAGTACCGGACGAGGGAAAAGTGACAACCACAAATATTTTCGGCGACCCAAAAATACATGTGTAAAATTCAGTTCAAAGCGAAAACCGAGTTCTGTCACAAAAAGGGAAACATGAATACTAACCTGCAAGGTGTGGCCCCTGAGCCATCCCTTATTTCGAATTGTTTTTTTACGTGGTTTTCACAAAAAGCGAGTATTAGTTTAAAGGTGTACTGGTTTTAATGTGTACTTTTAGTTTGCCTGTTAACTTAACAACGCCAAGCTGTGATGTCACAAGTGCAGATCTAAGTTATATTATTGCTAGAGACAATTTGCGTAAAAAATATGAAAGTGGTAAACGGTTGCAATAGTCAACAAACTATTTTTAACATACGCAAATATATTTTCACAATTTCTATTATCTAACTAAAAATTATATACGTTATTCACTACATATCGATGGCAACTATCGTATAATCGATATATCGAAAATTAGTGTAGGCACGGTTATTGGGAAAGTACCCAAAATTTATAATAATTTTATATCATGTACACATTATTAGAATGCAAATGCTACATTTCACTTGCTGCAAAATCCAGTTTCAAAGAGTCAGTTGTCGCTGTCCTGTTCAGATGTAGACATGTTCAGATTTAGAATGACTTCCTGTCTGTCACTGGTGTTCAGACATTTCCTCGTGTTGTCTTCCTTCGTTGACTTTTTATTTCACCTCTCACGGTTTTATTCATCAGTTTTTCAACATTTACCCACGTCGCCCGATTGCTTGGTGAGAATTCTGATGATACCGTTTTGTTTTGCACTAGCGGAAAGGAGTGAGTGGTCGTTTTTCAGTAGCTGTGTGTGTGTGTGTGTGTGTGTGTGTGTGTGTGTGTGTGTGTGTGTGTGTGTGTGTGTGTGTGTGTGTGTGTGTGTGTGTGTGTGTGTGTGTGTGTGTGTGTGTGTGTGTGTGTGTGTGTGTGTGTGTGTGTGTGTGTGTGTGTGTGTGTGTGTGTGTGTGTGTGTGTGTGTGTGTGTGTGTGTGTGTGTGTGTGTGTGTGTGTGAATACTGATGCAGGAAATAAAAAGTCAATGTTGTGCTCCTGCGCGAAATAAGAAAAACCTTTACTCGTTTCACAGTCACTGCAGGCATAGGGCAAATTCTGTTACCAAGAAATGATTATAAAACCAAACTTACTCTCAGTAACTTTCAGAGTCCAGCAAGAGGATACGGTTTAGATTATTTCTTACAATAAATGGGTTCGCTATTATCTCCTTGTCGTAAACCTTTCTTCTTCTTCTGATAGTTTCTATCGATCTTTCGAAATTCGATTCCGTCGCCCACAAAAAGCAGAATACAGAATCGCTTACAAAACTACTAACAAAACAGAATACACACTATCAAAACACACACACAAAGCACAAAACAAATTCGATCTACCCGGTGTTTACAAGCTAAATTGCTCAAATCACAACAAATTCTACATAGGCCAGACAGGACGTAGCTTCAAATAGAGATACATTGAACACACAAAGGCACTCCACTCCACTACAGAATCCACCTTTGCAAACCACCTCATTGAAGCAAACCACACATACAAAAACATCGACAATAACATGAACATTCTACACGTACACACAAAAGGCCGAAAACTAGACACTCTAGAACAATTGGAAATATAAAAACACACGAAAACAAATAAAAACGACATCCTAAACGAACAGACACAATTCAAATCGCACGCGTTATTCGAACATACCTCACTCCACATACACAACATCGATCTTTCGAAATTCGATTCCGTCGCCCACAACAGGAAGGACAGCGCTACCAGCGGCAGCCTCTGAAGAAGCCTTTTAAAGGTGAAAACTGGTTCAGGTTGTAAGGTAAAACTTTATGTTTTTACTTATAAAAAACTTTGTGTTCCGAGTCGTTAATATAATAGTTGTATGTAGTTTCTATCCGTTTCGGATGTTGGCTATCAGACAGGCTGTTTTACTTTCTGCATTGCTGTATGGAATAAGTCAGTTGTATTCATGCCAAATCAAGTCCTTAAATTTCTCAGTCATGATATTTTCGGTCGCCCAACTCCTCTCTTTCCAAGTACTTTACCCTGTAGTATGGCCTGCAATAAGTAAAATCTCTGTTCATTTCTCATGAGATATCCCAAATACTGAAGCTTTCTGGGATCGTAAACTTTTAGTAATTCTAAATGGAGTTGACTCTTAACTGCCGGTGTTTTTATGCTGATTTTGATGATCTAGTATGAAAGCTTAAATGTAAATTTCTTTTACTTCCTGAACTATCTTAACTGGGGATATTTGTCTTAGAGGGACGCTGTCTGATGAGCTGACATCAGTTTGTAAACAATTATCAACACAAGGTAGGCCAGTGTTAATAAGTGAACGCAAACACTGACGGTCGGAGTTTTCATCATTGTAAGACATGTTTCAGGCCGTAGTCCGATATTCACATTTCCTCAAACACCACGTTTCGGGCACACTCACGACTGCCATGCTCAGTGAACGCAAACACTGACGGTCGGAGTTTTCATTATTGTGAGACATGTTTCGGGCCGTAGTCTAATATTCACATGTCCTCAAACACCACGTTTCGGTCACACTCACGACGGCCATGCTCAGTGAACGCAAACACTGACGGTCGGAGTTTTCATTATTGTGAGACATGTTTCGGGCCGTAGTCTAATATTCACATGTCCTCAAACACCACGTTTCGGGCACACTCACGACGGCCATGCTCAGTGAACGCAAACACTGACGGTCGGAGTTTTCATTATTGTGAGACATGTTTCAGGCCGTAGTCCAATATTCACATCTCCTCAAACACCACGTTTCGGGCACACTCACGACGGCCATGCTCAGTGAACACAAACACTGACTGTCGGAGTTTTCATTATTGTGAGACATGTTTCAGGCCGTAGTCCAATATTCACATGTCCTCAAACACCACGTTTCGGGCACACTCACGACGGCCATGCTCAGTGAACGCAAACACTGACGGTCGGAGTTTTCATTATTGTGAGACATGTTTCAGGCCGTAGTCCAATATTCACATGTCCTCAAACACCACGTTTCGGGCACACTCACGACGGCCATGCTCAGTCAACGCAAACACTGACGGTCGGAGTTTTCATCATTGTAAGACATGTTTCAGGCCGTAGTCCGATATTCACATTTCCTCAAACACCACGTTTCGGGCACACTCACGACGGCCATGCTCAGTGAACGCAAACACTGACGGTCGGAGTTTTCATTATTGTGAGACATGTTTCAGGCCGTAGTCCGATATTCACATTTCCTCAAACACCACGTTTCGGGCACACTCACGACGGCCATGCTCAGTGAACGCAAACACTGACGGTCGGAGTTTTCATTATTGTGAGACATGTTTCAGGCCGTAGTCTAATATTCACATGTTCTCAAACACCACGTTTCGGGCACACTCACGACGGCCATGTTCAGTTCAGCGGTAACAAGAGGGCTGTACTGCCTTGTGCCCGCTCCGCTGAAGATGGCCGCCGTGGTGCGGCTTCAACTTCTCGAGTTTTCGCACCACAGTCTAATAGCCCGGTTAACATGACTAACAACTATAGGACAGTGTTGTTCTGCAGAGTCCACTATGTATGATCCTATACGACATTTAAAAGCCATGCACATGTTTGTGCGTGAAATTAATAAAACTAATGTCACTACAGTTTGAAAAAATCTTTATGTTGTCTTTTTTCTAGACAGGCTGTTTCCAAGCTGTTTTTTACTTTCTTCTGCATCAAACTTCTTTCGAAATCTATACATATCAAAAAGCATGACCAATTTGGATAAATACAAGATAGTGTGGCGACTTAAAATCACGGTCACCCATCATTTTCCAGGTTGAGTAGGTAAGAAAAATAAGACATGCTTGCACATCCCGTTGAATAACATCATCATAGAAACGGAAACGTGATGTCCCTTATCCCACTGTACTGGCACACATTGAATTCTCAATACGAAGCTGTAATGCGACCTACTTGCTTACGCACCCGCGTCAGCAGTACAATAAAGTAAACAGTTCAGTACGGTTTGTTTGCTCTGAGAATCGTGAATGTTTCCAATACACTTCTTCCTGTAATATCATGACAATGAATGTATGTATTCTACCGCAATAATGTATCAACGTAGCTCGGATTTGAGAGAAATGGAACAAATAATATTTCTGAATAGATTAATGCTAACAATGTTAATCTCGGAGCTAACAAGTACCTATACACGTATGAATGTTTAGCTAACACTTATCCCGTGATCTCGACTTAGGACAGGGTTTAGGTAGTGTTTCCGGTTGGCGGGAATTCTTAAGGTTGGTGGGTATTTTGGAGGGACATCTGAAATGGCGGGAATTTTTGTGTAACCTAATCCTTGTCTTCAGAAGAAATGCAACTATCTCAATGTTATCCCAATATTTAAGCATGTTTTTTTAGTTATAAGTGAAAATAATTTAGTTTAAAAAAAAGTGTCAATGGATCTACAATATTAGAATCATGGTTAAAACGGTAGGCCTAATGCTTGTTTGCCTAAAGAAATAGATGCGAAATGGCGAGAAATGGAGTCAGAGAAAGGGACACGTGAGCGGTTCTCATTTCTTTATCCAGTCACATAAAACGATTATCATGTAAACGTCCCATCGACCTCTTCTTTCATACAGAGAGAATTCCAGCCAATCGTAGAAAGCAGATTACATATGTCAAGTAAATACGTATCGTATTGTTATTCTGGACCAAGTAATGTGATTATCTTATGTACGGTGTAGGCACCATTTACAACAAACGCTTGTGAATCAGTTTGTTTGAATCAGTTTTTAAAATTATTAGTATTTATGGTGGTCCCATGTATGCAAAGTGTTTTTGAATGATAGTGGTGGTATTTTGAGAATGACGAACGGTATTTTCATTGAGACGTATTGGCAACATTGATTCAGGGTACTATAATTCGTCACATATCTGTACCGATTATAAAACTAGTAAAATAAATTCAGTACGCATGTGTTTGTGTTACTGTTTGCGTTTGAACATGAAGAGCCTCATAAACCAATACAAATGGACAGACATGACTACAACTATAGTAGAATCAAGCAAACATGCTAAATCAACACTGTGGTTAAATTCCCTTTTATCGGTTGTGTCTGTAGCTGGTGAGGATACGAAGCTTAAGATGTCTACGCGTATGTGGTAGCAACGTTCGTAGCGTCTACTGCGATGACTGCTAGTATCAATACTCTCAAGGGCGTTTGTGGTGGAGTAGAAATGCTACTTATGAACTGTGCGTCAGGTCTGTGAGTATCTCGGTAATTGAGGTACTCAGCAGCAAAGGGTATCTTGAAGCAATACTCTGCCAGTGGGGACGTAGCCAGAGTAACAGTGGCGATATTCCCTGGTTGTTCATCACTGCTGCTTCGAGCACGATTCCGGTAGCCGGTCGTCACCAGCTCGTTTATTCCGGGAGCGGACACTTCTTTAATAAATAAGACTATGCACAAGTGACAAGAGACAGCCCCGGGCTGCAAATAGATTACCGTACAAAGCAGTCTTGTTTACTGTATTTATCAGTGGGATAATTCAGTGGTTGGTAGTGGTTCCCACAGGAGAAGGACCCTATGTAGGACATTGGGGGTTGTAGGAGCTTGGTCGGGACCTTTTCACGATATAACATGGATGGCCTTCATCCCTAGCCAAATCACGTCCGTGTGTATAAGAGGAGTATACTGCACAGAAGAAGAAAGTCACAGATAATTTGAAAACGAACTCTTCAATTGTTGAAAGATGGAGGCCCAGGGTGCTTGGTAGCAGTTAAACTAGAGCAAGTTGGTGAGAATTCTGAAGATACTGTTTCATTTTGCGCTATCGGAAAGAAGTGGCTACTTTGCAGCAGCTGTGTGTGTGTGTGTGTGTGTGTGTGTGTGTGTGTGTGTGTGTGTGTGTGTGTGTGTGTGTGTGTGTGTGTGTGTGTGTGTGTGTGTGTGTGTGTGTGTGTGTGTGTGTGTGTGTGTGTGTGTGTGTGTGTGTGTGTGTGTGTGTGTGTGTGTGTGTGAACACTGAGTGCAGGAAGTAAAGAGTCAATTTTGTGGGCAGGAGAGGGCGCTCCTGCGCTAAATAAGAGGAACTTTTACTGGTTTTACAGTCACTGCAGGTACAAGGCAAATTATGTTACCGTAAAACAATTATAAACCCATTGTAAGGCCAATTGTGACCACCTTACGAAATGTAAATATGTTAGGTTTCGAGAGAAGAATATTAAGAAAGATATTCGGACCTGCCCAGGATATTAACGGATGAAGAATGGGCCGCAGTGGGCCGGGCAGTTGCAAAGAATTAACTAAAATAGAACGATTAAAAAGAAGTGTTCAGACCACTTATGAACAGAAAGATTATAACGCCACCAAAAACAAAAGCAGTGGCTTAACGTCAATGGAGGGTTGGAAGCACTGTTTTCCCTTTTGAAAAGGCTCTATTGAAAAATAATTTAAAATAGCATTGATATATCATTGGAAGTATTGGTTTGTCATTTGTATTCGATAAGAAAGAAGATAAGATAGACCGAAATGATAATTACGATAGGTTTGACTGGCTGAGCGAGAAGCTGCACCCAGCCCAGTGCATCCGAGGGGCGTTTACTGTCCCTTATGCGAATACTGGACGCGTTGTAAGGAAGCGACTGCTGTCTGCGCTGGTAATCTGTTTATGCTCCAGGAGTTTTGTTACGCTCTATGTTGTATCATGCCCTTTGAATACGTATTTAAATTTTCAAATTACACAAATTATGCAATTCTTAAATTTGTGACTATTATCACTCGTATTTTCAGTGATGGAAAAGATATATGTAGTTACAAATATTTTATTTCAATTTATATCTGAAATGCTGCGAAGCGGCGCCTTTCGTTAGTAATGGAAGCGGCCACTCCTCGAGTTTCTTGCTACACTAGCCCAGTCATAATGGAAGCGGCCACTCCACGAGTTTCTTGCTACACTAGCCCAGTCATAATGGAAGCGGCCACTCCACGAGTTTCTTGCTACACTAGCCCATTCATAATGGAAGCGGCCACTCCACGAGTTTCTTGCTACACTAGCCCAGTCATAATGGAAGCGGCCACTCCACGAGTTTCTTGCTACACTAGCCCAGTCATAATGGAAGCGGCCACTCCACGAGTTTCTTGCTACACTAGCCCATTCATTTACCGCCACGGACATTTTTCGCGACGAAAACAGCGTTTTCACAACGATGTATGTTAACTGACATCTTCACAAGTAAAAGTAGTCAAAAGACTACAGCTAAAGGTTACCAGGTTAACTACAAATAATAAGAAAACACATTACACAATATTGGAATTCATTTAACTTTAAATATATAATGAATAATCTCTAACTGATTTAGTATATAACTAAATATTTTCTGGTAAAAATTCATGCAGAAACATACGATAACGCATAAAGAAGGAGGTCGTGCAGAGCTTCCCTTATATGCAGACTCACGGTCCGGGAATGGACGTAATGATCGTAAGAAATACATTAGGAAAATAATCAGTAGAAAGGGATTGTGGTATGAAACGAGTCAGGATCCACAAGTTTACAAGGTTGTACTTCCGGTAATCCGAGGTCAATGAATTCGTCAAAAAATATTGTAACTTGAAATAAGTATTCACGTAATCATTTGTATGAGACCCTATAATATTCTCTTAACAGACTGTGATCACGTTAGTCACTAAATGTTAAAGAGTTAGTTATAAGTGGTGTAGCTTCTGACAAATGTATTAATGAAATATATTTAAAAAAACAATTTGGCGTTAAGTGTTGGCGCAGTCTAAAACTGTACTGTTGGCACACATTAAAACTGTAACATCAACGTAACAACTATACAGTCACATCACACAGTCAGTCTGTTTTAAATTGAAATAATGCACCCAAGCACTGCAAACACCAGCAGTATATTGACACAGTTTTTATAGTCAATATTGTGTTAAACGGAATGGAATAAAGTGGTATAGGTTTTGATTACAGTAAACAAAGTATTAGACAGAATACCACCGCACTCCAGTAACATATAAAATGTGGTTAATTTTCATTCTGTAATTGTCTGTACGACGTACATATAGCGACAGACAGTGCGAAAGTGTCAAGTGTTTAATTGTTTATTCGCGTTCCGGACCACAGTAATTTATTTAATTTGATGACTTTAATTATTTGTTGAAACGTTGCGTACTGGACGTGTGTATAATAAAGAGAACCACGGTACTGTATCACGAGTGGCATTGTTTTAAAGAAATGTTGATAAACTTTGGGAGTAGTGATTTTCCAACGTTCAAGAATTTACTCCACCACTTTAAGATCTCGAACCAAGCAACCGTCGCAACAGTGTACGTTAAAAGGACTTCACAGTATAAGGCCTAATAACGGCCAAAATACCTGCCATAGATTATCCGAAAAATCGTGTACCCAAATGATTCTGCCTCCCGTTTATTTTAGATACATGGAGGTTCTACTATAATCTGAAAATAGAACAAGTAAAGGTACACGTAGGCGTGTAAGCGTAGGCATACACAAGAGTTAGCCAGTAGCAGATCATTAACGAGAGACATACTTTATCCGTAAAAATGAAATAAACGGGGAGGATGCACACTACTTGAAATAGACGATTTCAGTTGCCAAGGAGATATATTTTTACAACACTCGATCTCGCTGTAATTTCCTTTGCTGTTCGTAGAAACGCACCTTTGACAGGCCTATCCCTGTCTCTGTTACTCGCCCTCACCGTTGTTTTATTTTTACTTCTAATTCTCTCGAAGGGAAGAATGAAGTAAAAGTCCAGACTGTTTCTAATTTTAACTACTTAGGCTATAAAGCATACTTCTCTGTGTACTGTGTCCTGCGTTGTAAGCTTTAAATATTTTAATCAATATGTGGCTTTAAAAGTAGCACTTTGACGGAGAAATAAAACTAAAAGGCATAACTACTACTGTAGTTTCCATTTGCCATAGTATTAGAAACAAGGAAAGTTTATCTTTACATTAAATATTTTGTATTTTATGTGGACAGCAAATTTTGCTAAAAAATTATTCAAATGGAGACTACAAAAAGTAAAGCAATTACAGTGTTAATAACGCCTTTGGCTAAATCTCATTTAACTAGTAATCTCCCTGAGCTACAGAACCCGCTTAATATTTTGTACAACATACATTTATCATTAGATAAATATTTCAGTATCAGATAATTTATCAGTTATCAGAAAAGCTACGAAAACCTCTATTACTCTATTATTTTTGTAAAGAAGAAAATCATACAATAAACATATAAAATTCCAAACTACTGCAATAGTTAGTAACTTCATTTAATTAAATTTATAAACATTTAATCCTAGCTTTTACGAGACCTATGTATGTTTCCATAGATATCTACAAGTCTGTATCAAATACTTTTTACAAATATACATAACTCATAATATTGTACAATTTCTTTTATTCACATAGCTTAGATTGTAAACATAGCTTACAACATTTTGAAGGCGATCCAAAATCTTTAAGGAGTGTTGAGAGATATTCATTCTGTCAAATTATTAAAGATAGTTTGCATTTTAAACAAAATTCTTCATAACTTTGACCACAAAGTAGACAAAGTTCTACTTAAAATTTAGAGTTCTATTTTTGGACAGCAGTGCCTCTAAACTTGAATCTTTTCACAGTAAACGCTACATTCGGATTTGTGTTTAAATTCCCTAAAGTAAGAAACCAGCTGGATCTTTAAATTTTTCAATTAACTTATGCCCTCCTTTAGCTTTGGTGTGGTAAAATTTTGAAATTTCCAAAACTGTACGTTATGTTTAGAATTTTATTAAAATTCTCTTTAACTTGATACCTCACATGATACCTTTGCGATTTTACCAAAATGTTTGACCCACTTTTTCAACCCCAGCATCCAAAATTTTTGAAATTTCCAACACTATACAGTATATTGAGATTTTGGATTATCGTCCTTTAAATCTGATACCGTACATGGATTTTTTCGATTTTTTACAACTTTGAATTTTTTGCTTTCCAACTCTCTATTTTTGGGGGTCAACCTGAAAAACAATAGTGGTCAATAGAATAAAAATATCGTCATGGTGCCAGTTTCACGGAAATCATTTGACTCATTCAAAATTTATCGTGAGGCTGGCATGCATGTTTATAACCCCATACAAACCCTAAACAGACAAACACCAAATCATCAAGTTAAAACTGAGGCTCGCTTCGTTTCTTTCTTAAAGTTAAATTCTTTAACTTGCCACAGTTCCTTTTCTTGACGCATTTAATACAAAATGTTTATCTTTTTTTATATAAATTAAGATATTTAGTCTTACTTGGACACGCTGCAAGCGCAGTATGCTCATCATTGCCCATATTGACTGGTGAAGTGTTTGGTTGACTACTGCTGTTGGATGATGCTGCTTAATGGAGGGTTACTTGGTTCCACTGATGTAGTTGGTTTTGGCGAATAATTTGGTTTTCAGAGTGTTTCAAATATGTAGTTTTAAAAATTGTGTCATCTTTTGTCAGCGTAGCGCCAAAATCGTATACTTTCTCGCCGACTGTTCACATTCTGTCCTTGAATGTTAACGATATTGTTGTTTCGCTTCAATTAAATCACAAAAACCTAACGACAGTGTTGACAAGGAGGTCACACTAAGAAGCCAGTAACAAGCTTTACGTCAACACTTATTGCAAAAGTCAAGCGTCTGCACCAGGTCAGTCAGTAAATTTATTCCATTTAAATGCAAATAATTTGTAAATATTGTGAGAGGAGATCTGGTCCAGTGAGTACTCTGCGGCCTCTATACTATTGCGAGGAAGATAGGTGTACTGCTTTATAACTATTTATGTTTCTGGCGCTGATTACACTTCTTAAACTCATAGTATTAAAGAAATTATGCAGCTAAAATAATTATAAATGAAAAGGCTGTCTGGTTCCGCTGTGTCAGAAGATCTCATCGCACATGCGTTGCTTAGACGCGTTGTTTCCGGACCAATTACTTTGTGTTCAGAACAGAGACATGGATGGTGCATAACACGGTTGGTTACCTCACACTCCACATCCTGCATTGGCTTCCTTGCCCCAACTACGAATGCGCGAAACGTTTCATGTCTTATTATTTTATCTGTACACTAGGTGACTAGCCTAAATAGTATGAAATGAATTTTTTTTTAATTACATAACACAATAGAATTTTAATAAACATAGAATGTCTAGTCAAGTCTGCAAAAACTATTATTAAAAGAAAATCACGATAACCTGAAATGTTTTCATTGTAAAATAGTACTTTCGGTTGACGGATTGTAGGCTAAATAAAACCCTACTTTAGCTTGTTTTTCTCAGGGTAGTTTCCTTTTGAAACAGAAGTCTGAAAGTAATACAAGCATCTATAACCAGAAACGCGATATGTTACAGAGGAGTTGTAAAAATTCTCAGAAAAGAAAAATCGTCTGTGTTATCGTCGTAACCATCTTCTTGGAATCTGCATTAGACCCTACAGTACCGTGTAGTAGGCCTAGCGAATGTTGGATTAAGGTTAGATGGTCAGTTTACATTTAACAGGGAGTAGCTAAACTGAACAGAGAACTGTTCATCACCCGCCATTGACTTTATGGGCATCCAGGACAAATTTTCTCTGAGGGCCTTTCCAATAATTTTGAGGTGGGATTAATAATAATAATAATAATAATAATAATAATAACATAAAACGTATTGTCCAATTACATATAATTAATAACGGTACTTAAACTGCATACCTCAAAATTATATAAGAAAATATATAGGATTCTGGAGAGCCTAAGCCTCTCGGCTCGACCGTAGAATTGAGCAGGAGGCTGTGCTACTGTGTACCAACATGCGTTTATTGCATTCATGAGATTTCTCTTTGGTTAACTCTTCGACATCACACAGCTGTAGGTCTTCATGAGTTTATCCTTCGGTATTTCGATGTTTAAGTATGAGAACATCGAAGATAAGATAACTACTAATTAACTTTTGTTTTTCTCTCAACTTCTCTCTTAAATTTTTCATTAAGTTTTCATTCAGCCAGTCGATTTTTGGCCATCTAAATTACGTGTTTGTAAGTGGCATTGTCTCTGATGAATATGAGGAGTACACAACAATATTGTTCTATTTATACATGAATATCATTTGATTAAGTCACTAATGAAAAGTGCATCGACGGAGAATAAATATTTAGCTACTATGAAAAATAGATTTTACAATCATGTAATCCGTGAAGAAATCTGTAGCCTACTGAACAGTTTCGTCAGATTACACACTCTTGTACAGGTATAGAACTGGGGCTGTTCTATAGGAAAAGTGAAAACTGTTAGACTGTCCACAAAACTTAATTGAAAATGGTACAATAACACACACCTCAGCTCACGTTATGTGCTATAAAGTTAACAAACAAGCATTTAATATAATATTGTAAACATCGATAGTGACTGCTACAATTCGATGTTTGATTATAGGTACTTAAAAAAATTAATCTGCGTTTTTATCTTACTTTGATGTATTCTTTTCAAAAC
This sequence comes from Magicicada septendecula, assembly GCA_034769895.1. NCBI lineage: Eukaryota > Metazoa > Arthropoda > Insecta > Hemiptera > Cicadidae > Magicicada > Magicicada septendecula. Next base: position 442,741,491 of record CM068373.1, read on the forward strand.
TTAAGTTAAGTCAATTCGACAGAAAGATACTGACAAAAATATTTAATCCAGTCAAAGAACAAGGCTGAACCTAGAAATTCAAACACGACTGCAAGAACATTCATTAAATTATAAAGCAGACATTGTGAAATTTTAAAAATGTTCACAGAATAAAATCACTAGAGTACGTACACCTAATGAAAGAGGATAGGCGTACAAAGCAGGCAACAGAATGGAAACCTGTTGAAACTAGAAACAGAGAAAGCCCAAGGGAGGACAGGTTAGGTTAAGTTAGGTTGGAGAATGGTATACTGTTGGTATACTGGGTGGAGAATTTGCAAATTGCAAGCATCGTAAACTGAAGTGAAGCTGTAAACTAGAAGAGGAGGTGGTGGGCATTAATTGAGGAGAACAAAATCTACATGTCGTTGCAGTTCCAAACGATAGAGGATAAGAAGGAAAAGGCTAAAGAAGAGTAGTAGCAGCAGTAGTAGTAGTAGAAGAAGAAGAAGATAATTATGATGATGATGATGATGATGATGATGATGATGAAGGAGAAGAAGAATAGCCTACCTTCTGTTTAGGAATTCAATTGGAATCACTTTTTAATACTATTAGAAACGATCGTAAAAGAAACGCCCCGTTTCACAGGCAATTGCTTCAGGCGTCACTGACGTGGAAAATAACGACTATTTGCTTTCTATGGGGTGTACAGTTCGTGCGTCACCTTTGATTGGGTCGAGGTCTCTTGAGATATCTCTGAGACATACTGGAGGAGCTCTGTAAGATTCGGAACGTAATCCATTTGTTGTTACACGAGTAGGCCTGTAAACGAGATAAATAATCAGATGCAACAACATTTTAAAGGCATACAAGATTCTGACAAATTGAGCTAGTAATGTTTCGTACTACCATCCTTGAAAATTTACGTAAATTCTTCAATAATGTCAGATAGTAAATGCTCTTCATCATCATCAACTTGCAAAGGATTAGCCGCTGTTATCTGCAGTTTAACTGTTAACAGAGAGCGAATAGTCCTATTTTTGACTCAATTTAAACTACCGGTTATACGTGTTCAAAACGGCCGTTGCCCATTACCGGTTCAATTTTCTTTCTGCCCGTTACCATTCGACCCTCCAAAGTTTCCCGATAAAGCGGAAAAATTATTTCAAGGGGAAATGAATATTGAAAGGAATTCTCCTTAAAATCTCAAAATATAAAATCTCTGAAGTAAAGTCGGTTAATTGGCAGAAGGTCGCCAGTCGTGAGTCTACTACTTACTCAAGCTAAATACAGGATAGGAAATGTCCTCCTGAAAGAAAACTGATTACGTAGGACATAAACCAACTTTGACGCTATTATTTTTGTATGCACCGTCTATATTTCCATTCATTCTGTACTAGAAAATCTGTTACGTTACGTAAAATGGCTGATTGTTAAAATTTTATATAAGTAGTTTGGATCTTAGTCCCAGATGAAAATTTTACGACTTAATTCTTAGATTATATTAACGATCTAGTAAGGAAATGGAAAAATCTAGTAAATCCTGGTAGTAATACGTATATGACGAGACAGATACTTTAATGCGCTGTAGTTTGCTGATGACGTCTTGTAATTAAAAATACAGAATCTGCTTTACAAAAATCTGTTTTTAAGCTTCATAAGAATGTTATAATTAAATATAAAAATGTCCACTATTTAAGCAAAGGTAATGGCATTTCAAAGCAAGGAACCAATAAGAACAAGAATAATGATTAATGCTCAAATTCTAAAATAGGTGAATCATTTTAATTATTTGGGATATGATATTGGCTATGATAGGAATTATGATACTGATGTTAAGGTTGGGTAAATTCCAAACGATCTGTGGGACAATCAACGGTATTTTTAGAAACAAGGTACGAAAGTATTTTGTATTTTAGAATACAAAATTGAAGTTTTACAAAGTTATGGCAGTCCCTGTACTGTCCTATGGGTGAATTATGGACAACAACCATGAAACAAGACAGTAAAGTTGTTTTACTCGGAAATGGCGTTCTTAAGAGGAGTTAAAATGTGCTCTAAAACTTACCGTATATAGAATGCGGCCATAAGAGAAGAGTTACACAGTGTTGCTCGTATTTATTCGTAAGGAACCACCACCATATCGAAAACGATACGCTTTTAAATCTGACCACTGTAAAATGAAATCTGTAAATCTGTAAGTTTTAAGGAAAGGCCTCAATCAAGTCATCTAAATCAAAATTTAGACAATAATTTAGACAACTATTCACTAATAAATTATTTAATTGTTACCCATTTACTGCCACACGAAGCACGGGGAACGAAATTACTAAGAAAAGAGGCAGCTCTCTTAATACAAGAGTTATCATTTATTAATTCTAATTATAAAGACTTAGGCTGCTTAACAAATATTTTCTTAGGCTGCCTAACAAATATTTTCCTATAGATGCTGAAAATTAACCGATTTTGTGTGAGATTATATGGTTAAATTTTAAACTGAAAACATTTAACTTAGAGAAAATAACGAATGTTGAAACGAGGCTTGGTCTTTTTATTATCTTCTGGAGAGCGGAATATGTCACCTGAGCTTTTGACTTGAATGAACAATTAAAAAATTACAAATAACAGTGGAAAAAACACTCAGAAAGAATGTCAGATTTGAGACTGGCCAAACAAGTCTGGAAATACAAACCTACAGGATACTGGTGTGCGGGAAGACCCAGGAAGAGATGGCTGGAGGCTCTTTGAAGACGGAACAGACAGTACCTTGCCTGTGCTGTGTTGTGAAGATGATGATGATGATGATGATGATTTTTAGATTAACAAATTACAAGATAACTTATAAGTTAATCAATAATTTTTAAAATGAAGAAAAATTTGTTTTATAAATATTATTTTGCAAACGCATAATGTTTTAGGGGTTCCCCATTCTATGTTATTGTGGACTCAGTTGAGTACTAGCCTCATACAAAACCCTCTTCAACAAACCCAAGTTACCATATTAACTCAATTTGCAATTGAGAAAATCAGTCCAGGTCCACTTTACATATATTTTAGCGTGGTATTCGTACACCAAACACTGTTAATAGTTAATTACTACTACTTATTTTTTTTACACTTAATTACTGCCACGCGCGTAGTAAATGGTCTCCCAAACGCCTTTCGTTGTATAATATAAAATCTGTCCTGGGAGTTTGTTATGCTGTATCCTGTCAACACAGGCTTTCTGACATTCCTTGATTCTAATATTTTTTGGAACCCAACTCTTACCTTATCGTGTCATTACTGTGCCTGTCGTTACTAGAACATCTCTTCATATATCGCTAAAGCCTCATCTGAACCTCATCCCAACCTTCTTCAATCTCTAACTCCTGTTTAATCTTGTTTCAAAACATACTTTAGGGTAGGTAACAGTTTTTACACTGTAATAACGTAGACCACAGCTGTTATTCTCTTTTCTTAATGTTTACTGCAAATTATGTAATTAATACAATCAGTGCATATTAAAATCTTCGCATTAAACTTTTTTTTTTGCGTAAAGTCTGTCCCATTTATCTGTGTTGTCCGAGTAACGATATACGTCATCTCTGCACTGTTTGCCACTGTAGAAAGGAATGTAGTTACTGCTGACGTCGTCTCGTCAATAAGGCAAGCCCTCATCGTTATGTTCTAATTCAAATGACTTACTATTCGCTTTCATTTCACCTCATCAATTCGTAATATAGTTTCATCTCATCACCGTTTCACGGATATAACAGATAATTCTCCTGTAATAATTTTTGACAATTTCCTCATCATCACGAAAGATGATAAGTTAGTTCATTCCACGGGCGTACCTAGAATTCCATTTCGGAGAAAGGTTGAAAAAGTGAAGGGGACTAATATTATGATCACCTGTTTCTTACCAATAATCCTGTAAGTAGAGAACATTAATTTATTAATACTCATGATACATTTATTTAGATCTAGATTACACAAACAATAAAGCACCACAATAGGCCTATTACAGATTTTTTGTAGCTAAGTAGGAAATCGACTCAACCTCCTGAATCCTTTCTGCCCACGCCCATTGGCTCACGTAATACGGTCTCTATGCCCTTTTGGACTTCAGTAATATATTCACAACGTGGTATATTCAGCGAACATAAAATAGCTAATTGTAATAAAATTCCTTATTCATTTTCTTCTAATTTTTTGGCCTCTTTTTAATCTTACAGAATGTTACGACTTCTACACTGCTATTAAGTTAACTTCCCTATGTTTTTCTTAGCCGTCCCAAAGTCTTCGCCCCTTTGGGTGATATTCAAATACCTATGTAGAAATGCGAGTGTGGCCCATTCTTTTCGGACGATTTGTCCATATTATCTTCTATTATTTCTTTTAATATTAATAACATTGCCTTTCTGCATATTTCACTACGAATTTTGTGGTATACTTGTCTTTCTTTGGAGGTGGAATTTTGTCACCTTATAGTAATTATGCAAAGCGTCATTTTCAGCATTAACATTTATACAATCAAAAAATCGGTCAACTCTGCAAAGCGTTGAAGAAGCTCTACGTCCTGTAGTATCAAATACTCCTCCAAGATTTAAGTCTTTATGTAAAAGTAAACAAACACACCCAGCTCATTAGTATGAATACTTGGCTTTGTCTTTAATAGATGGTAAAATTATATTCGTGTGTATACTAACGAATTGTTTTTTAATAAATTTTTTTATGATTTATTATCAGTAAATGTTTTAATTCGTATCCTAATTTATATACCTCTATACCCAAGGTTGCGAAAATATTTGCTGAGGTAAAGGGGGTAGCCAAGTGGAAAGTTTGAGAAGCCCTGTTCTAACCTACACAGTTTTTGTAGTATTGATTTTGTTGTGTTAGACATAAAGTACCTCAAGATGTAGACTTCTGGTAGTGAGTAGTACTTTGCTAATTTATTATCGATAGATTGATTACGTAAATGAGGGATTTTCTAATTAAGCGCTTTTTTAATTTTCCATTTATTGTTTTCAATTTAATAATTATTAATTTGTATAACGTCTAATAGTAATTTGTAAATATCACTATAGTATTGACGACTCGGAACACTAAGTTTTTTATAAGTAAAAACGTAAAGTTTTACCTTACAGCCTAAACCGGCTTTCACCTATAGAAGGCTTCATCAGAGGCTGTCGTAGGTAGCGCTGTTCGTCTTGTTGTTGGCGACGGGATAGTTTTTCGAAAGATCGAAGCTGTGTGTGTGTGGTGAGTTGTGTTCGAATAATGCGTGCGATTTGAATTGTGTCTGTTCGTTTAGGATGTCGTTTTTATTTGTTTTTGTGTGTTTGTATATTTCTAATTGTTCTAGAGTGTCTAGTTTTCGGCCTTTTGTGTGTACATGTAGAATGTTCATGTTATTGTCGATGTTTTTATATGTGTGGTTTGCTTCAGTGAGGTGGTTTGCAAAGGTAGATTCTGTAGTGGTGTGGAGTGCTTTTGTGTGTTCAATGTATCTCTGTTTGAAGCTACGTCCTGTCTGGCCTATGTAGAATTTATTGCAATTTGAACAATTTAGCTTGTATACACCGGGTAGATCGAATTTGTTTTGTGCTTTGGGCATGCGTTTTGATAGTGTGTGATCTGTTTTGTTAGTAGTTTTGTAAGCGATTCTGTATCCTGCTTTTTTGAATTTGTGGGCAATTTTTTCTGTTTGTTTGTTGATGTATGTTAGTGTTATGAATTTGTTGTTTTCTGTCTTTGTCTGTTGTTTGTTTTGTGTTTTGTGTAGGAGTTTACTGACTATTGTTCTGTCATAACCGTTAGATTCTGCTAGATATTTTATCGTGTTTAGTTCGTCTTTGTAGTCTATTTCATCTAAGAGGATGTTGTTAAGTCTATGTATCATGGTTCTAAAAGCAGCTAGTTTGTGTTGTATTGTATCACCACACACACACTCACAGCTTCGATCTTTCGAAAAACTATCCCGTCGCCAACAACAAGACGAACAGCGCTACCTACGACAGCCTCTGATGAAGCCTTCTATAGGTGAAAGCCGGTTTAGGCTGTAAGGTAAAACTTTACGTTTTTACTTATAAAAAACTTAGTGTTCCGAGTCGTCAATACTATAGTGCTATTTAGTTAAGTAACGGACACGTCATGGACAACGAAATCCAAGAAGTAATTTGTAAGTAATAAATTGTAATTACTTGAATAAAAATGTACAAATAAATTATTAGTTTAAAAATTATTAATTTATTTATGTAGCGTAATATGTTATTACGTAATTTAACGATGAAAACGATATTAAAATATAGAATAGCTAACGTTCTGCTTCATACTGACAGTAGTTAATGAACAAATGAGCTTATAACATTGATGGGTAATGAAGAAGAGTGAAAAGTAAATGTTTGCAGAATAAATGAGAATCAAAACTATTTAAAACATAAGAATGCAGAGCGAAGAAGAGGACAGCCGGCAAGGACGTCCAATAGGCGAGCGACAAGGAAAACAGCTGCAGGACGAAATGTCGGAGATAAAAGAGGACGGTTCTGGCTCAACAACTCCACTTTATCTTGTTTAATAGCTCATTCACTCTTTGTGGCCGCTTAGGCGAGCTTATCTCACTGTTTGTACTGCACTCCAAGCTACCCTTACACCCATCCCACCCCCTCTCCCTCGCCTGTTCATGTTTATTTACGTATACACTGTGGTTGGTCATGACGTCCGTCCTTCGCCTACACACGACCCACCGCCATCACCGTACCGCTTTGATATTTACTTTTTCGCGGAATTATCTGCTAATAGGGTTCCAGGAAAATTGGTGCGAAACTTGTTACTCGCATTGTTAGTTATCTTTATGAAATATTTTTTTTGTACTTCACAGATGGATATAAATTTTAGTACCGGGAAAAATGGAAAGTCCATAGTAACCTACTGTCTGAAATGATAGTCCAGCCTATTAAAGCATGACTAGTTTACCTTAAATATAAGTGTTATTACATATCGTATGTGCTACTCAAACTGAAAATATCGTTTTTCTCGGGGCGTACATCGTAAACAAACGTACATAATATAATTATTAAAAAACCATTTAATTTATGTTATATTATATAATTATACACAATTTTTATGCAGTAGAATTATAATTATAATTTATAGAAACTCCCCAAGTTTTTACTGACATTATATTATCTTGTACGACGGTGAGAAATTTCAGAACAAAGAAGTTGCGAAATGTCCGAAATTCAAGTCAGACACGTGCAATAGTAAACTTGATCTGCTAAACTCTGGAAAGTAATATTAGCAGAAGATATCAAATAAAACAATCAAACAAAATAAACCAATAGGAATTTTCAATCAACGAGAATATTCAAAGACAATTCATGGAAACCTACGTGTCAGCTCTTTTGTTTTACAATTGTGGAAATCCTGAACCTAAAACAGCTACCCCTAACACTAATCAGCAACTAAAAGACAAATGGTGGGAAAAGATCAAAGGTGAGGCAAAGGAGTGAATAAATAAGAATTACAGAGGGATGAAACGAGGAGTTCCTGAAGAGAATTCAAAGGAAAAGGAAAAAGATGTGTGTTAAAGTTCAGAGTCCCAGTAGCGTGAACACTTCAACAAAGTGTAAGGAAAAGTATTTTAAATATTTAAAAGCTTCATAACGGGGTTACTCTTTCGCGGAAATATAATGTAATAAAAATATATAAAAAACAGTAGTTAAACAATGGTTACATAACTGCAAAATTATTTTCAAAATTTCTTATTTTATAATTAGTTTTAATAACTAGTTTTCTATTTCAATGTAGAAGAAATGGGTATTAGAGTTAAATCAATTGAATAATAAAAATCCTCTCAGATGCCAAGCGAAGTAATTTTTAAACCCCAAACCACCATCTTCTTACATCCTGCATCCTGTACAAATTCAAATATAATAAATTTCTTCTACAAATGTGTATTTATTTTGTGTCCTTTGCAAAATAAATACACCCTTGTAGATGAAATTGTGTCGTCTTATTTTATTTGTACAAGATAGTGCACACACTGTCCTTCCATTGTATTCTTTGGCTATTCTTTTTCATTCTACCATCTGTTTCTATTTAAAACATTCTGTAATATCTTACCTCTTCCATCCTTGTCACGTGTCCATAGTTTTCTCTCTCCTATTCTGTCAAATAGTAGCATATCTTTCCAACCTCTAATATTTCTCTAATAGTCAGGTCAGTTTTAACCTGATTTATGAGAGCAACATTTACTTAAAATAATTATTTTTCATGGTATTTATTATATTTCAAGTTTTCTACCCAATGGTCAAACTACGGGGCCTCAAGTACCACATGACGGGAAACTAAGAAATTAATACGACAAAAAACAACAGGTGTACGGAAAGTTGAAAATTATAAATATCTACGAGTAGTATTGAATGAAAAAATTGAAGATGATCCAGAACGCACACAGGCAGGGTAAAATGAATATCGAAGATACCAGAGATCGTAAAGTTAGTAACGAAACAAAGACAAGAATACGGTAGTAAGTAGCAAGACCAGTAACGGTATACGCTGTCCAAGTCATGTGTTGATGGTCAGTGACGAAGGTAAACAGACAAATAGTAAGGAAAATGCAGATTCGGAGAAAACTCCTCATGGAGTATATAGAAGGTGGAAAATGCAAGACGCGGAAGAATTGTCGAACGGAGAAAGCACGATCAGGTTTATATAAAAGCGCAGAAACTGAACTAATTTTGACAGATACGGAAAACAACGGAAGCGATAATAAGGAAAGTAATTTCCTGGATCCCACTAAATGAGAAAGAAAGAGGAAACCCAAGGACCAGGTGCAGGAAAGCTCGAGGCATAAACGAGGAGATTGGAACCGGCTGGTGAAGATTGTAATCGCGAAACGTTGTAATCAGAAAGGAAACGAACGGATTCGCCACGAAGTAAAATCGTAACAGCTCCGCAGCCAGCATTCATACAATATACGATCTGGTAATAAAAACAATTTGAAATAAAAAAGAATTGATCCACACACTTTATGTGATCTCTAATAAAATCGTTTGAAATCAAAACAGGAGACCGGAAGATGAGGTGATTTCATTTGATGAAGTGTTTTGCCCATACAAAATGTGTTTGCTAAAACGTATTGTTACGTTATCACAGAACAATCTATGTGTTTATCGAATGTTCCAGATGAATCCAGTGGAATACGGCTAAATGTTGTGGCGTACGTGATTTCAACATGCGCTCGCGAGACTTTTCTGGAAGCCGCCACCCGCGTGGACTGTGTCAAGGCCTCAATTAATTACGTCGTACACACGGGCGCTAACGCGTAGTTTGGAATCTTCTGGTCTGTGAGCGTTGTATAAATACAAGGCGTCAGCGGCCTTCGTTTTCAGTTATAGTTGCGATATATTTACAGTGCGGTTCGAGTGATTATCGGGCTATATTACTATGTACTATGTTGTTAGTGAAGTGTTGTGTTTTATATCGGGCGGTATAATTGTAATACAATTGTGTTTTATATTAGTTGAGATTTTATTGCGTGTGAACAATTTTTATTTGATTTGTTGTAAGAGACTGTTAATTACGAACTGTTTAACTGTGAAAATTAAAGCTGGTGATTAGTGACTTAATTGGTGTCTTGTATTTTGTTTTCCTCTGTACCTAGTAGACCGTCGTAACAGTATGTGAACATTTTATAGGGGAAGTAATAACAAATAATCGTTCACAAGTAGCATAAGGAAGTAATAGAAGTTATAAATTATTTTAATATATTTGTGGAAAAAGTTGGCGTCACTTTTGAACTCCCAAACCCGAAGACCCACGCTTTAAATAAAATTAATGGTTTTAAGATGGCGGGGAGGATGAGTCCACTCAGGAATGTCATACATTTTTAGCCAATCAGATCACCTATAGCGAGATTCATGGGGCGAAAGTTTTGGGAACAGCAAGAGTAGACGCGGAAATATTTGACATGTCTTCATTGTTAGTAACGCCAGGCGGATGGACAGCTCCGCGCTAAATTAAATCGAGAATTACCCATCATGCAGTGCGGATTTCGAATGTAAACATGGGGCGTTCTAACCAAATTCAACGAAGTTACTCAAAGTATTATACAGTGTTATTAATAAGAAAGCAACAAAAGTTAGTGAAGGTTTAACAGTGTGCGGATAATTGCATAGTGTATAATAAATTGCAATTAGGTAAATTAAGGAAAGTATAGTGATAATTAATTATACTTACTAGAATTATCAACCTATACGATAAACTTACATAACCTTTTGAACAATATGAAATATTATGAGCACTAAAAAGAACTTTGAACCTTTTCAACATTGTAAATTTATTCACTGTAAAAAAATATTTGTTCACAAATCAAGGTTAATAGTATATAACCTCGAAACTAGGGTTAACCTAAAATAGTTGACGCCAGTCGTCTTTTGAACTTTTAAAATTAATTTAAGATTTTCTTTATTTAATGTAATCACTCTCCTATTACGCGATTCGTATATTGCAGTTAAAAGGACCTACTTTAGATTAAAATAACTTAAACCATTTTTCACTAATACGGTTTCTAAAACCAGATTGACCACCCTGAGAAAAGAGTTTTATCAAGGTACTTAGTACTGTAAAGAAAGACAATCAATTTAATTATTAGAAAAAATAAATCCATTAGGATTATTAAATGAATAAAATGAAGTTTAACCATATAAAAGGGATTATGAATTTATTTATTTAGACAATACGATTTTAGAGATACGAATGCAGGTTATGTATGCAGCTGAGAGCATTTGGTAACACTCATCACCGGAGGTAGGGAAATTATTCAAATGTTTTAAATGTCATTATCGACAATAACTTGTTGACATGATAATCAAGAATGAAGAATCTCAATTCAAAGTGAGTACTTAATTATATAATCAACCTAATTCATTTAACTACTAAAACAAATAAATCCGAAACCACATAGGGTGACGGTTACGTCGGATGATGCTATCCAATTAGTACAACGGCAGTTCAGATTAACTCATGCCAGTGGTAGAATTTAATCTTTCGTTCCATTAGTGAAGGCATTCAGTATACAACTTCTATAATAATCACGATAATATAACTTAACTAATCCTAACAACAATCATACTTCGGTTGAAGAAACTTTACTCAAAATATAACCAACTATAATTTAATAAGGAATTAAAGGGTAAAAATCAGATACATAACAATATATATTCAAACACTTTCTGCTACAGTCCGTTTCTTGATGTATATAATATATATTTTATAATGACTTTACCTCAAGATGTTTTCTCCCTATTTGGAACATGTTTCGGGAAGCCTTGTGTTCCCATCCTCAGACTTCTTGATTTTGAACCTTGTGAGGTATTTGTGTGTTGGCTGATTGTTGCTTTGGTTTCCTGTTGGTCTCTGGTGCTTTATATTGGTATTATTGTGTGTGATTGTGGTGTATATATTAGTATTTTGTGTATTTTCTATGTTGAGTGCTTTGAAAATGGTGTCATGTTTTGTACAAATCAATACAGGAGTTGTGGTTTCCTGTTGGCCTCTGGTACTTTAAATTAGTATTATTGTGTGTGATTGTGGTGTATATATTTGTATTTTGTGTATTTTCTATTTATATCACAACAACAACCAACCAACACACAAGTACTTCACAAGACTCAAAATCAGGAAGGCTGAAGATAGAACACAAGGCTTCCCGAAACATGTTCCAAATAAGGAGAAAACATCTTGAGGTAAAGTCATTATAAATATTAAATATAGTATATACATCAAGAAACAGACTGCAGCAAAACGTGTTTGAATAAATATATATATATATATATATATATATATATATATTGTAACGATGTGATGACGTCCGCCTTGTTTAAGCCCCGCGATGGAAGCCAATCTGTAACGACGAGATTTTTGCGTACTCTTTAAATGTGTGTATCGTGTGTTCGCCTCACACTGGGTGGTCGTTACTTTATGTTTACGCTGACGAGGTCCGTAGCGATCTCTCAAATTACCAGTACACGGATGTGGGAACCTTACCTGTTCTTTAGTATGTGTGCGTAAATCCCGGGTGGCGCCAAATTGTTTTAACTGAAAACAATTAAAATAAAAAAATAGGTCGATTGAGCGTTCGTGGCTATGACGGTATGGTGAATTCAAATTTACTCCCGCCACGTGCAGTTGATTAATGTGGTTCGCAGAGTTTCCGACGTCTAGCGCTTACCGCCACTATCGCTCGTAGCTAAATACACAAATCATATAATGCACTTTCCTATGAAATAAAGAACAGTGGTTACAACTCTGTACTAGTTTATTAAATTGTGATTAGTAATTATTCAGTAATATACAAAATTATATTTTGTTATTAAACAAATTTGCACCGGCAATTATTATAAGACAAATTTCTCAAGGTTCGGCGAAGCGATTCTGAACGAATTATTTAGTCAGACATGGCATCTGCAGCAGTTTGTTTTCATATCGTTCAGTTATCCTGGATTCTTGTGATTACGAAAAAAGTATTAATAATGATTACAATAAAGTACACTACCTTACATTACTGGTACTTATATATTATAAGGAGTAATTCCAATTTGTTCCTGAAGTGTTATAAAGTGTGTTTCAAAAGTTCGTAATTTTTATACAGGTTATTTTTTCTAGTTCACATAAGTTTAGTATTTTATTTTTTAATTAATCTTTGAAAGAAATAATATCATCAGTTTATAGTGAGAGTTCAAAGTGTTGTGAGAAAAATTAAAAAAGAATTTATTTCATAAATTCGGGTAACTCAGCGATACTTATCAAATCAGTTGTCTTGAGGTGTAATGTCATTTAGTTGAAATGGGTTGGGGTCATCGATAGTCATCAATCTTCCATCATTATGGGATTTAAGTACGACTGGCTTCTTTTTCGTATTAGTTGGTTGAAATTTATTAATTTAGAATTTATTAATCTGGTATTTGGCCTCAATTGGATGTCCTAGTCCTTCATCATCTTCTTACTTATTCGTTTTATCAAAATTGGATTACTTTTAATCGTTTTATGTTAAAATTTGAGCCATTTACGGCTTGGCGTCTCTTCGTCTGGAGTTTCAATAATGGACTAACAGTTTCTAACGGAATATTCATAAATAACGTTCAGTTGTCATGGTAACTGATTGACTCTCATTGGCTGTTCATGCCGTAGCCCATTGTTATAATATTTGAATTTTTATTCAAAATGACTGTATATCTTCTGATTGCTATTATTCTTCTGTCTTCTTATCTAAGTATGAGATATTATCACAACTGTTCGTATTTTCTTTCAAAGATCATTTTGACATCCCACAAAGCTGGGTTTGCTTATGTATTAATGTTTGAACAATTATGTTGATATTATCTAATTACATTTCTTTCTTATTTTATGTCCTTAATTTAACATTTATCTCTTAATATGATTCACTAATTATCATTAACTAGTTACTTGCCTTGGATTTGCTAATATCATAGTTAATTTCTTACAATTTGTTATTATTGGTTTTATACAGTTAAGCATTTCATAGGCCTAAGTAGTAATTGGCTATACTTTCTTATTTTCTACAAATTACATATTATTTTGCCGTTATACACGTTTTGTTTTGTGTTACAAATGATTTGTTTATTTGTTGAATTGTTTTGGGTCTGTTTTATAATAATTGTATGTTTTCATTAGTTTCCATATTATGGTTTGTCCATTATTTTCTAACTGCTTTTCCAGTATTATTAGATTTATATGAATTTATCTTTTTTCTTATTTATATTGCCATTGTTTATAATTTGTCTATTATTTACTATTCTCTATAAAATATTAGGCTTATAACATTTAGGCTTATGGTCTGTATAATTCCTTCAGCCATATTCCTACTCATAAACTTAATCAAACAATTCTTTAACAGTTATTATGCTTCTCTTGTTTACAATTTATTTTATTCTTACTTATTTTTTGGTGACAAACATCATCACATCATTATTACTTTATTTACCTAATTATCCCTTTGAACATAGGATGTTTATTGATTTTGCATTTATATTCTTTACCATATTTTTTTATTCTAATCTTTATTAGTTAACCATGGTAACACTAACATTTTAACTCTTCATGGGATTCCTTCCCTGAATACTATTGTATTCCTCATCTACAGTTAATCTTAATCCTAATAATAACAATATCCTTATTTACTAACACTGTTCACCATTAACCTTTTAGTGTTTATCACTGGTTTTTAGGCGTCTATACCTATCAATAGGGTTTCTATTTATTTTGGGGGTTCTACACTGGCACTTTGCACTTTTTATAGTATTTAAGTGTTACTAGTGGGTATTCCCTAACATTAAATTCTCTTTATCACTTACTTATATTCACTATCTAACTATCTCTCACTTTACAATGGTTAGTTAATAAGTTCATATCATTATAGAGTTATTTATAATATTTACTCTCTATTTATTTGGTTAGTGTACTTTAGTTTGTCATTACTTTATTGGACTTTAATAATTATCATTTACATTGATTAATTAGTCGATATTAATCATTATCATTTACATTTATTATTTATTGGTTTCTTTTTCATTACTTTATTTGAGTGTAACATTTCACCTTTTCTGTTCTATATTATTCGTTTGTGTCTTTTCATTTCTTCTCATTTTATTTCATTTTATTGAGTCAATCACTTTCTCATTTGGTTTCATTATATCTCATTTTATTTCATTTATATTTTGTTTTCACCTTCTCATTTGGTTTCACTACATTTGGTCAATCACTTGGGTTGGGTCATAGTCGTTTGTCGCGTCTCAGTCATTTGATTTTCATTAGTTATTTAAACATTTAATATAGTTGATTCATCGTTTTTTCGCTGGTATTGGGGTGGCTTGTTTGTGTTGTAACAATATATATACACGCGCGCGTGTGTTTTACGCAATACAACGACTAAAATTATTAATATTATTTTTGTTGTCGTTGTTATTATTATTGTTGTTGTTGTTGTTATTATTATTATTATTATTGTTGTTGTTGTTGTTGTTGTTGTTGTTGTTGTTGTTGTTGTTGTTGTTGTTGTTGTTGTTGTTGTTGTTGTTGTTGTTGTTGTTGTTGTTGTTGTTGTTGTTGTTGTTGTTGTTGTTGTTGTTGTTGTTGTTGTTGTTATATAAGATAATATTTCGTAAGAAATAACACTCATTTCATGTGTACTGATTATTCCCGTGTTGACACCTAATTGTTCATTGTCCTAATAATGACAGTAAATTTTATAGAAAAACGGACACAAATGTTATAAAATTATGTTTAATTATGACAGAAATTCATTAAACCTTTCGTCACAGAAGATATTAAAAAACACATTTCTATCAGGTGATCTGTGACCCACTCAGTATTTTGTGGACATGTTTACAGATAGAAGATAAGCAGCTTATAACGAAAGTAAAGTTAAGTCATGATAGAAGATGAATTGGTAAAAATAAGAAAGTAACTTCTTTACGACAATTCTTTATCATTACTAATATGAGGTAATGTAATAATATCTGGTAACAACACAATAAAGTGATAAAAATTTGTACCCCATCACTACGAAATAATAATGCTATTGTTACGGCGGTGTCACTAATCGTCGTGTTGTACGGTAGAAACAAAATACGAACACCAATGAAGTCACTAATTACCAGCTTTAATTAGACACAAATAACATTTTGAAATCAACAAGGTGCCCTCATGCAATAATTCAAGTTAATCTGTCCACATGCAGTAAAAATGTCATCTATTAGAGTTCCGCACTAATTACAACACAATAATCACTTTCCACACAATCACTCGATCCACACTCTACAATATCGTCCCGTGTAACTAAGCCGGCCGCTGTTGCTTATATAGGACCTCGCAGGTGTTCCACAATAATTTTCCATTCTTTTGGTGACGTGTCGGCATAATTTGCATGGTTAAAAGTGCTGAAACAGTCTAGAGCTACTTGAGTACACGGTCTTGACCGAGACACTGCACCTTCTTAGCTAGCCGAGAAACGTGTAGAACGATGCTCTCTTCTACTTTTTTAATACTTGTACTTAATTATCCCAGTCATTAAAGCCTGGCCACTGCAGCTACACATTCCGATCATCACTTCTCCTCTTAAAAAAAGCAACCTAACTCGCTGATCACATTTGCCAACTACGACAAACCTGGCTCCTGCAACACACTGCCTCAAAGAATGTTTCACAGAAAGGTATCATGCATCAAAACCTGCTCTCCTAATACCTACAGCGGTTAGCAAAGCCCTTTGCTCCTTAATAGTGTATTTATTTCTATTCCTCCATATCCCAATCAGTCTCTTTATGACAATTCGTCTCTTGTTATTTTACTTATAATATCTTTTATACGTCTCTGCCATTTTCAATAATAGTCCCACAATTGTTATTATCCTTGCGTTTTCAGGTCTCAAGTTCGACTACACTACAAGTCTCCACGTTGAGATATTACGTTTTTTCTTCAGTATTCCTTTTTTTACCCCATATGAAAATGGGGTATTTTTGATACCCCGTTTTTAATACCTTTAATTTACATTCTTGTCGTGTACTGTAGATTGCCTGTATCCTGCACCATCTACACTTGATCAACCAGTCAGTTCCTCTAGAATTAATAAATTAAGAAATAAAATATACTATTACGACGCTGAACACAAGTATTCAGGCAAACTTTTTTTTTAATTCTAACCTTATTGCCTGAACTAGCTTTCGCTCATTATGAGCTTCATCAGACGAAACAGCTTCAAGTGGGCAGCTTCTTATGAAGCTCGAAATTAGCGAAAGCTAGTTCAAGCAATTACGTAAGAATTTTTAAAATGTTTATCTGAACTTCTTGTGTTCCTAGTCACAATGGTATATTTTGGCTCTAGATAACACTCGGATACGTCATGGACGACAAAATCTAAGAATTAATCAATCTTCTCTTTCGATTGTTGCATTCCTCATTCTCTAGTTCTCTCCTTCTTTCACAGCCCCATATATATTCCTTAATAATTCCTGTTAAAAATTTTTCAAGCGGAAGTATCTGCTGCTGTAACGATCGAAACTTCTGGTCCGCACGTTGCCACTGGCCTGATCAGAGTTCTCTACCAGGATTCGTTATTATCGTTCGGAAGATATTTTAGATTTGACGTTCGATTTACCGTGTTACTCATTTTTTGTAACATATGGTTTGCATAATCCAATTCTGTTGCCAGATATGTAAATGTTTTATTGCTTCGAATGTGTAATCTTCAATTTTACAATTTTGTATAGTGCATATTGCCTTTGATATGTTAATTTTGATATATTTAGCTTATTGTTCTATATATCTTCATATGTGACGAATCTATCTCCAAGTTTTAAAACATTTCCACTAGAGTCGTAATATTCCTGGCAACCAGGACGATATCATCAGCAGAAGCAATATCTTGTATATGGTGTTATTATATTATACTATTGTATTATCCTTAAATCAGCAGTGACCGTAAATCAATAATTTCTATATGTACCAATTCCAATATACATTCGATCTATAATTATTGATAATTATAATTAAGCTATTATTGTATTGTCGAGATATTAGTTCGTAATATTGTGTTATGTTTTCGGAATATTATAAAACATTGTATATCTATTTAAGTAAAACAGTATATAAAAGTAGTAATTATTTTGCTGACGTAAAACACGCTGTCCCACACGCGCGCACATTCACTCAATTAAATGATGTGTTTATATGTTCGATTATTTCTGTATTGTCCATACACAAGACCTGATGATGACAATGAGTGTTGTCGTAACGTAATGTAAAATTTGTCTCTACTTATTGACCGATCCTCGCTAACCTATTGTATAATATTTACTATTAAGAGACTCTGAATACTGACATAACCCATTGTATAATATCTCTGAAACAATCCCAGTGTATTATGCATATATTATCCATATATTATCCATATATTATGCATATTATTATATTATGCATATATTATGCATATATATTATCCTTTCTTTATTATAGTATTGCCATTAAAATATTTGTAAACATACAGTGTGGCCGCACTCCTTGACGTCTCCATTTTGGCAAAAATCAATTTTTGGGTAACTTGTAGTGATTGAAAGATTTGCAAAGTTCGATGATTAAATTGAGATACAATTTTAAAATATTTATGTCGACGTTTTTATGTGTACTACTACACCTATAAAAATCATTAATGCACATATTCAGAGTGTCAACATTCATCATCATCATCATCATTATTATTATTATTATTATTATTATTATTATTATTATTACTATTATTACTTTACCTTATTCGTACAAGTAAAAGATAAAATATTTGTAAAAATAATTATTATTCTTTGTCAAATACGCGCACGCGCGTCTATTCACACAATAACACTCATTATACACGTGTAAACCTATTAAATGTTTCTATATTATCCGTACAAAAGGCTTGATTTTGACAATATATTTTATACAGATGTCGACATGAGTGTTCGAAAATGTTGTCTAGTTAGTGTTCGAACTTCACGAACTTCGTAAAATAACTTGTGTTGTGTAACTCTGTACGTGCTCTCTACGTGGTTACATAGTCTTGGTTAAAACGAATCTCTAAAAGAAATAAAAATTGAATATAAAAGCACGTATATATAGACACATTTATACACAGATTAACATAAAATCAAACACGTGTGCACAATCTCTCGTGTATGAATGTAAGCATATGTTAATACCTAACCACTGGTGATAAAACAGAATAAAACAAATGACCAACGGAAAAACACAGAAACAAATGGTCAAAAGCAATGGCCACGGAGAGGAGGCCGTGGAGTACTACCTTCCACTTCATTAATCACAAAAGTCGCCTATATCCGGAACGCAAAACATTCTCAACGTTTTACTGTCAACACGAAATAACCACTTTTTTACCTGTTACTGATAAAAGTCAACAAGTCATTAGGCATTATTCCTGTAAATTAATTGTATCGAGTAAAATGACATTGTTATTGAAAAAGATAAAAAATGGTTTATTTTCATTTATTTGACTCCAGCTCTGAAAGTTATCAGGATAACAGTACGTTACAGAGTCTAAAAACAAAAACAAAATATAATACGTAATATAATATAGTACGCTCCGGCCACTCACGTGTTCTTAAGCCGCTATGGCTACTTGCGCGTGATTTTCAGTCGCGTTTACGGAAGTGAACTGGCAAAACATGTGGGCATATGTGTCAGCTTTGTATAAGTTATGAACAAACATGTGGGCATATGTGTCAGCTTTGTATAAGTTATGAACAAACATGTGGGCATATGTGTCAGCTTTGTATAAGTTATGAACAAACATGTGGGCATATGTGTCAGCTTTGTATAAGTTATGAACAAACATGTGGGCATATGTGTCAGCTTTGTATAAGTTGTGAACAAACATGTGGGCATATATGTCAGCTTTGTATAAGTTATGAACAAATTCCGTTGCTGCAGATGTAACGTATTGTTACGACATTACAGGACAGTCTACGCGTTTATCGAATGTTCCAGAGGAATCTACCTGAATGTTGTGGCGTCCGTGATTCTCAGCGCATTTGCTAGGCTGTGACAGAATTCGCGCGGCAGCACGCACTGTGTCAAGGCCGCAATTAATTACGTCGTAGAGATAACGCGTAGTTGTGGAATGTTCTGGTCTGTGAACGGGGTATAAATACTAGGCGGCAACGGCCTTAGTTTCAGTTATTATCGGGCGATATTACTGTGTGCGTTCAAGTGGTTATTAGTGAAGTGTTGTGTTTTATAGTCGGGCGGTATAATTGTAATACAATTGTGTTATGTATTAGTTGACATTTTATTACGTGTGAACAATCTGTATTTGTTTTGTTGTAAGAAACTGTGTTGTTAATTACGAACTGTTTAACTGTGAAAATTAAAGCTGGTGATTAGTGACTTAATTGGTGTCTTGTATTTTGTTTTCCACTGTACCTACGACAATCAAGTAGACTGACGTAACAGTACGTTATGTGCCGCGGTAGTTATTCGTCGATGTCGACGTTAAACGTCGAAGAAAACTGTTGGACCCATCAAATATTAAGTGACTGATTAGCAAAGAGGGAACTTCTGTTACTATATAATTTCGTCCATCTTGTCCTACTTTTCTCCCAAAACAACAGCAGATTCAAACGTCTTTAAAAATTATAAAACTTTGCAGTGTTACCCATCTAATTTTATTTTTACAGGATACTCAGGAACGTTGAAACTT
This sequence comes from Magicicada septendecula, assembly GCA_034769895.1. Taxonomy (NCBI): domain Eukaryota; kingdom Metazoa; phylum Arthropoda; class Insecta; order Hemiptera; family Cicadidae; genus Magicicada; species Magicicada septendecula. Next base: position 442,761,721 of record CM068373.1, read on the forward strand.
TAAAGATACATGTAGAATTTTACTCGTATTTATACCCGAATTTAATATGTATGGTAACGTTGGTACGACGTAAATACGTGCCTTGAGAGGGTGCGCGCAAACTCTTAAGCCACTACAGACAAACCACTCGTTGAGAAACCAAAACACGTTCGGAACCACACTTCAACGCGATCGGTGGGAAAACAGGCGCACGTGTGTAGGCGATAGTTCATTACTTTATTAGGTACGTGTCGGTGCGGGTTAGCTATATCCATCACATGCTTGTTAGTCAACCATCCCTTCGTTAGTGAACGTATTCCACTTTCAGTAGATGCTGGAATATTTCAATTTCTAAAGTTGTCTATTCATCTATTATATAAACTCTAACGTACACAAATTCGTGAGAGTAAATGAGTATCAAAAAACTTTCATACACTGTTATTAACGGTATAAAATACAAACACTTTATTCTTTATATTTGTAGGGACTAATACCAGTAACTTTTTGTTTTTCATTGATAACGTATTTAATCAGGACTTCAAATCAGTAGTGTTCTACGTGTCCGTTGCTGGTCCTCACACTACTGCCCTCATGTCACCCGCTTCTCCGTCATCCTTTTAGTGTATTCATACCCTAATCCATTCCACTATCCTGTACATCTATCGAATGCCACTCACCATTCGCTCAACTACGCTTTCAGCAGACAATCAAGCATCATACACTTCTCAACGGAATTAATCTTCCTTCTTCTTACACTCTTCATCATCTCGCTGTCCTCACTAATCGTCTACAGCAATTCCTTACACCTTCCATTCCTGTTTGCTCCCTATCTCACCCGTTCTATTCGCCGCCATATCCACAACTCCAGCCCCTCCGATCTTCTCCTCCATACAAAGCACTTTGTCAGCATTCTTAACGACTTGTTCAATGGTCCGCAGAGAATCCTCCCTCTCCCGTTAAAGCGTACCTTCGCCGATGCTTCTCGTATATTAACTCGTGCCGTTCAACTGTAATTAGTTCTCTAATCTTAAACTGTGTATCTTCGGTCGCTTGAACTGCCTCGCTTGCTCTTTCGCTTCAACCGCTCAATCTTATGTTTAGCGTGTCATCATATTCTGGCCTGTTATTATACTCTTGATCTTCTTATTTATTTTCATCCCACGTTCCTCACATGCCACTGTCCTTCCACAGTAGAAGAACGTTATATAATTGAAATTTACTTGTTCTCTGATTGACCAGCAGTCTGACATAATATAAACTGCTACAGTCGAACCTTAATAATCCGAAGTAATTGAGACCGGCAGTGGTTTGGCTGAGTAATGGGATATATAGTACATACTCGTTAAAACGCTCTCCAAGGGGATGCGGAAAAACAGCGTATTAGACGGGAGACGGCCAAATAGCACAGACACGTACTGCATTAACGTACTGCTACGGGAACAATTGCTACGTGCAATTCGAGATGCCCTTTCCAGAAGTTCCTCGAGTATTCTACTGGCATCAGTACAATGCCACACAGCCGGAGTATAAATACAGGATTTAGAAACAGAGCCAGTACAGTTCTGTGCCAGCGAGATTGCAGTTAGGATCGGAGTGACTGTTATTGTGCGAAACTTACTTACGTTGTGTTACTTAGTGCAAAACTGCAATAAGGTATTATTTATTGTTGTGTGTTGTACAGACTTAATGTGAATTGTTGTACAAGAGTGCCTTTGACTTCATCGGTGTCAGTTATTCTGCTCCCCCTGTGCAATACGACGATCCGTCCGACCGCAGTAACAGTTTATTCATATTTTTCACATTTACACTGACATATCACGTGACATATATATTGTTGACATATCTGATCATAATATTTATGCAAAGAGATTGTGAATTGTTCAGTAGTTGTACGTATTTTTCTAGTCATTTATGATGCAAATGCTTAACCATTTATCACCCGTTCCACTGGTTCAAGCTCTACGTTTTAAAAAACACATGCGTAGAAGTTGTCAAGGATTAAACAGTCTTATGTTCGATTTTCAACTTTTTTTGTCGAAATACTTTTAACCTCTTGACAAGCAAATCGACGAATACATATGCGCGTGTTCGGTTTTTATAAACAAGTCAGAGGTTTTCAAGTGTTTAAAGTACAACGGTTTAGCTGATTTTACTCGTTACGATAGGAGACGATTTTTCGGAACCATCAGAATTTGTGGCAACAATCAGTGTTACGGTTTCCTCGCGTCATTTTCCACAACGACACTTTTTCATTTGGAAACGTATTGTTACGAAGGTCTACTGATCGTCGTATGGTACAGTGGAAAACAAAATACAAGACACCATTTACGTCACTAATCACCAGCTTTAATTATCACAATTAAACACTTTGTAATCAACAACATAGTCTCTTACAATAAATCAAATAAATATAGTTCACACGCAATAAAAATATCTACTAATTTAAAACACATTTATTGTACTACAATTGTCCCGCGCAATTATAAAACACATAACACTTCGCCACAATATTACGAACCGCACTAATAACCACTTGAACGCACAGAGTAATTGCCCGACAATAACTGAACTATAATACTGCGAACCGCATTCCAGTAAATCGCAACTCAAACTGGCTGAGCGTCGCTGAGTACTTGTATTTATACCCCGCCGAAATACCAGAATATTCCGTACTGCGCGTCAAGAATGCTATTAGAAGACACCAGAACATAATTGGTTGCGGCCTTGCACACAGCAGGCGCGGACCGGTGAGTCCGCAACAATCTCACAACGCATGTTGAGAATCACGTACGCACACGTTACAGCCGGATTCCACTGGACCGTTCGAGAAACACGTAGATTGTTCTGTAATGTCGTAACAGTATTGCTACGTTAAGCTGTAAAATAAGAAAAGTGACGGTGACTCTTGCCCGCGACGCTGTTCCAGTCGTTTGGAGATCATTCTGAGAGGCAGAGCTGCGTTACGCTCTACGCCTACTCGAAGTGACAGAGTTTCAGTTAGACCTGGAGACATTCCAAGTGCGGAGCAAGGCGATTGTTGAGGTGATTATTATGTTAGTGCGGAACTGTAATAAGATGACATTTATTATTGTATATTGGACTAATTTAACTTGGATTTTATTGTATAAGAGTGTCTTTCTTGATTTCTACCTTGGAGTTTAGTGAAAATCCCCTTTTTAATTAGATATCCATGAGCAGTTTTCCAATATTTTTACAATTTTGAATCCTTTACATTTTTGCCTTTTGCTCCCCCCCCCTATTTTTGGAGCGATCGATCTAATAAACAATAGGTACATGTAGAGTAAAAGTAGTGACACGCTTGCTAAGTTTTACGAACAATGGATGATGCTTTCGGAATTAGTATGGCAAAGGACAGATAGACAGGTAGACGGACAGACAAAAGCCAAACGGTCGATTTGAGAACTCGCTAAGAACAGACGCACAATTAAAGGACAAACAATTTGACAACTTGTTTGTTTCTTTCAATTACAAACGCACATGTGTTAAAAACCTACGTATTACAAACAACCGTGCATTACGAACCTAAGAATATTACAGACAAAAGTTTATTACAAATCTGAATTTTACAGATGTATGTAGCCTATATTACAGACGAACGTAAATTACAAACATGCGGAAGTTTCAAACGCGTATATTACAAACGCACGTACATTACAAACCCGTATACTGCAAACCTCAGTATATTAGAAAGTTATGTTAAAACAAACGTAACTTATATTTAAACGCTGTTGTATTTCATACACCGCGCGCGCTCACACACAACTGTTACTATGATACGTTTCTAGCACTTAGAATTGTAAGTATTTCTGTGTTTTATAGTGGTGAAGCATTCTATCGCTTCATCCTAATGTGAATGATTCGATAGAAAATTAAATTGCGAATTATAATAACCACGATGGCTTAATACAAACGAGAAAGACGTATAACTGTCACAGACCTATTCTCTTATGCTTCAATAAATAAATGCTGTTGAGTTGGAAAGAAAGATAAGAAGGGCGTGCGGCAAGATTAAGGCGTTCTGTCGGCCTATGTGTCTCAATCAGAGACAATACAATAGTCAGCTACAGAATCACTGAGAAATCTTTCGCTTTTCCTGTTTTCTGCGAATTGTAATCGCGTCAGTAGCACCGTCTTTCCCAGGAAACTGGTAGATTTTATAAACGACAATTCTTGTACGGATTGTAAAGACACAACTGTTAATTTCTTAGTGAAGCAAAACAGTATCTATAAAAATCTGATTGCAGAGAAGAAAACAATCTATGTTACGGTATTTGTTCCCAACACTGTAGGCGTTTGGGTAGGTGGTGACATAATACGAATTTTCCGTATACAGTATCTCTAATAACACATACCATCGTCGTTATTTCGGGATATCCTACGAAAACCTTAACTAGACCTATAGGCAAGAAGAGCGTTGCCAAATTAAACGCTGCGTTAGAAACAAGCAGAAAGTCTACTACTCTTATAAACGTACCCTTGTACTTTACTTGTTTAAAATAACCGAAATGATACTCAGAAGAAATAATGTTTTTTTAAAAAAAGTTAAGTGTAAATAAGAAGAGGTAGGAATTATAATTACGCCGTTAGAAATAAATTGAAAAAATGTTGTAACGACGGACCGTCGAGCTTAAACAGTGGAAAGAAATAACTGAACACCAGAGAAATCTTTAATTACAACTTAGATAGCAGTTTAAATAAACAAAACACTTACTCTTCTATTAAAAACATTGTACAGTAGCACGGAAAACGCAAGTGTGGCCGTAGGCAGGGCGACCGCTGAAATGTATTTGTACGATTTTTCTCAATAATTTGGAAACCAATAAAGATAGAACTCGTGGATTTTGTTGTCCTGGACGTGTCCGTTGATTAACTAATTATGAGTATAACACTTGCGAGTCGGTAGTGTTATCCTTATAAAAGACAGAACATTGGGAGTTAGATTAAAATTAAACGTGAATCATTCTCTACACTTCACTTGCTTAATGTATTAGTCTATCTTGAGTTGGGAAAAAGTTTCTCGCAGTTGATATCACATTTTATTTTTTTATTTTGTTACTACAAAGATATCGTTAAATTTAAATGGCATGTACATCATGAACGTGATCTGGACTACATGGACAAAAAAAATATTTTTAAACTGCAAGCGTAAGGACAGTTTATATTTTAACACGTCCTGAATAGAGTGTGCAATAGTTTTATCGTGTTTCTCATTTTTGCTGACTCACTTTTTGGACTAAATTTATTATAAAATATATCAAAATATAAAGAATTAAAATACCGTTACCACTGTGTACACTTTATAGACGTATCTAGTACTTCATTTTTATCGGTTGAGGTTTTCAAGTCGCGTAATAGTACCGAACGTAGAACCGATAAGAGCAATGTATTTCCCTATCTCGCCCATTATCTCTTGCGACTGTGGAACCAAGAATAATTTACTTCTGTCAAACCAATACTAAATTAACAAAACAACAAATGTAACCCAATCAATAATGTCGTAATAAATAATACAAATCACCAGTTACAGAAGTCCCTACGTTATAATTCGCAATTGTCACTTAAACACTAAACCGCTGTCACAAGAAACAATAGCGAATCGCAAACTCACAACTTACTGCCCGCTTTAGAATATGCTGTTTAAAATACGCAAGCTTGTGAGATCGTTCCACGGCAGTTTTGTCAACGCGTGGAGGATAACTGAACAGTCTCTACAATATCGACCATAGAAACACCTAGAACCTTCTGAATGCTACTTTCGCCGACTATGTATACATCGTCGCCAGACGTGCCATATACGTTGCATATCTTACAGGCGTATGAATATAGTACGCAAAATTTAAACGTTCTGAAAAAAGCTTACAACTACCACCCAGCAGTTGTAAGAGATGTTCTTATTTATTAACGTCTACAGCCCTCCGTGGATCTTGGCTTCCTCACATTTCACCTCATTCACTTCTTCTTCTCGCCAGGTGTCTCCAATTACTGACTTCCACCATTCCCAAATCTCCTTCCCTTCCTATAGCCATCGTCTTCTCGATCTTCCGCCATGCTTCAGTACACGCTCTAATTATAAAGATTCTCTTTGGTTACCTATCTCAACGAATTCCCTCAATATTCCGTAACCAAACAATTACTTCTTGACTTAATAAATTTTTGACATGGAATCCATAGCTATGTAATGTCTTACTCGCACGTTTCGCGAAAATCGACCGTTATGTTTCAAATGTGCTTTCGGCATACCACTATCTCACGAACCGCTCAACCAATCCCAGCAAACCAGGTGTCAGGTGATCGAGTCACTCGGCCCCCTTCCACCAATAGTACTGAGAATTTTGACAACTGACTTCAGTCGCCTCTAGGCGTTGTCTGCGTGAGGGTGTTTTTGCGCCGAAAATTTCTAAATTCCTCCACTAAAACTTAAATATCTCGGGAACTACAAGTCCGATCGCGAAAATACAAAGTGCGTTGTGATCCTCAGAACTAAGTCTCTCCAATAACACCAATTCCGAGTACCAGAAGCACTCACAGAAAATAATAACAACATTTGAAATGCCTCGACCTAAAAATCGCGATAAAACTCGAACCAAAAATTTCAAACCGAAAACCGGCAAATTCTATGCAGAGCGTCAACAGGCCTATCGTTTGAGACTAAAATCAAAGAAATCGGCCAAGAACTTAGACAATGGCAACCATTTGAAGATTGACGAAACCCGTCAGCGGCCAAGCGGCCCGCATCTCCGATACCTGGGTCATCCGGCGTGCCCCCAAAGCGACTCAGATCGAGCGTACGGCTAGCTAGCAAGAAACCAGACGATGAGAACATTAATAACTTGTGCTTCGACAACATTGGACCCTCGATGCTCTGCGCAGAACAGCCCGGTCCAAGTCGCCGCTTCAAAGGAGTCGACGAGGAATTCTCTAAGCACTTTATTAACAATCCGTTCGGCTCGGTGTGTGGGATCTGCGATCGCTTGTGGTTCAAGAGTGATCTAAGACGGTGCGTACCATCATACATAAAATACATTGAAACTTATGTAGCTGTTTATTTAACCAACCTTTCATTCCTTCCCAAAGCACAAGACTGCCCATGATTCCATGACTACCGGTAGTCCCACGACTACCAGGTTTAAATTTTTTTGCATTTTTTTTTATTATACCAACTATCTCAAAGTTATGACGGCGGGGCAGCTCACTGGAAGGGTGTTCGACTTTCGTGGTGTACACTCGTTACATTCTGCTGTGGTTCGAGTCAGTCCAACCACATCTCCCTGCCGTTGGAACAAAAACAATAATCTGGCTGAGATAAGAAAATCTCACTTAGTAACAACGAACCTTTTATACGTAAGGACACGCAACGACACCTGTGCAGTTCGTCACTGCAGCTGATTAATGCAGGCTGGTTTCTTTGTGGAGGCCACATGCCTAAGGCTTGAGGGAAGATTATGATGATGATCTGACAGTTATTGTACACTTGCCTGTTTGTTTTTATATCTGTATTATTTACACAATAGTCTTGACATTTGTGGAGAACATCATATAACAGAATAATGGTAACTAATCACAACGGCATTGTCATAGCAACGTGATCTCAGTTGTATGCAATGCTGTTACGTAGGGCTGTGTGACTTAAACAATTGTAAACAACTTCACAATTTGATGTGCAATTTCAACCACTCCCCAGCAACAGCCCATAGTATGCAAAAAAAAAACGCACTTTACATGTTATGTATTCAGTACAGCGAAAGTGATGATGAATTACCATTTATTATTAACAGTATAAAGTACCTCTGAACAAAGAACGTAAGCTTCCACGGCCGGTATTTGACTGGACAATAAACGCCAGGATGTTAGGCTGTAGTCCGACATTACTACAATTATGGTTACTATGGAAAAGCTGCTCCCTCATAACAACACTGTCAACATAAACGTTTCGGTCGCCTTGTTTTTGTTCTGATTGTGAATTTTTATGTTTTTTTTTATACAATTTATGTTGACGGTGTTGTTATCTCGAAACAGCTTTTCGATGACAGCCATAATTTCAGTAATGTTCGACCAAGGTCTAAAAGCCCGACATTTGTTTTCCAAATAAATTACCTCTGTTTAGTAGCGAACGCTTCTTGGGACGAGCGAATTCCAGCTTATAGGCTGGCAAAGAGAGAGGGGAGGGAGGGAGGGAGGGAGGCAAACAGACAGAGTGTAGAGAATAAAGATAGATAGATAGATAGAAAGAGAGAGACACAGAGAGAGAGAGAGAGAGAGAGAGAGAGAGAGAGAGAGAGAGAGAGAGAGAGAGAGAGAGAGAGAGAGAGAGAGAGACAGACAGACAGACAGGTACGATGAATACCGACAAAACTGTTTAGAAGTGTACGTTTGGCAACAGAGCGATGTAGAAACACATCCCTTAATGACTTGTCAGAACCTTCCTTAAATAATACTACTGCAATTATATCTACTAAAATTGATGGAACAGTAAGATAGTTTTTGGTACGAGAGAGAGAAAGAAGAGAAGAGAAGAGAAGAGAAGAGTGAGAGAGAGAGAGAGAGAGAGAGAGAGAGAGGGAGAGAGACAGACAGACAGACAGACAAAGACAGAGACAGACTGACTAACTAACAGACAGGTACGATAAATACCGACAAAACTTGTTTAAAAGTGTACGTTTGGCAACAGAGCGATGTAAAAACACATCCCTTAATGACTTGTCAGAACCTTCCTTAAATAATACTACTGCAATTATATCTACTAAAATTGATGGAACAGTAAGATAGTTTTTGGTACGAGAGAGAGAAAGAAGAGAAGAGAAGAGAAGAGAAGAGAAGAGAAGAGAGAGAGAGAGAGAGAGAGAGAGAGAGAGAGAGAGAGAGAGAGGAGAGAGAGAGAGAGAGAGAGAGAGAGAGAGAGAGAGAGAGAGACAGACAGACTGACTAACTGACAGACAGGTACGATGAATACCGACAAAACTGTTTAGAAGTATACGTTTGGCAACAAAGCGATGTGGAGACACATCCCTTAATGACTTGTCAGAACCTTCTTTAAATAATACTACTGCAATTATATCTACTAAAATTGATGGAATAGTAAGATAGTTTTTGGTACGGAGTCATGCTGCTACAAAACGGTGTCAGTTTCACTATAATGAAGTTCGTCAAAGAGTGTACCAATAAACGAATAACTTTTCTCTGTAGTCTTCATAGAGGCAAGGTTCAAGCCATGAACCTTTTGTTACGTATTTTTTTAAGGTCTCCAACTGCATTTTTCCAATGCTGTAAAACAAGGTGGAGTTCACTAAGCGGGAGCGAATGTTAACGCTCTGTTTCACCATAACTAGGAGGTGTCGACCAGTCGTAGGACGTTAGAGAAAACATCGGTTGTATCATTATTTATATGAACACCGCATCAAGGTACAGGAAAAACAACGATGTGAAAAGCTTTTTACATAAAATTATTATTACCAGGGATCTCGGCCGCCAGGGCGTGTAACGTTAAACACTAGAGCTGTCTCCTACACTCCCACTGGCGTCGTCATGGCAACAGAATTCAATATTTCAAATGAGATGAAAGCAAAACACACACACACACACACACACACACACACACACACACACACACACACACACACACACACATTCCGATACGACAAAGTAACTCTGCGTACTACAAGCAAACTGCATTTTACAGGGATAATGGTTTCATTGTTTATTTCTACCCTACAAGATCACCCTACCGAATTACGTAATCACTCCGCTAGTAGAAAATGCTGTGAACTTCTTGTTTGTTTTAATTAGGACTTACCTGGGATCTCAAACGAATGTGCATTTATAAAAATAAACTCTAGACTTTATTTATTAAGTATGTGTAGTGCGATCAGTGGCAACTGGTGGCTCACAAAACCTGTGAGCTACTGACAATATTGCATCTTAATACTATCTTCCCCCCTCGCCCGAATTGATCGGTAAATTGGTTTGATAAAATTTAAAATGACAAATTTAAGATTTTCTTCGCAACAAAAATATACAAGCAAATTGTCTAACTTTTATACTACATTGCTACAGAAGTAATATGTAGTAACATCATATGTAGTAAGTAATATCATACTGCTATCATGAATTCTAATATATATATATAAGCTTATATAATGTATCGCAATTATGATATACGAGATGTGGTCAAAAAGTATCAGGATTGATTTTATTTACAAAAGTATACAAGAATTACAGATTTGTAAATTTGTCTCCTTCAAAATAGTCCCATTCCACTGCCACACACTTCTAGCGCTTTCCCAACTGTTCGAAGCATGTCTTAAAGTCATCTTCTGTAAGAGCCTTATGTACTCTGTAAGAGCCTTTCGTATTTTGTTTTGTCTCTTCTATGTCTTGAAATTATCTCCCTTTCAATTGATTGTTTATCTTCTAAAAGAGAGAAAAGTCACAGAGAGCCGTCTCTGGCGAATACGGAGCCTGCTGAAGCTGTGGAATATTGTGTTTACCAAGAAAATGCTGAACAGCATGTAACGTGTGGGCAGGTGCATTGTCGTGTAGAAGCCACCATTCACCACTCTGATGCAACTGTGGCCTTTTCCGTCAAATTGCATCCCTCAACCTCCTCGAAGCAGAAATGTAGTAATCCTGGTTTACTATTTGGCCTGTTGGAGCATATTCATCGTGAACAATCTCCCTGTGATCAAAGAAAACTGTGAGAATGGTCTTGACTTTGCTTCGGCTCTGTTTTGTCTTTTTGGTCTTAGAGAATTTGGCGTCTTCCTTACTGAAGATTAGGCCTTAGTTTCTGGAGAGTATTCATCACCCGTTACGATCGTTTTAATGAAGTTCTCATTGTTTTTAGCACATTCAAGCAGGTCTGTAGTGACTGATGCTCGGAAATCGTTTTGGTTAGCTGTGACCACTTTTGGTACAAACTTTGCAGAAACACGTCTTATTCCCAACTCTTAAGTTAGAATGGACTGAACTGATCCAAAACTAATATTTAAATCATCTGCCAGCTTACGAATGGTGACGCGGCGGTTTTCTCGCACAGCTCAACGTTGTGGTCAGTCTTGCTGGTTAAAGGCCTTCTTGAATGCTCGTCACTCTCAACACTTTCACCCCATCTTTAAAATCATAAACCTGTGTACGACTCATACAGTCTTCCCCATAAACGTTTTGCAACTTTTCAAATTATCTTTACACGTTTCACTAACTTTTTAACAAAATCTGATACAAATTGTCTGATCAATTTTTTCTGACATGGTAAATGCGTCAAATGAGGTTAACACACAACACAGAAATGATGGACATTTGTAATCAAACTAAATCACCTGTTATTATAGAACTTATACTGAGTATTTAGTATACTGTAAAGTAAACATATGTGTCGCTGTTTTGGAGCCAAGTCAGCTGACTTGGCATTGACAGTGCCAATCCTGATACTTTTTGATCACACCTCGTAATTTTCTCATTAATTGACCTGCACTTTTAATAACTTCTGATTGTTAATGTTTTGAAACACGGGAACATTAATTTAGAATAACTTCTAACTTCTAAAGGCCATTTTTATGGCTTTAATGGCCTTCTTTGAGTCAGCCAATGACCGCAACAACAGTGTTAGATAAAGGTTTCGTATGTCAAAGTGTGCCGGTTCTTACCGCATCTCGTAATCGTGTCGTTCATTCATTTTAAAGAACCAGCGGTATAAATGCCGGGCCCGCAATGCCGGGAGCCCGCGCCAACATTTTCCTCAATTTTTTAAGAATTGGTATAAACCAATGAATTTAAGTAAAACAAAATTTACCCGTATGTATTTAACATCAAAAACAAATAAATTTATTTTTTATTGTTAGTTTACCAGTACCTAATGGTAGGCTTTGAGACCATACACTATTTGGTTACCTGCACAGTAGGGCGGCGATTCTAGTTAAGAATACACTGACGTCACCTACTGGGACCTGCGTCCATCGTTATTCGTTACAAGCTACGAAAGGAAACTAATAAACGGGCCAAAGCACTGAATCTAGTTGTAAATGTTAGTCTTGACATTGGCAGCTTCACATTTAGCCTTTAGAGGCCACAAAGAGAAGATAGTGCAGCGGAAAATTATTGGCAATTATCCATCTTTTGACTAAATATGATCCATTTTTACAAAAGATGTGCTAATCCGTGGTCCGAAGAACAGTGAGAAGTATATGAGTCCCAAAAACCATACGAACTTGTTGAGCTTTTATCTAAAAACGTTGAAAATATTATTTTGGAACAGATTGAATCTGATCAGTTTTTCTCTGTAATAACGGATACTACACAAGACAATAATAGAAAAGTTCAACTTACTAAAGTAATTAGATATGCTTCAATTTCTGAAGATGAAGCAGAAAGGCCACCAACTTAAAGTAAACGAAAGCTTTTTAGGATTTATAGAACTGGCCGATCAAACTAGCCTAGGGTTAGAAGAATATATTTTAAAGAGTCTTAAAAAGGAGACTGTATTATGTTTACGTTATATAATGTTAGTAGTTTCCACAGCTACAGGGAGGCATTTAAGAGGGAACAATGGCACGAATTAAGTAAGAGTAGTTTGGGGGGGGGGGTTGCAAAGGATTCTTGCAGGGACCCAGGAAAGAGAGTTATGCCACTGGAAAGAGCCAAGCTGCAAGAACTGGCTCGTTCATGAAAAACCCGTCACTATTATCCCGAGTACGGGAGAAGTCCGTTGGGATGAAGCCAACGAGGTGAGAGCGCAGCGTTGTCAAGTGTATAGTAGTTGTCTTCATAGAAAGCTCCAATTATTTAACTACCGGTAAATAAATAACTATATATCTATTCTATTTTTCGCTCATCTATTATCACAGTGTTACTAAAGACAGTAATGACATTTTTAATTTAAGATAATTAACAAGTAATGTATAAAACGTTTATAAAATTATTGTTTCTTATTGTAATCTAATCTGATGTAAAGATGTTTATACTGAAAAACAATTTAATTTTTAAATTGGTTTTATTAAGTCACAATTATTAACAGAATAGTGATATTTTATTCTACATTAAAGAAATACTTATATTCTAATTTGTAGTTACAACGTCATAGTGTCCCCCCTATTTCTACTAAGAGGTTGCGGAACGTGAATATTTGAAAAAGACAACATGTCAAAGCTTCGGGCCTTCGAAATTACGATGCACTGAAGAATGCTTACAATTAAACGGACAGACCAATTAACCAACCATACAGTATTGAAAACAGTAAGCTAATCGACATAATTTACTGAGGCAGTAAAACGTAGGAACATCTCTTGTTAGTACGATAAAAGGGATTACGAAGAACTTAAGTAATCTATATCTATAAAACTCAAAGTCTGAGGAGTTATGGGTACTGAATACAAATCCACACCGTTAAACCGATTGCCAACAAATTTTGCACAGATAATCTTTGACACGAGGCGAAAAACACTATCTAACTTGGAATTTGATATTTTACCACGTTCGCACAATTTAGGCCCTTTTAATTATGCCTTTTCGTTGACGCGTATAAAGATGTCAACAACACCATGGAGACCAGAATTAATTTCCATAGTAACAAGTAAATAAGCCAGTAATATTTAGCGGCATCAGAACTGTACCTTTATCCGTTCCTGTCAGTTTTTAATGTTTTTAATATGCGATTGTATTGATATTTTTTGTAATGTTGTATACAGATACGTCTATATATTCTGTAATTGTTTTAAACGATTATAAAATTTATGTTTATACGTATTTCTGACGATGCAATGAATAAGTAATGAAATATATTAAATACTACTACTAAAGAAGTCAACAAACCATGAAGACCAGAATTAATTACCATAGTAATAAGTAAATAAACAAAAGCTATTTAGCGGCATCGGAACTGTACACTTATCCATTCCTGCAGTACATTTTCGATGTTTTATATAATATGCGATTGTATCGATATATTACGATGTGGAAAAGAAGAAGTGTACCAATTGTAAATTGTCCTACTACTTAATGCAAAGCGAAAATACGTGTTGTTTTCGTTTGTGAGGTTAGGTGACAACGGCTTTTGGTTTTTAGTTTACTGCTGAAACAAATAAAAGCCATGGTTGAGGAAAACATTACGTTAATGTGTTATACAATGCTTCTAACACAGCAACACTTAAAATAAAGAATTTAGCGTTTTTGATTTAACAGGTAGTTTATAAATGTCTCCAAAGGTTTTATAAACGGGTACTTTAAAATCTCCAAAGGCTGATGCACCAACATAATAATTTAGTACAAGTTAAAATAGTACAAGTATTGAAAACAGCTTTGGAGAGAATTTGACTAATGAGTACAAAATTGTTATACCAGCTGACATATAGCCATATAGACATAGACAATAAAAATTATATTAAAATACTTATTGAAAGTCAAATATTCGCGTGCGAAGCCGCGGGTAGCAGCTAGTGGTATATATTTTTCAGATGTCGTTGAAGTCATGAAACGCCGAACAAATAGAGGCAGCAGTTCGAGCTGTAAGGAGTAAAGAGCTACGAGGCATGCACATATTCATTGTTCCACAGACAACTCTGGAAATATATGTCAACAACTCAAGTAAGGAATCCGAAGATATCGTTTCCACAAAACTTGCTAGGAAGCCCTCGCTACCAAAGTTTCATTGATATCCATTCAGTAGTTTTTGCTCTACGTTGATTCTATGTCAGTCAGTCAGGCAAACTTTCCCCCCTTTTTCCCCCCCTTTAAAGGTCGAAGTTCCAAAAATCCCTTCTTAGCGGATACCTACATCACATAAGGAACCTACATGCCAAATTTAAAGTTTCTAGGTGTTCTAGTTTCGGAGATTTCGTGATGAATCAGTGAGTCAGTCAGTGGTATTTCTCTTTTATATATATAGATAAGTTAAGTATTGAAAATATTATTATTTTATTTCACCTATTAATAGGCCTATCAACTTAATAATTTTAACCTCCCTATATTTGGAACAGCTATATCCCCAAAATAGGTAAACGATGTACGTAATATGGGGAGATTGCAGTTTATCTTTGTTAACATTCATATAATTATTGTTATAGCCAAAATAAAAAAAAATCTTTTACCCAAGCTACTTACTTTTAAAAGTAATACAGATTACACACACGAAATATAAAACTTTCTGGCAGAAAGGATAGTAATGTAATCACTTGAACAAACACTAGTTTCTCAAATTAAGCCACTTTCCTCTTCATAGAGGTCATAGCTAAGATACACGAAAATTATGTGTTTCAGCTACATCTATCACAAAAAGCTATGACTGCTTCCAAAAACAAGACCAGTGGCGTTTCAGGGAACAGATGCACTAAGGTGCAAAGCAATCAACCAATAGGTATAGGTATCTCGCTTCAGTTATTTGGGTTGTGACATGATACAACTGAATGATAAAGATATAAATACTAAACTTGACAAGTATATAAAAATGCATTGGCCAAGTAGGAGAACCTTAAGAACCAAAACTTCTAAATCCACAAAAAATTAATTTTGACAAGGTAATGGCTAGTCTTCTTAAGCTATCGAGACTTGTGTTTAAGATCAATTAAAATTAGCACGAGGACAGATCACGCTAGCAACGACTTGTTTTAGATCAGATTTAGGCATATTCTCAGTAAACGGAAAAATCGAGAAGCATGTTTATAAATACAAACCAGCAGACAGCCGAAACTTGGGAAGACCATAGAAGAGATTATCAGATAATATCTAGAAGCCATGAACAGGTCAAATGGGAGGAAGAAGAAGAACAACAATAACCACAACAGGAAGAAGAAGAAGAAGAAGAAGAAGAAGAAGAAGAAGAAGAAGAAGAAGATAAAACAAATTTCCCACCAATTTGTTTAGGAAAAACAGGAAAGAAAAGCAGGAAAATTAGATGATCAAACACGTTTTTAATTGAGGTTCTCTGACACATGTTTAAGAAACCAAAGAATTACAGTTAGATAGAGGGTAAATTTTCAGGGAGGTTGAAAGGGATGGAAAACAATTTTTTCTAATAACTTTAAAATTATTAACTGCAGAGTAAACATTTTTCAAATGTTTTATATAGCTAAAGTAACGCTGTTTTTATTTTCAATCCCTGTTTGTCTGTCAAAGATAAAAATTGACGGAGTTGTGACATTTAAAATGTGGACGTTGTTTCAACCGTCATTGATAACTTGATTTGCCTCACGATATTTTTAATTAATTTTGGAATAACAGAAAAGTATCAGTGCTAACGATAAATTACTGATAAGCGTTTTGATAGCTTATAAAATTATCGTCAACGTGTTTTCTGTTTTTACCGAGCTACTAGTAAAATTGTCCTAGCTACTACAGTGGTTTCACTCGTTACTTAAATCCTTGTATTTTTCTCATCATTATTATGCACAGATAATAAGACAGTTAGTTGACATTTGTTAGGAAACAAATATTTACATTAGAGACTCTGTTACTAAACGAATAATATTTGCGCGCGCGCGCGGTGCGTTGCGTTCAGTCGCAATCACAAATAGAAGAAAGTCGAGTGTTTTTATTCCCTAACAGCTTTCTACGATGTTAAAGGCGATTCTATCGGGCTGAGCGACGGAGCAGACAATAATGGGATAATAACCACAACAATAATTGGATGAGATTTCGCTTTCCGTGAGTTGCAACGAGAGCTTTCGAGTACTGAATTATGTCGTCCTCTGTGACAGCCCACTTGAACAGAAATTGCTCTGCCTTCTAACTCCTTCCCTACTCAACACAATACAAATATCTGAATATAAATAATTCCTCATTCTAGTGAAATATTAGAACGATCATACCATTGTGTTCCGTTGCTCTTGTTGCGTTCATAAAGTTATCTCTCCGCACGGTATGCTGTAAACATTATGGGCTTTAGATGTAACATATATATATTGTTTGTCTACTTCATTGTTTATATTTATTTAATCAATGTAAAATTTTCCTATACATATATAAGCCTAACGTTTTACGGCGGATTAAATACCAACGGCTGTTATGGATTAGCCGGCCATACTGCATTGAAACCTAAACTGCATCTCATAAACTACTTTGGTGATACGAAAAGGAGCCATTATTATTATTATTATTCCCTCACCTATTGGGATCAAATAAAGTATCCAGCTGATAAGGCGGCTAACGATACAACGAAGCTCAGCAGACTTACGGCCAACGTACGAGGTCCCACTGGAAGCAAGAGGCGATTTTTGATGGCGGTCACAGAATCCATCCTTCTGTACGGTTGCGAAATCTGGGCCGGTGCACTAAAGATGGAGAAGTACAGAAAACGTATGGCATCGGTGCAGAGAAGAGGAGCCCTCAGAGTAGCATCCTCTTACCGGACAGTGCCAGAGCCAGTAGCCCTGGTGATAGCGGGAGTGATTCCCATAGATCTGGTGGCTCTAGAGCGGAAGCATTTATTCAAAAGGAAAGAGGAAATCGAAAGAGATGCTGCAAAGCATGAAGCCAGGGAACTCACTCTCCGGCACTGGCAAGATCGTTGTGATAGAGAGGATAGAGTAAGACGGACTCATACCGAAGGTATGGAAGATGGGCTCATACCAAACTTGAAGGTATGGATCGACCGCCAACAAGGTGAGGTCAACTGCCATCTGACCCAGTTGCTCAGTGGTCACGGCAATTTTAATGCCTAGAATGGGAAAGGTTCAAAGCCCAGCAAGCCAATACGGAGACTCTCCCCATGAAGACGCATCGCACACGTTTTTCAAGTGCTGCAGATTCGAAATTCAGAGGATGGTACTGGAATTGGAGCTCGGGGAGTTCACGCCCGAGAGCGTAGTTGCGCTTATGCTTCGTGGTAAGGCGGAATGGGACCGCATCAATGCATTTATTCAGTGTGTCCTACTAGAAAAAAAAGACAGGCCCAACTTGCACCCAACAGAGAGTAGAAAGTGAGGAACATCTAGAAGGAGCCTGATAAGGGCCCAATAGGCTCCATCCTGAAGTAATGGGCTAAATGGTTTCAGGATGGACATGAATGCCTGAATTAGAGTTGGGTTTTTTAGTGGGCGAGAGTCCCGCACACCAGAGGAAGCAGAAGCCTTCTTCTGACGGTGCATAAAGCATTTTCCCCTCTACAAACAAAAGTAATAATAATAATAATAATATTCCCTTACGGGCAGAAGAAGATGAACAACTAGAAGGAGCTCGATAAGGGCGTAATAGGCTCCATCCATCCTGAAGTAATATGCTAAGTGGTTCCAGGATGGATATGAATGCCTGAAGGTGGGTTTTTTTTATTGGGTGAGAGTACCACACACACACACACACACACACACACACACACACACACCAGAGGAAGCACGGCCTCCTCTGACGGTGCATAAAGCATTTTCCCCTCTATAAAAAAAACAATTCTTCTTATTATTACATTGATTTATTGTATTTCAATTGTTTTATTTATTTATTATTCATAACCGTATTACCATTCAGTAATGTAGGGTACATTACATCTCGAATTGCATTTCCAACTTTTACCAACGTCTTCCACTCTTTTTATCTCTTGCTCCTTTTTAAACGTAAGAGTCAGCAATAGCTTATTTTAATTAATTTTTTTAATAATTTGACAATTGGTAAATAGTGATCACAAATTATTAATCTTTCAATTTCTTTCAATTTTATATTACAGATTAAGACGTTTATTATAGATTGTACACATGAGTGCTGATATTTATTAAAATTAAAATTTTCCGTGAAGTGTAAGAAATTTTAATTAATTGCTGGAACGTCAATTAATGCTTCTTATTCCACTACTAATTAGGACTTGTTATATTATGTGTCATTAATAACATTGTTGATATTTAATAATTAACAATGTTAGTAATATTGAAAATAGAATACCAATAAGCTTGAATGTAGTATAAATGGAGGATATAAATCTTCATTAAAATAAAAAAATTTAAAAATGAAAAAGTTGAAATAGCAAGAACAGGATTCGTAAATATGTAAATGCTTAGATGTGGATCATTCTAAATATTCTGAACATGAGCCGGATTTAGATTTTTCGCCTTCTATACGACTAAAATCATTAAGATATGAAGTTAATGGATATATTGCTACATATACGCGACTCGTGGATAAACAATACCAGCGTGAACAAAGTTTCATCCTCGATCGCAAAAAGAATACTGGAAAAAGCTTTATTTTCACGTTCGGCTACATACTTAAATAAATACTTGTATTTAAACTTTTTAAGTATTCAAGTATTTAAATACTTGAATCCGTACTTTGTATTTAGACGATCTTAAAAACCTTACAAGTTGATAATCGATAAACAGTATTATAGTGTTTAACTGGCTCTTACTTAACCTATTGTAATACAGAAACTGCCATACGTAAAACTGGCATACTATCATAGATCAGCCCAATAACGCCCCAAAAACCGACACACAGTACAAGCCGCAAACGTTGGATCGTTTTTCTAAACTTATCTAAAGGTAGTTAAGGCAAAGAAATCATCAACACGTTCAAGTTTTTTTATGATTCACAAGACAAATGTCATAACAAAGCGAAGCCACCTTTCGGAAAATAAAACAATTTATATATGTATAATTTTTTTTAATTTTTGTATAAATAAAAAATATATATTTTTATCACAATGGCTAGAAGAATGAACAGGTTTCAACTACGCATAAATTTACCTTCCCTTCGAACATCATTATGGATTTCATATGAAGAGCATATTCTGCTGTGATGTATCTATATCATCAAAGGACAGATTGCAACAGAGGATTACTTGAATGTCCACCCCTCAGTATACAAACCCATTAAATCCTGTTTGTTCTGAGATGGTATTTTTATTTAGAAATAATAATTTTCTGTTCCATCGTATGAAGCCTTCATTTTACTTAGTTTTCTATTTCAAGATGTTTCCTTTTAGTAGTTACCTATTTCTAACTTATACAAACTTCCAGTTTTCCTGATTTCCAGCATATTTGTCTGTTTCCGCTTCATGGTCTGTCTCCGCCCATTTGATGTTCAATACGTACATTTCAAGCTCTAATGCCTTCCTCCTTTCCTTCTTCCTTGGACTCTTGTCATTTCAAAAATGCTTTTAAAATGGTTTATAGGTTCCATCATTCGTAATTCTTGTTTATTATTATTACTTCTTTTGTTCTGCTTATCTTTCGAATTCAGAACATTTGCATAATCACGCCGCCACCTATTAAAACATGATGCCTTCTTCAGTATTCACTGGTTTGGGCCTCAGAATGTTACGACTTCACGGAGTCTCTAGTTTCCATGGTCTGCGACGATCGCTTTACCAGCTGATCTGTAGTTCAGAATACTAGGTGTCCGCCACTCGTTCCACGTGAAACTTTCAGTATAGTGTATTTTCTTTTATTCTGTCTGAAACCGAAAACATCTCAAGGTCTTCCCTAAAATGCTCGTTTTTGGAATTATACCTTAAGCTACATCATTTTACACTCTTAATAACTTCAATCGGAGGCTTGTATTTTTAAAATGTCTTTTCCCAGGGAAGTCCGTACATTACAGATGGAACGGCCTAAACCCACACCGTATTGATAATTAAACTCATCGTGATTCAGCTGTCCTCTTTCAGGGATTTATTACCTTCTTTACTGGTTTGGGATATTACTCTCTCTCTCTCTCTCACTCACAAGTTGTTCATTACTTCATACAATGAAGAATGTCCTTTTCTTGTTCAATTCATATATATTGCGCTATACAGAAATAACATACTACCATTTTCGGCGCGAGCATAAAAGAAAACGAGTAGACAATGATAAAACAAACATGCGTATTTGGTGACTGTATAACTGATGATTCATCAGATAACAATACAAGAGTAAACAAATATGAATAGAACAATGCTTTCCCCAGTGCTCTCTGACGTCACAAAATACTGATGAATCAACAATAAGTACGTTTCAGAAGGATGTGGAAGAACTGAGTTTTCGATTGCTACGGAATCGTTTATGTTCGTGGCAGCCTTACAAGACAGTGAGTGGCCGCAAGCGGTTTTAGAGCGATCAGTGCGCATCGTTTTAGTACCACTCTTATCCAAGTGTTTATAGGCTATGTTTTCTTCTCCTTCTTCTCCACTTTATGGCTTAGTCATAATGGCTGTTCACAAAGTTGTTCACAATGTCGTGCTTGTCCTATTGTTACGTCGGTCTCCTTAATCGTCGTATGGTACAGTGGAAAAACAAAGTACAATACACTAATCACCAGCTTTAGGGGAACGTCTTACAGTACCGACCGTCCTACAGTACCGACCAGTCGCTAGTTTTCGCTTCTGGTCACTGATAGCAGCAGCTGCTAGGCATGAGAGGAAGTATATTGTCGTCATATGTAACACAGTCCGTGGACTACTTTTTTCGTTCAGCGTTTCTTAAACTGTGAGGCGTTGAAAGTAGTTCTCGTTATTTTACGCGCGACAAGTTACTTTAACGATCTTGTTTCTTCTTATTAAGCTACGTAGTTGATTTAATTATTCATTTAATATGATCCATAGTCTATTAAGTAAAGATAACTAGTAACAGTTTTGCGACATCTTATATAACTACACTAGAATCTGCATTATCATTACCACGTGGCGTTCGTACAGTACCGACCACCCAACTGTCGTCCAGTACCGACCAAATTTAGTTTTTTAAAGGCAAAAGTATTATTTCTTTCTTTCATTTTTTAAGAGATAAATGGCTGAAAACGATAAAAGGAAAAAAGGAAAATGGTCTGAGGAAGATATGAAAACGGCAATAAACGAAGTTATGTAAAATAGAATGTCACAAAGACAAGCATCTGAGGCTTTTTGTATGCCAAAAACCACGTTAGGGGACAGACTGAGAGCCATTCAAGCAGGTAAAACTGTAAATCTAACGCCTCAGATGGGCAGATATAAAAAGACATTTGACGAGAGCATGGAAAAACAGCTCGTTTATTATATTAAAGATTTGGACAACAAATTCCTGCCTCTCAATAGGAAAGAATTTTTGAAATTAATGTTTGATTTTGCTGAGCATTTACAGGTACCTCACCAATTTAATAGGAATCATAAAGTTGCCGGGAAGCAGTTTTATGATGACTTTATGGCACGCCATCCTGAACTGTCCCTGAGAATATAAGCCTAGTTCGTAGAATTTCAGTTTTAATTTTTGTTGGTTGACTTTCTTCAATTATTTTAGTTACGAAATCTAATATTTAAGTCATTAAAATTTGTATTCTTGAGTTCTTAAATAAAAATTCTATTATTAATCTCGTTAGCCTATTGTTTTGACCTCAAAAAGTTTTAAAAAGTAAGTGGTCGGTACTGGACGACAATTTCTACACACCCCGAAAATTTGACTTTTTCATATTTGTAAAAAATCAAGACATTCAATAAACTAAAAGAGAAACCATATTCTGTCATTCGCTAAGAACTTATTAGGTAATATAAAACTGCATTTGAAATATGATTTGGTCAAACGTTGCACATATTATAATCAAAATAGCTAAGGTGGTCGGTACTGTAAGACTTTCCCCTAATTACCACAAACAGTTTGTAATCAACAAAATAGTCTCTTACTATTTGTATTTGGTTACTTTTTGTAATCAAATAAAAATTGTTCACACGCTATAAAAAAAATGTCAACTGATATAAAACACAATTGTATTACAATCGTACCGCACACGATTATAAAACACGTAACACGCCGCCACAATACGTCGAACCGCACTGTAATAATTCGCAACTCAAACTCACTGTGTAATCGCCCGATAATAACTGAACTATATAATACTACGAACCGCATTCCCATAAATCGCAACTCAAAGTAAACTGAACGTCTCTGAGTACTTGTATGTATACCCTGCTGAGGTTCCAGAATATTCGCTAACTGCGCGTCAAGAATGCTACTAGAAAACACCAAAACGAAAACACCAAAACATAATTGGTTGCGGCCTTACACACAGCAGGCGCGGACCGGTGAGTCCGGAACAATCTCGCAGCGCATGTCGAGAATCACGTATGCACATAACATTTCAGCCGTATTCCACTGGATCGTTCGAGAAACACGTAGATTCTTCTGTAATGTTGTAACACTATATTTGTACAATCCTATTAGACTTGAGAGCCTGTTTCCGTCCATGTCTTCAATCATGTATTCGGATATATGGAATGTTTGTTTGTTTCTACTGCTTGTTTGTTACGACAGGTGTTGTGTGCCTCTAAATGAGGTAAATAAACGGCGGACAATAATTAGGTGCTTGACAAAAATGCATACTCTATTACCGAAAGGTTTCGTGAAGTTGGATCATTGACTAAATACACTTTTAAAATATTGTGTTTCAATAAAATTTGTGTCATCATCAGGACCTCAATACAGAAATAATTAACAGTCCTACACATATAATGGACTATACGTATTATACGTTAATATAGTAATATAGTTAATACTATACGTATTAATACGTATGGAATATTTTAATTATATCTTACTGATATAAGAATAAGAGTTTATGTCTCTCTCTCTCTCTCTCTCTCTCTCTCTCTCTCTCTCTCTCTCTCTCTCTCTCTCTCTCTCTCTCTCTCTCTCACACACACACACACACACACACACACACACACACACACACACACACACACACACACACACACATTATATCTGTAGGCCTATTAATCACTTCTGTTTTGCCTGTATAAAGGTCCTGATGATGACGATGACAATAAATTCTGTCGAAACCATGACACAAACCATTTCAAATTGTGCCTAATAAATTACTGACGCACACAAAAGAACATTCGTTTTTCACGATAACTGGCTACAAACTAAGGGCAATGCCTTATGTCAAGCTACATGTGGTCCATTCTCTATTTAGGCCTGTCTGCATCAAATGTCTTTGCAAACATTATGTTTTCTTAACATCGCATTCGGGCTCATTTGACATTTAAACTTAACACGTTTAAATACGTCACCTCTGCATTTTTATTAGTACAGTTTATTTCCTCGAATTGCTGATTATGTAGGCCTACATTTGTTGTTGTTTTTATTGTCTTGTATTTTATTTATATTATTTATTGGACTGTAAGTGCGAAAAGCGTCGTTCGCAAAACAAACCGTCATAAAAAGGACACTTAATGCAGATATGATACACATTCGCAGCTACAACCTAAGGCGTCACAAATAATGAATTGGTATGACGTTTTGTCACATGAAACGATAGCCTATTTCTAATAGGCAACGATGTCTCGTACGCGTTTTTGAGTTAAGTACCAAATCTGTTCACAGCAGTGTTATAATCGCAATTATGCTGTTTTTCGCCCGTTACGTTACGTAACATTCTTCTTTACTTTCCGGTATTTGTTAACATATTAGACTTATCTATCAGATGAAATCGCATATGTTGCAGTAATGCAAACCTTATTTGGTAATTATTTGTGTGATACAGGAACATCTGCTGTTTAATATGATCAATATGAGTGAATAACGTACCGCTGGTTCTGAAATCACAGTTTATACATACTGGAATCAGTTGTATTTTTATCATTTTAAAACGCATACACATTTTTTAAATTCTGAACAGCGCTTTATTGTCTCCCACATTTCTCTGTCCGGATCATTATACGAAATATGAAATAATATGAAATATTACGCATGTACAGGTATAAGACCAGTTATGTGCGTCTTAAATGAAATTTCTTGTTCCTTTCTCCTACAGAGACGTGTGTGTGTGTGTGTGTGTGTGTGTGTGTGTGTGTGTGTGTGTGTGTGTGTGTGTGTTTTGAGACGTAACAAAATAACAATTAGTAAAATAAATGGTAAGTCAGACTACTAAAGTACGTGCTGTTGAGGCCGACGTTAAGAGCACGTCTTATTTCTATATATATCGAACTTAATTGTACATAAGTTTGTCTTCTTCTTCTTCTTCTTCTCCTGCTGCTGTTGCTTCTGCTCCTTCTTCTTCTTCTTCTTCTTCTTCTTCTTCTTCTTCTTCTTCTTCTTCTTCTTCTTCTTCTTCTCCTTCTTCTTCTTCTTCTTCTTCTTCTTCTTCTTCTCCTTCTTCTGCTGCTGCTGCTGCTGCTGCTGCTTCTGCTTCTTCTTCTTCTTCTTCTTCTTCTTCTTCTTCTTCTTCTTCTTCTTCTTCTTCTTCTTCTTCTTCTTCTTCTTCTTCTACTTCTTCTTCTTCTTCCTGGGAAAAGCGAATTGCCAGTCCGGGTCCGAAAGTAATTACAACCACATCTTCAAAATTAAAAATTTTCAACTTTGCGTACGCCTTGAGTGTAAAGTCTATCCCTCTGTGTGCGACCTTTAACAGTTCACAAGAATCGCATCGCCAATGCCTGTAATCTGCTAATGTGTGTTGTTTTTTTACGGGAATCCAAGTTTCAGAACCACACACCAGCATCGGTACAGCTATCGTCTCATAAAATTTTCGCTGAGTCTCTTTCCTCATTTTCCTTGACAGCACTCATCGAATCGCTCTACATAGGCCATCTGAGGCCATCGAATTGATTGAAACTAGGCCATCTTAAGACCAACGTTATAAGTGATGTCGTAATCAAGGTAGCGGAAATGTGATTCCTGCTCTGTGTTCTTATTATTTAATGTAATTTTAGTTCGCACATTTCCCACAAAAACCTCACTCATACACAGGAATATTTATTTTGTACTTTGAACTAACCTTTGTAACAGAAACACCGGTGTCTGGAGCCTGGATTCGTTGTGTTGGATGACAACCGGGTCATCCATAAACATCTATAATTTATTTGAATTCCTGGGTTCCATCTTAATTTCCTCTTTCTATGTCATCATTGAGCAATGTCGGAGATACGCTATAGCCTTGCCGCACTATTTGATTAAGTTTTTTTTTTCATTTATAAGATTATGTTTTATTATTTCTTGTTTCAATACATGTTAGTTTCTTTAAAATATTTAAGTTGTTAGCATGTAAATTTTAGTTCCCGGGTTGGCTATTATTTTGTTTTTGTCATATACAATTGTGTGAAGTGAATATAAATTTCCTGGAATTACGTAAGAAAGGCACACAATATTAGCGTCTTCAGAAAATTTGAAAAATGCAAGTACAGGCAATATTAGATTTTTCCCTCCCAAGTGAATAAGTGGATTTTCCCTGGTATGAAGTGGCACAAGCGTTGTATTTGACCAAGCCTATTGTAACTGTCTGGAGCTCGCATTGGATGATTGCCTGATCATGCGTAAACAACATCGTATTAAAACATGGTCTATAATTTATTGGAATTCCTGGATCAATCTTACTTTCCACTTTCTACGTCATCAGTGCGTATATTAAACGGGGCTTCAGCCTTCCAGGAAAATGTACGTACCTCCCTTGGTGACCACATGTTATCAATAAACTAAGTTCTACCGCGCGAGAGTAACGTTCAAGAAACATACCAGCTCCGTCCAAGGAGACGGGGGGAGAGAGAGAGAGAGAGAGAGAGAGAAAGAAAGAGAGGGGGAGAATGAGAGACGGTTTATTAAAGTGTACAATGGCTTCTGGTAAAGTTGTTACAACGTAGTTCGGACGTACATATAATTCAAACGAGAGTATAAACAAATAAAAATTATAATGATGTAAATGCTCCCTATATTGTTGGAGCCATCAGGCCCGCGTTTGACGTCAACAGCGCCCTGTGTGTACTGTGAACAAGCCCCCCCCCCCCCCGGACCTTTCAGCCCTTACAGTAACAACAGCAAATAACAACAATTGATGCCAGTTTTAGTTCTCTTAACCCTCCTTCACAGACCCTTTCCATTATTCACCACATATGGACCCGCGTGTATACAGTATGCGATTAAGACAGAAAATCCTTTGAACACAACTGATAATAAATCGTCAGAACAAGTAAACGAAACGTATTAACTTCAATAAAACGGCAGAAACATTAAAACATTAAGTATACGAAATATATTTTAAAAGTATAGACAAATTAAATTTAGGTCTGTAATATTTTTGTATTGTTTTTAGCAGATCTGACTGCTTCCCTTCATTAGATACCTACTTGCACGAAATAATACGTTGAGGGTGTCAATAAATCGACATACGCTGAGGTACCGAAACTTATCGAGCACTGTTGAAATGCGAATATAAGAATTTACAGTCAGAAGTCGGTATGATGGGTGGTGAGAGGAGATTTCTACTCCAGGACACATGTGATTAGTGTACCCCACTCCCCTAGTAGGAAGTAATGAATCTCATACCGTAAGGACACCGGTTGTCAGTTTTCGTAAGGTGACATTACGTTCCCAATCAGGGGCGGATTAACCATTAGGCTGACTAGGCTGTAGCCTAGGGCGCGGCACTTTGGGGGGCGTAAAAGTTTAGCTAAAAAATAATAAAATTTTACAGCTAAATGTAAAATTGGTAATAAATTACAAGGATAAAAGTTTGAGTTCATTTTGAACACAGGCGCCTGTTTGCGAGAAATTATGGTAAAACTGTACATAAATAATAGAAGTGCTTTCCAAACTGTTTTCTCTGGTTATGAGTCATCGGCGCTCATAGGACTATGCCGCCGCCCGACTTTCGTGGAACTACCGACCACATTATCTATTCCATACACCTCCACCCCACCCCTTCACCTGCACCTCCATCCCTTTTCATTGCAGACAAGTTCGGTATCGCAAAACCACTGTTGAATTTTTTGAAAACGCTCAACTTAGAATCAATGTTTCCTAATGTTGAGATAGCTTTGGCCATTTTCCTTACTATGCCCGTCACTAACTGCAGTGGCAAAAGATCTTTTTCAGCTTTGAAGAAGATGAAGAATTATTTACGCTCAAATTTGCGCCAGGCTAAACTGACCAGTGTAGCCCTCTTGTTCATTGAAAGTGACTTTCTGCAAGGACTTGATTTCAGTGAGGTGATTAAAACGTTTGCTCGATCTAAAGCGAGAAAAAAGAATCTAGCTTGAACTATACATGAGTCTTAACAAATCCACAAGATATTTAACTGATTGTCTACTTTGTGTAAATGATGTTAAATGTACCCTTCATAAAACTGTTATAATTCTGTAACTACTTAGTTAACTTTTTCCTTATAAAAGCCATGCAAACTACAAATGGTTGAAGGTGTAACTCTAAAACAATCTCTGAAAAATAGCGTCAGTTTACAATTCTTGAGACTATTTCCAAAAAACAGTAAGATATTTGAAATATTCCTAACTAAGAAATATATTGTAGGGTTGTCTTGATTATTCATCTCTTCTTTCACAGCACTAACACTTATCTAAAAATGAACTTTTTCTTGTGAAACTTACTTTTTTCGTTGGACGCGTTTCAGCGTACGTATCCGCCTTCTTCAGCTTTGAGTCAGACTGCCATCATTTTGTAGCGGTTGTTGTGTGGAAGGTGTAGTGGGGGTGGTGTGTGTAGGAAGGGGATTGGCGCGGGGATTCAACTTGATGTTTGTTTTATGTAACTTTTTGACAGAATTTTACATAAAACAAACATCAAGTTGAATCCCCGCGCCAATCCCCTTCCTCCACACACCACCCCCACTACACCTTCCACACAACAACCGTTACGAAATGATGGCAGTCTGACTCAAAGCTGAAGAAGGCGGATACGTACGCCGAAACGCGTCCAACGAAAAAAGTAAGTTTCACAAGAAAAAGTTCATTTTTAGATAAATATTGTAGGGTGTTTAAAGCTTCATTCAGCCCCTTGGAAATAAACGTAAGAGTAGTCTATGGGAGGTGAGGGGGGTGGTTAAGCCGACCCTGTTCCCAATAACGAATGGAATGTGTTGCTGAGTACGAAAAGACTGTAGAAAAGAAAGAGTAATATTTTCATAAATGCTAATTTATATTCACACCATTTGTACTTAATTGTGAACCACTCGTGTGTTACGTTGTGTTTATTAAAGAGACCTCATGTTTGTCTGTTTGCAGATGGCACAATTGGCAAGTCCAAGACGAGGGAGGTTACGACTGAAATGGCAGGTGACATGGGGTTTCTGTATGCTCATGTACGGCCTCATAGCTTCCACGATGCAGGACAGCACCGCTACAAATCCTAAAACGAACCAGGTATGGACCTGTTTTAACATATTTGTTAAAATGTGTCTTCTTATTTCGCTGCTAATTTCTTGGCCGTTTTAAAGCGACCTTCATTATACCTACTCGTCTGTCTTTCGTTATTCTCTTTCCTTCTGGATTTTCTCGTGACCTCATGTCTGCAATATTCTGCTAATGTACTCCAGTTTGTGTATTCCTTCACAGTTTATCCACTTCACTGCTCCTTCAGTCACTGGTTAAACCAAACACCAAAGCTGTTAAACCAGTTGTTACCTTTTCTGTAATGATGTTTATGTAAGGCTGTAGGCCTTATTTGTAAAGACTTAGGTTTGCATGTTCTGTTAACTGAAATGTTTTTAGTTCTTTTTTTTTACTTCAGGTTCAATTTTCTTGACGTTCTCTCTCCTTCAGAGATCAACATTGAGATTAATTATAGATGGTTATGTGAGTTTCTGCATGGAATTTTGCCGTTATCGAGTGACTCTAATGTTTTTATACGCGTAGTCAATGCGTAATTATTTACTTTGGTTGATTTTAATTTCCCAATTCATTGCTTTTTACCCAAAGCTCTACATCACTGTTCGCTACTTGAAGGTTTAGACTGTTTCTCACTTCCGTTTACGGTAGCAAGAGTCTGTGGTACGTCACAGGTACAGAGAAGGTGGAGGGTAGTAACGTGCCTTTAAATGTCTATATGTGTAGAATATTCCTCTTCCTGATTAACTCGAAACACTGTTAATGGTGTATAGAATTCCAGTATTTCAATTACTTACTTAAGCAATGTATTTTACTTCCATGTTCCTTAAGGAAATGGAAGTATGGTGATGGCAAAAAAAAATCGTGTTCGAGATTATTGCAGATTCTGATTGTACTACACTCAAAACATGAAAAAAAGTCGTTTTCCAAAAAGTGTCTGTGTGTCTATGTGTCTGTGTGTCTATCTCTAGATTTTTACTTCCATATTCCTTAAGGAATGGAAGTATGGTGATGGCAAAAAAAATCGTGTTCGAGATTATTGCAGATTCTGATTGTACTACACTCAAAACATGAAAAAAAGTCGTTTTCCGAAAAGTGTCTGTGTGTGTGTCTGTCTGTCTGTCTGTGTGTCTTTCTGTGTGTCTGTAGATTTTTTTCAGCCTGGCTGTTTGGCTGAAAATGATTTTAAATATAAATCTTAGAATATGGAAGTCATGTATGGTTCTCCATACCGATATTTACTTCCATATTCCTTAAGGAATGGAAGTATGGTGATGGCAAAAAAAATCGTGTTCGAGATTATTGCAGATTCTGATTCTACTACACTCAAAACATGAAAAAAGTCGTTTTCCGATAAGTGTCTGTGTGTCTGTCTGTGTGTCTGTCTGTCTGTAGATTTTTTTTCTATGGCAAACGATAACTGCCGCAAATTCAAACAGAATCAAATAATTTTTTGCATGCAGCCCTGATTTGCAGAGTACTCGCGACCTATTGTTTTTGGTGAAGATCGGTTGAGGGAAAAGGGTAGTTTACCTGCAACGGTTTTTTTTTAGCAAGGGTAATTTTGTTTGTTTGGCAAACGATAACAGCCGCAAATTCAAACAGAATCATATAATGTTTCGCATACAGCCCTGAATTGTAGCGTTCTCAAGATCTGTTGATTTTGGTGAAGATTGGTTAAGGGAAAGGGGTAGTTTACCTGTAACGTTTTATGTTTTAACAAGGGTATTTCCTATGGCAAACGATAACAGCCGCAAATTCAAACAGAATCAAAAGATTATTTGCATACAGCCCTAAATTGTAGAGTTCTCAAGACCTATTGTTTTTGGTGAAGTTCGGTTGAGGGAAAGGGGTAGTTTACCTGCAACGTTTTTTTAAAAAGGGTATTTTCTATGGCAAACGATAACAGCCGCAAATTCAAACAGAATCAAATAATGTTTTGCATACAGCCCTGATTTGTAGAGTACTCAAGACCTATTGTTTTTGGTGAAGATCGGTTAAGGGAAAGGGGTAGTTTACCTGTAACGTTTTATGTTTTAACAAGGGTATTTCCTATGGCAAACGATAACAGCCGCAAATTCAAACACAATCAAAAGATTATTTGCATACAGCCCTAAATTGTAGAGTTCTCAAGACCTATTGTTTTTGGTGAAGTTCGGTTGAGGGAAAGGGGTAGTTTACCTGCAACGTTTTTTTAACAAGGGTATTTTCTATGGCAAACGATAACAGCCGCAAATTCAAACAGAATCAAATAATGTTTTGCATACAGCACTGATTTGTAGAGTACTCAAGACCTATTGTTTTTGGTGAAGATCGGTTGAGGGAAAGGGGTAGTTTACCTGCAACGTTTTTTGAACAAGGGTATTTTCTATGGCAAACGATAACAGCCGCAAATTTAAACAGAATCAAATAATGTTTTGCATACAGCCCTGATTTGTAGAGTACTCAAGACCTATTGTTCTTGGTGAAGATCGGTTAAGGGGAAGGGGTAGTTTACCTGCAACGTTTTTTTATCAAGCGTATTTTCTATGGCAAACGATAACAGCCGCAAATTCAAACAGAATCAAACAATTTTTTGCATACGTCCCTGAATTGTAGAGGTCTCAATGACTTTCGATTTTGGTGAAGATCGGTTAAGGGGAAGGGGTAGTTTACCTGCAACCTTTTACGTTTTAACAAGAGTAAAGTACTTGAAAATTTATTTAAACTTTTTGAAACAATGGTAATTGTTAAAAATAAAATAATTTTGTTGCCAGGCAATAAAATTATAATTTTTTCATTTTAATGTAATATAATATTTTTCATTTAATACAGCAATAAAAAGGCAGGTAAGACACAGCCTGGCTGTTTGGCTGAAAATGATTTTAAATATAAATCTTAGAATATGGAAGTCATGTATGGTTCTCCATACCAATATTTTCTATGGCAAACGATAACTGCCGCAAATTCAAACAGAATCAAATACTTTTTTGCATGCAGCTCTGATTTGCAGAGTACTCGCGACCTATTGTTTTTGGTGAAGATCGGTTGAGGGAAAGGGGTAGTTTACCTGCAACGGTTTTTTTTTAGCAAGGGTAATTTTGTTTGTTTGGCAAACGATAACAGCCGTAAATTCAAACAGAATCAAATAATGTTTCGCATACAGCCCTGAATTGTAGAGTTCTCAAGATCTGTTGATTTTGGTGAAGATCGGTTAAGGGAAAGGGGTAGTTTACCTGTAACATTTTATGTTTTAACAAGGGTATTTCCTATGGCAAACGATAACAGCCGCAAATTCAAACAGAATCAAAAGATTATTTGCATACTACCCTAAATTGTAGAGTTCTCAAGACCTATTGTTTTTGGTGAAGTTCGGTTGAGGGAAAGGGGTAGTTTACCAGCAACGTTTTTTTAACAAGGGTATTTCCTATGGCAAACGATAACAGCCGCAAATTCAAACAGAATCAAATAATGTTTTGCATACAGCCCTGATTTGTAGAGTACTCAAGACCTATTGTTTTTGGTGAAGATCGGTTAAGGTAAAGGGGTAGTTTACCAGTAACGTTTTATGTTTTAACAAGGGTATTTCCTATGGCAAACGATAACAGCCGCAAATTCAAACAGAATCAAAAGATTATTTGCATACAGCCCTAAATTGTAGAGTTCTCAAGACATATTGTTTTTGGTGAAGATCGGTTGAGGGAAAGGGGTAGTTTACCTGCAACGTTTTTTTAACAAGGGTATTTTCTATGGCAAACGATAACAGCCGCAAATTCAAACAGAATCAAATAATGTTTTGCATACAGCCCTGATTTGTAGAGTACTCAAGACCTATTGTTTTTGGTGAAGATCGGTTAAGGGGAAGGGGTAGTTTTTACTTCCATATTCCTTAAGGAATGGAAGTATGGTGATGGCAAAAAAAATCGTGTTCGAGATTATTGCAGATTCTGATTGTACTACACTCAAAACATGAAAAAAAGTCGTTTTCCGAAAAGTGTCTGTGTGTGTGTCTGTCTGTCTGTGTGTGTGTCTGTAGATTTTTTGTCTATGGCAAACGATAACTGCCGCAAATTCAAACAGAATCAAATAATTTTTTGCATACAGCCCTGATTTGTAGAGTACTCAAGACTTATTGTTTTTGGTGAAGATCGGTTGAGGGAAAGGGGTAGTTTACCTGCAACGGTTTTTTTTTATCAAGGGAAATTTTTTTTTTTGGCAAACGATAACAGCCGCAAATTCAAACAGAATCAAATAATTTTTCGCATACAGCCCTGAATTGTAGAGTTCTCAAGACCTATTGTTTTTGGTAAAGATCGGTTAAGGGAAAGGGGTAGTTTACCTGTAACGTTTTATGTTTTAACAAGGGTATTTCCTATGGCAAACGATAACAGCCGCAAATTCAAACAGAATCAAAAGATTATTTGCATACAGCCCTAAATTGTAGAGTTCTCAAGACCTATTGTTTTTGGTGAAGATCGGTTAAGGGAAAGGGGTAGTTTACCTACAACGTTTTTTTAACAAGGGTATTTTCTATGGCAAACGATAACAGCCGCAAGTTCAAACAGAATCAAATAATTTTCTGCATACAGCCCTGATTTGTAGAGTACTCAAGACCTATTGTTTTTGGTGAAGATCGGTTGAGGGGAAGGGGTAGTTTACCTGCAACATTTTTTTATCAAGCGTATTTTCTATGGCAAACGATAACAGCCGCAAATTCAAACAGAATCAAATAAGTTTTTGCATACGTCCCTGAATTGTAGAGGTCTCAAGGCCTTTAGGTTTTGGTGAAGATCGGTTAAGGGGAAGGGGTAGTTTACCTGCAACCTTTTACGTTTTAACAAGAGTAAAGTACTTGAAAATTTATTTAAACTTTTTGAAACAATGGTAATTGTTGAAAATAAAATAATTTTGTTGCCAGGTAACAAAAATAAAGTCATTTTGATTATAAAATATAAATATTTACAACAAGAAAAGAATTTTCAGTTTTCAAAATTTAAATATATTTTTATAAAACAATGGGTTCTTCATTGAGGTGGGGACCATGTCACTCACTCCATCTCAAGCCTCTCCTATTTTGCAGAAAAAGAGGACCCTGTCAAGGCTGATACTTTGACGACAGTGACAGGGCTTTCCACCAAATTCAGCAGAGTGACAGGTAGGCCCAACTCTGATTGGCTCCTCAGATTTCCCCAGCGTTAGTAGGTTCTATAAAAATATTTTATTTAAAAAATGATTTTAAATATAAATCTTAGATATGTTTTATAAATCTCATGTTTTATGTTTTAACATGGGTAATTTTTTATATGACGAACCATAACTGCCGTAATTTCAAACAGAATCAAATAATTTTTTACATATGTGCCTGAGCTATAGAGAACTCAATGTCTGTTGATTTTGGTGAAGATCGGTTACGGGGAAAGGGCAGTTTACCTGAAACATTTTTTGTTGTAACATTAGTAAAGTACTTA
This sequence comes from Magicicada septendecula, assembly GCA_034769895.1. Classification (NCBI taxonomy): domain Eukaryota; kingdom Metazoa; phylum Arthropoda; class Insecta; order Hemiptera; family Cicadidae; genus Magicicada; species Magicicada septendecula. The sequence goes on from CM068373.1 coordinate 442,796,134, forward strand.
ATTTTGATAAAGTATCCTGATAAGATCTTAATAATCCACTGTAGAAATGTAGATGAAATATCTATAAATGAAGAGGCTAGTTGAACGGGCTGGGGGTAATTTTCTATAAATCAAAATTATAGTTGAAGGGGGAGGGGATAATTTTTTTTTATATGTGTACTACGTTATTGGCAACAAAGAAGTATTTTTTTGTTAAAATTCCTTCCCTGGCTGTTTGGCTGAAAATGATTTTAAATATAAATCTTAGAATATGGAAGTCATGTATGGTTCTCCATACCGATATTTTTCTATGGTAAACGATAACAGCCACAAATTCAAACAGAAACAAATGATTTTTTGCATACAGCCCTGTATTGTAGAGTTCTCAATACCTATTGGTGTTGGTGAAGATCGTTTAAGGGAAAGGGGTAGTTTACCTGCAACATTTTGTTTTATAAGGGTATTTTCTATGGCAAACGATAAGAGCCGCAAATTCAAACAGAATCAAATATGTTTTTGCATACAGCCCTGTTTTGTTGAGTACTAAAGACCTATTGTTTTTGGTGAAGATCGGTTAAGGGAAAGGGGTAGTTTACCAGACACGTTTTTTTTTTATCAAGGGTATTTTATATGGCAAATGATAACAGCCGCAAATGCAAACAGAATCATATAATATTTTGCATACAGCCCTGAAATGTACAGTTCTCAAGACCTGTTGGTTTTGGTGAAGATCGGTTAAGGGAATAGGGTTGTTTACCAGCAACATTTTATGTTTTATCAAGGGTAATTTTTTTTTGACGAACGATAACTGCCGTACATTAAAACAGAATCAACTACTCTTCTGCATACCTTTTTGAATTATACAGAACTCAAGGTCTGTTGATTTTGTTGAAGATCGGTTAAGGGAAAGGGGTAGTTTACCTGCAACGTTTTATGTTTTAACAAGGGTATTTTTTCTATGATGAACGATAACTGCCGTAAATTCAAAAAGAATCAACTAATGATTTGCATACAGCCCTGAATTGTAGAGTTCTCAAGACCTATTGTTTTTGGTGAAGATCGGTTAATGGAATAGGGTAGTTTACCAGCAACGTTTTATGTTTTATCAAGGGTGTTTTCTATGGCAAACGATAACAGCCGCAAATTCAAACTAAATCAAATAATTCTTTGCATACAGGCCTGAATTGTAGAGTACCTAAGACATGTCGTTTTTGGTGAAGATCGGTTAAGGGAAAGGGGTAGTTTACCGGAACCGGTTTTTTATCAAGGGTAATTTTTTTCTATAGTAAACGATAACAACCGCAAATTCAAACGGAATCAAATAAGTTTTTGCATACAGCCCTAATTTCTTGTGTACTAAAGACCTATTGTTTTTGGTGAAGATCGTTTAAGGGAAAGGGGTAGTTTACCAGCCATGTTTTTTGTTTTATCAAGGGTATTTTCTATGGCAAACGATAACAGCCGCAAATTCAAACAGAATCAAATAATGTTTTGCATACAGCCCTGATTTGTAGAGTACTGAAGACCTATTGTTTTTGGTGAAGATCGGTTAAGGGGAAGGGGTAGTTTACTAGCAACGTTTTTTTATCAAGCGTATTTTCTATGGCAAATGATAACAGCCGCAAATTCAAACAGAATCAAATAATTTTTTGCATACATCCCTGAATTGTAGAGACCTCAAGGACTTTTGATTTTGGTGAAGATCGGTTAAGGGGAAGGGGTAGTTTACCTGCAACCTTTTACGTTTTAACAACAGTAAAGTACTTGAAAATTCATTTAAACTTTTTCAAACAAAGGTAATTGTTAAAAATAAAATAATTTTGTTCCCAGGGAATAAAATTATAATTTTTTCATTTTAATGTAAATTATGTATGAGTTAATATCTTTATATATATAATTTTTCTGTACGTGTGTATGTCACTGAACTCCTCCATGTATAAAATAATATATCGTTCGTGGCAGGTAAGCATATCTCAGTTATGTAATGTTTACGTTTCCATTTTATTATTATGCCTACAGCAATAAAAAGGCAGGTAAGACACTCACACATACACACACACACACACACACACACACACACACACACACACACACACACACACACACACACACACACACACACACACACACACACACACACAATTCACGTTATTTCTGGCCTCACTCATGTTTATTTTCTTACATTTGCACGCTTTTTAAATGGAAAGTGCCGAAACCCACACCAACATAACGCGTGCAAGCCAAAAAAATGGACATCAATTTGCTTCCTGTGGATCGCTGGGCAGTGTAACTGCACGTGTTTACAGAGGAACGATTCATAGACAGACTTTTCGTCTTTAGGGAATCAACCCTCTGCAAGATGCTGAGGGTCCATGAGTGACTTCGGAGCGCTCCTTCTTTTTCGCGTGTTTGTTCTGTGAAACATACACTGTAGATTCGCAGCTTTACTCTATGCAACACTCAATAGGAAATGTTGAAAATTTTTGTCCGCAGTGTACCCTCATTCACACTAAACCTGCTCTGATGTTTTAATTATGGACATCATAATATTAAAACTTTGGAAACTTGAGCACTACTTAATGGAGATCAATCATTAACTTATACAAGCCATTAATTTTATGCATATTTTTTATATATATGTGTACAACGTTATCGGCAACAAAGAAGTAGTTTTTGTTAAAATTCCTTCCCGGAATATTTGGCCGTAGTCCAATGTTTTCTACAAAACCAGACGTTTCGGCAATGCCATCATCAGTGAAAATCGAGTGCGATAACGTGAGGTGGTATACGTTAGTGACCACAGTACTGTGGTTAAGGCTGAAGCAGTAAGTAGAAAGAAGTAGTTTCTATGGTAATATTTCATTTCGAAAATGATTTTAAATATAAATCTTAGGATATGGAAGTCATGTATGGTTCTCCATACCGATATTTTTCTATGGCAAACGATAACAGCCGCAAATTCAAACAGAATCAAATAATTTTTTGCATACAGCCCTGATTTGTAGAGTACTCACGACCTATTGTTTTTGGTAAGATCGGTTGAGGGAAAGGGGCAGTTTACCTGCAACGGTTTTTTTTATCAAGGGTAATTTTTTTATTTGGCAAACGATAACAGCCGCAAATTCAAACAGAATCAAATAATTTTTTGCATATAGCCGTGATTTGTAGAGTACTCAAGACCTATTGTTTTTGGTGAAGATCGGTTGAGGGGAAGGGGTAGTTTACCAGCAACGTTTTATGTTTTAACAAGGGTATTTCCTATGGCAAACGATAACAGCCGCAAATTCAAACAGAATCAAAAGATTATTTGCATACAGCCCTAAATTGTAGAGTTCTCAAGACCTATTGTTTTTGGTGAAGATCGGTTAAGGGGAAGGGGTAGTTTACCTGCAACCTTTTACGTTTTAACAACAGTAAAGTACTTGAAAATTCATTTAAACTTTTTCAAACAATGGTAATTGTTAAAAATAAAATAATTTTGTTGCCAGGCAGTAAAATTATAATTTTTTCATTTTAATGTAAATCATGTATGAGAGAAAATATATCGTTCGTGGCTGGCAAGCATATCTCAATTATGTAATGTTTACGTTTCCATTTTATTATTATGATTACTGCAATAAAAAGGCAGGGAAGACACACACACACACACACACAATTCGCGTTATTTCTGGCCTCACTCATGTTTATTATTTTACATTTGCACGCTTTTTAAATGGAAAGTGCCGAAACCCACACCAACATAACGCGTGCAAGCCGAAAAAGTGTCCAGCGTGGATAGCGATTTGCTTCCTGTGGATCGCTGGGCAGTGTAACTGCACGTGTTTACAGAGGAACGATTCGTAGACAGACTTTTCGTCTTTAGGGAATGAACGCTCTGCAAGATGCTGAGGGTCCATGAGTGACTTCGGAGCGCTCCTTCTTTTCCGCGTGTTTGTTCTGTGAAACGTACACTGTAGATTCGCAGTTTTACTCTAAGCAACGCTCAATAGGAAATGTTGAAAATTTTTTTCCACGGTGTACCCTCATACACACTAAACCTGCTCTGATGTTTTAATTACGGACATCATAATATTAAAACTTTGGAAACTTGAGCACTACTTAATGGAGATCAATCATTAACTTATACAAGCCATTAATTTTATGCATATTTTATATATATATATATGTGTACAACGTTATTGGTAACAAAGAAGTAGTTTTTGTTAAAATTCCTTCCCGGGATATTTGGCCGTAGTCCAATGTTTTCTACAAAACCACACGTTTCGGCAATGCCATCGACTTCCATCATCAGTGAAAATCGAGTGCGATAACGTGAGGTGGTATACGATAGTGACCACAGTACTGTGGTTAAGGCTGAAGCAGTAAGTAGAAAGAAGTAGTTTCTATGGTAATATTTCATTTTGAAAATGATTTTAAATATAAATCTTAGAACATGGAAGTCATGTATGGTTCTCCATACCGATATTTTCAATTTGTGTTAAGCCTTCAAGCCAAGCTTTATTGGAAGCCTAATACAGCCGATCATTTGTTTTTTTCCTAAAAGTCACGTACAAATTTACTTGTTTGTTTTTAAACTGGAAACAACAGGTTCTTCCTTTCAGTGTTTTATTGATTCTTTTCAAGAACAGCCTTTTACAAAGTTTTTTGTAATTTGCAGAAGCGATATTATTGCAAAACAAGATTATTTTTATAAAATTGACGAGTCGTATTAGCAGAAAATTATTGAGTATTTAGTCTGCTACTGTTTTAATATTACAAAGTTATTTATAAATGTGCTATTTACATCACGTGTGTGTAAATATTGCCGCTTAGAGGGTGACAGGACTTCCATAATATCTTCACCTGTCAAACGGTGCCGCCGCCTGTCACTTGTACGTTAACGGAATTTATTTTCTCGTTACATAACTGAAGCGTGGGGTCGGACACGTGACGTCAACACGTCTTCCTATTCGCTTCCATGTACGTCAGACACGTGTATATTCGTTTTCTTTCTCTTTTTGTTCGCCTTTCTTGTCATCTCGTTTCTCTGGCCTTTCGATGACAAACGGATTTCGCTGAGTGTTTGTGAAAAGACGACGTCTGCTGCAAGGACGAATTTATGAGATATTTTCGCAACGTTCTACCAAGCTATCTTTATACTTCTGTCGAACTGTTGTGCGCACAACGAATGAAGTGCTACTGGTATTGAACATGCAACGATTACTTTTAGAATTTTTGAATAATTTTGCAATAATTATGTGTACTAAAGTGTATATGTAGATTATAAACGTTAGGTTACATTGTCTCCGATACTAGGTTTAACCCACATTTTACTCGTATATAATAGGCTTGCCCTGTTATCCCTTACTTGAAACAGTTTAATAACTAATATGACTCCTGGGGATGTTACTAGCATATCGCAGAGTAACACGGTCACCTTCAGCTAGTGGGATCTAATGTCCAGCCCGATTTCTGTTTGAATAGTCTCCCACAAAGAAGTGGCTGTCTTACGGCATTAAAGAGACCAGTTTCCCTGTTCGAGCTAACCGCGGTCCCTCCTCGTGTGTTGAGTAACGTGTTGTGATCTACATATGTGCAGCACCATCAGGAGAACGCTAAAATCAACTAATAAAGAAACGCGCTTGAAGTTCTAAAAGGTGTGAAAGTTCCCACACTTCTCTATGTGTCTGAGAATTTGACTTTAACGGAATCCCAGGTCAGTCATATTAAAGCGGCTGACACGAGACTTTTCAGGTACGTGTACTCTCCAAGATCGTAAAAGAAATTCAAATGTACTCGAGGACTGAATAATGATCATGGTCGACAGGGTTGGGCAATATCTACCAAACAACAGATTGATTGTCTAAACTGGTACGAACATCTTAACCGAACGGATAACTGCCGCATCCGCAAACAACTATTGAACTATAAGCCGAAAGGAGGGAGAGGTGTGGTGCATCGGTGACCAGCTCTAGTCTACCTGAGTGGGACCGGAACAAACCATTTTTTTATTTAAACCTTGTAGAAGAAGATGATAATGGTGATAGGCTTATGATTTTCTTCTTCGTTGTTGTTCGTTTACGAACGCCGTGGCCTCTTGTATGCTGTAGAGTTTCTCTGTGCCTGGCAGTTCCATAACATCCTTCGCTAGCAAATTAGTCAGTGTTTAACGTGGTCAATAAATTGCACCGGTGATCGATCTCTATTCGTTATTACCATCTACTCTGGCTTGAACATCCGCCTTTAAATTCCGTTCTATCTTAACATTTGGCCGAAAACTTGGGTTTTGCGTCTGTATAATTGGTAACAAGCGGTCTTCATCGTCTGTGTTCAGTTCTCGGAGTCAAAACATTAGTTCTATGGACAGTCCATGTTATTCTTAATACTTTTATAAAACTGGCCATTTTAAAAACCTCAATTCTGTGTTAGCAAGCAGCGTTCAGAGTCGAAGGTCCCGATGGGTACGTGACAACTGGAAACACAAGTGTCTTGAGCAGCGCCATCTTTGTTTTTTCTGCGATGCTCCATCATTTACTCAAATGTAATAAAAATATGATATTGCAGTTTATTATAAACATCAGCATTGTATGTCGTACGATAATCTACAATTTACACTGACAGTTTTGCTTAACTCTGTACAAGCGTTTTGAGACTCGGTTTTCAATGTTGGTTTTGTTAAAAATATTTCTGATTGTCTTTTCATTACTTAAGTTTAATTCCCGCTTTTAAGTTAGAATTAATTAGTTAAAATTAATTCCAATAGATGATTTTTTTTATTTAAATTTATATTTTGTCTAACCGCCTCAAACATATACTTTTGTATGACCTTATATCTTGTTATGCTTTTTTGTTTGGCATAACCGTTTTTGTCTCAATAAGTTTGTTTTTATAATAATTATTAAGAAAAATTTTATTTTGATTTTTAAATGTTTTACTTGTTTTATTCAAATAACGTCTTTTACAACTAGAATAAAACCATACAGGTCTCCATAGAATAAGTATGATATGTGTTGATGGTTTTACACACAGATTTTTTAACAGAAATTTGATGTGGTGACTGGCGCTGTGGATAATTACGAGCAAAGTCGACCAACTAATTCTTTTGATACCAAAAAGTATATAACGTTTTTCTATAATAAAAATACATTATCATTATATTAACTATGGATTTTCCATTAAGGACGCTCGAGCTTTAAATTTAAATAAACCAAGTTATATTTCCGATATCACAATACTTTTTCTTTTATTTTAAAATACCTTTGGTAACATTATGTATGTAAAATAATATTGGCCAAGCAACCACTGCGCCTCTGTATGGTAGTGTGCGGTACAATTTTCCACTTGATTCTCGCTATAAATGGTGCTTCTTTTCCTCTATGACGTGAGTGATACTGGGCTTCAAATCGTCAATTGTTCGCGGTTTATTGGCCTATACTAAGTATTTTATACTAAGAATTTCGAACTCTAAAGCTTGTTTGCTTAATTTTATTTGAAAAGAACGCGGTTATCCAGATACAAATTTTTCTTTCTATTTTGTCTGTGGATAGAAAATTTTTGAAAATATTATTTTATTTTTTTAGACTTCAGTTTGGTGGCCGCCCGGTGTCCGGTGTCCGGTCCTGCTATGGATCCTATTGAAACCAAACGAGGCATTGTTGCCAGAAGAATTCATTTGAGTTTGGAACTGGACTCCAAACCAAATGAAAAAAGAGGAAGCCAAAAAAGATTGCGCAAGGACAAAGTTAATTCCATAGTGACGAGTAGGGGAATGGTGTAAGAGGACTGGAAAGCAGTGGCAGCTGTAGACTCTCTCTCTCTCTCTCTCTCTCTGTGTGTGTTGTTTGTTATTCACCGTACAAACCTCAAGCGAGCATAGCGATACTAGTTTGCTGTGTTTACTATAACACCTCAAAATAAAATTATATAGGTCTGTTATCTGAAGATGATCTAACGGATCAAAATAATTGTTAAGAATTTTGTTACATAAAAATAAAGCGTATACCTGTCAAACAGTTACGGTGTGTTTTGTTCTCTACAACAATTGCGTTGTAAAGCGTTTAACTGTATAGCTATTACTGGTGTAAATTTAATTCCAACCACGGTGAATATTGCAATCTAGCCAACAATATACAGCAGGTATTACTCGTGGCTCCCGGGCCCTCTTTGTGCGTTAGATTCCGTCATAGTAATCACATATTTGTATCGTACTTTGATTGGATTAGATATTGGATTGACCGGGATTAATGACATCTGTCTGTGACTACAACTACACACTGGCATAACACGTAATCATCGTTGTTATGGCAACAGTCTAGCGAATGATACCACCCCGCCTGATTCGAGAAACATTATGTTAGTTTTCTCGGAGGGACCGTGTTCACAGAGTCCAACCAAACGTGTCTGACCATTTCAATAAGCACACAGAATTTATTTCGGCTGTTAATAGCATTTCAAACCCAAGTATAAAAGAACCTGATAAAGTAGAATATCTTATTGAACTTGATAATTACAAATCAAAAATAAGCGTTTTTTTTTCATTTTACATCATCGGTCGGAAATTAGTTTCAGTATGCTACTGGCTTAGGAACTTATTGTCGGTAGCTCTCTTCTTTTGTAATATGCGTATATATGATTCCGTACTGCCGTTTCCGAAAAAGAATGCAAGCCCGACTTTGGGCTTTTACGAGGACGTTTCTTTTCCGGTGTTACATCCACAACTTCCGCTGTAACTTTAGATACAGTCGCCCTGCTGACCTGGAGTACATTAGCAACTCGTTCAGTGACTTTCGGAAATGGCAGTAGTGGAGCATTTTACTTGCACACTCTTTTTGGAAGTAATCTCTCAGTCGTCTTATGAAAGTCCGTGCTTGTGAGTTTAATGTCGCCCCTCTCCCAAATTTACGCACTCTACCTCGATCTACACGGGGTGGCATTTTAAAAGTAAATAAATAATACAACGATTAAATTAAAACTTAATTAGGCCTGATTAAAACGTAACAATTAAAACGTCGATCAAATGATGATAAAACTACTAAAAAAAAATTCTACACATACAGAAAACCAAAAGAGCTAAACTGATTATACTGTATTAAACACTGCTGCTTGTGCAAATGTAAGAATACTGGCTACACAATGATCTACTACCTGTGAGAAGTGGTAGACAGAAATACAGAAATAAAATGAGTAACGGTTAAGCGCAGAGAGCTTGTAGTGGGAGAGAAATTGGAGGGGGAAATTGTCGCTGTGAGCGGGGACGTACCAAGGTCATGGCGATTCTTTAATATTACTTATTTTAGTTAATATTCGCTCTTGTTCTGCATGATGGCGCTTCTCATTTGGGAAGTCTTTTTTTTACCGTATTTAAGGTCTTCTGACCAGAACGTTTTCAGTCTTCTAGTGTGATGACGTTCTTGTACAAGTGGTTGAAGGAGTCGATTGGCGTGTTTCTAATGTTTGTTGTTGTTTCTCCGTTATCATCTTGAACGGTCAGTACACGGAGTTCAAAATTCAACATCTGGTCTGCAAACGTGGCGTAGCGTTTCGTCCGAATTCAAGGAACAGGCAGCTTACGGTTCGGCTTGCTACCTGACCGAGTAGCGTTTCAACCGAGGGCTACCATCCTAATAGTGTTTAATGAAGCTTTAAAACGTATTGTTCATTGCTTAGGTTTACAGTGCGATAAGTTCCATTGTTAGCGCCAGCCAGGACTGCGTGCCCTCTTTAATTGTCACCTCTATGAAAACAGAGGTGGGCTTGCCGTATAGCCTCGCACTCGCCATACACGACAGGGGGTCATAAGTGACCCACGGACGCCATGGACCCGCACGGATAATCCATAGATTTTTTAAGTTTATTTTTTATAGAATGTTTAAAATGCTTAACAGCTCCATGGAATTACCGCGCTTGGCCTTAAAATTTAAGGCCTGGTCCCAAAATTAAATTGCAGCTTGCGCTTTGTCATTTATAATGTGTTACTCAAAATGCTTGATATAATTATATACTTAAATTTTAGCAGCTGTCGCTTTGTCAGATAGTTTATATAAATATAGATAACATCTTAATAATAAACTATAATCTCAAGGTATTATACAATGTCAGCACATAGCTTTGTCCAATCACTTATGCATCATTCCTAGGTATCTTCCTTCCGTCATTTTAATCCATTTAGATAAAGAAAGAGACATTTCTTAAAAATTGTTCTATGTCTCCTGACTGCTCCATTGCTTCAGTGGCTCTTAAAATTCTGTTGTCCATCGAGACATATTTCTTCTTCCTTTTCACCCCTTCTAAATTCAGCTCCATTCTTACAATCTTAGCACCTGAATGTTCTGCTTCTTTTTTTCAAATACATAATCAAATCTTTCACTCGGGGGTGTGGTTTACCCACGACTGAGTTCAATCGGTGGTTACACCCTTCAACCGCGTTATTTTTCCTGTGTCTCCTTTGGTGGCAGTTCCACATGTCAATTGAAACCTGTGGATTTTCCAACCACTGGTCCACAAAGTAGTCGAAAAATTCAGTCAATTTTTCATTTTCTTCTGCCTGACTGTGGATATGAATCCATCCTTCCTCCACTTCCGTCGACTTTAAGAATGCTAAGGCAGCACACATCCTGGTAGAGTTCCGAACTTCCTGATTGGATTTGTACATACTTGTAAGCCCAATGTTCTGTACCTTCCTCCAAAGACTTTGTGAAAAATGGAAAAAACAACCTTGTACTTTAGCTCTTGGAAAGACATGTTTGATTGCTTCAAACATTTCCTGCCTCGAAATCAATGTTCACTGTTTCAGGAGCCCATTCCGGTACCACTTGAAGGATAGCTTAAAATAGGCGAATATAAGTAACCTTTTTCTTCTCAGGAAGCAACGCAAAAACTGCAGGCGTAACATTTGTCTCTTCTCTAGTGCTTCCTAAATCTACGTGAACTGTGTACAACTGAGCAAACTGCTTGTTAACACTTAAATGTTCCATCCAAGAAATATTTTTTGTTTTGTTTTAATATTTCTTTCCCTCTGGAACTTGCAAATATTAATAACCTCCCATCTTCACAGTCGTCAGCTAGTAAGAAAGTGTTGCCATCTGCCATGACTAAAATTTCTGGATCCAAATTCACTTGCTCTCGACGATTTAGCTCAGTCTGCACTCCCTGCACTACACTCCGCTGTCTATGCAATGTAGTTTTAAAAGTTGTAAACTGAGGTATCCTAGTCACCAGTTCATATCCTGTCTGCTGGAGCTCTTTAAATTCCTCGTCATAGATCTAAAAAGAAAACCCAAAAAAACAGTAGTTAATTGTAATTGTAATACCTAATTTTAATCGTAAGAAACTTTACAAAGAAAACATATTCCTACCTGTGAAATCGATGTGTCGGTCTCCTCGCGAGCTCTCTTCTTGGCCTGCGACATAGCTTTGTGCACATCAATGCTGGCCACATCAGGAACACGCTCGTGGCTCTCTTCTTTAATCAATTCACTGTTTTTGGTAATAACTTTTCCACCACATGGTCGCGCAACACAACACCACACAACTTCACCAAACCTATTCTCCCTCTTCTTAGTGTACCGCTACCCATTACATATCAAACTCGGTTGACCTCTTTTGGTTGTTGTAAACTCCATCTTACGAATAGATGTGGTCTCCTTGAAAGCACTGATACAAATAATCTCAACAATGTCTTGCGCCCTCCCTCAAGGGTGGAGGAACCACCGGTTAGTCAAGGTGTGACTCATCATCAGTATGGTGCTTGACTCCGGTACCTGCCCCAGGCTCGGACGAAACGCAACTCATTATCCTGTTCACTGATCCGTAAAACCGTCGCGGACGAACTGTAGCATTTTTCTACGAATTTCGGTTTCGGACGAACTGCAACTCGGACGAAACGCTACTACCCCGTCTGTAACACACTATGACGCCTTAGTTATTGCTCGAAGGATTTTGGATTGTGCACCTTGAATAATGGCTACGCTGTATATGCTGCTCTAACCCAGTAATTCTCTGCCTACGTGAAAATACATTTCTGACACTTTTTAAATTTCCATCGAATTATACGTAGTTGTTTCGTTGTGACAGATCAATCTGCTCACGTTTTTTGTGATATATTGTCCTCAACTGATTTTACAGTCAAGATGATCTCGTAAGTGCTTCACGGATGATGTACTGTCCGCCCATTCATGTACGAGCGCTTGCATGCAAGCCTCTCTTCTCTGTCTTGTCATATGCGCCCTCATTTCACGATCTGCTGCGTCTATTCTGCTTCTATCTTCTATTTTATTTGGAAACCAACTGAACAACTTTTTGGGCCAACGACCGTTAGGTTTCACACGGCCATACCATATGAGGCGGTTCGCATTTATAGAGTCTAAAACTATTATGTTTACCAGTGGCGGCTCGTGACTTAAGAGGCTGGAGGGCGCGACCTTTAGGCTCCTCAATTATTTATCAATATAGAATTTAACGCACAATAGAAATGTCGCCAACATTTGATCACATAATGCATTAATAAAATAAAAATAGCAACACATGCAGCATGCAACGATTATTTAAAAATTTGATCTCACCTCAAATATTGTCAGCTGTTGTAGAGAGTCAGCAGTTTTATTAATAAACATAACCACAAACTGTCCACAAAAATGTCTATGCTGTTTCCACAAAACAAGTAATATACTATATTTACATTATATTATTTCTATGATACCTACACTTTAAACAGACCCTTTATTTATATACAAAGTCCATTCGCCTTTCCTTTAAGTTAACGAACTTTTCTAAAATCATGAAAAAATCTTACCTCCAAATTTGAATTTTCATTTCATCCTTCATTCCAGCGTCTACAGAGTGGGTGGCATGCTATACCAGCATCTTGCGCTAACGCAATTTAAAATTGCAGATTATTCCCAGCTCCAGCGGTTGCAGTTCGCTTGTGCAATTTTCAAGAAAAATTCCACTCTCACGTTTTTTAGATGTAACGTATCAGAAGGATGTGCAGCATCTGTCCATAAACCAAAGGATTTTTCGATCTTTTACGCTCATTTTTGCATGGACGCCTCGCAGCCAGTCTTCAAACACTTTTGTCGTGATTCACGACTTATTGTTCTTAGTGTATTTCGTAGAGAGCGTTTTTAAAACATCGCAAATTTCCCGACAGTTAGAGGAAGCTGTTTTTCACTTCCGTCACTGTTTACGCATTGGTTACTCCGCTTTTCGCCATGACATGTATCTCCTTTGAATGCCAATGTACGATCAGGATGTAAATTAAAAAATTTACAGGCATTGCACAAACGCAATGCATAGAGAAGGGCATTGAAAATGCTTCAATAAACCTAAAAAATATATATATATATATATGTTTGACAGTCGGTAACAATAAATTCACACGATGTTTGGCTTGAAGATGATCTAAATCCTGTATTACGTTTCTGGAGGTGAAATTTTAAGAATCGTTGATAAACAACCCGTAGGCGTTAGTAGTTAGCAGTAGATGAGGCGCCTCCTTATATTGGAATTGAACGAAATGCTGGCGAACAATCGCTTTTTTTGTCAACTTAAGATGAGTTTCTTTCAGTTTGTCGACAGTACTAATACAGATCTTATCCTTGCACGTATTAGTAAAATCATCATAGATATCTTTTAGATTTGTTGCTGTAAAGAAAGAATCTTTACCATCATTAGGACGTAACGCATATTCGCATGGTTCGACGATCGAAGTTGATACTCGATAAAATCAGTTGGGGACAATATATCACAAAAAACGTGAGCAGATTGATCTTTCACAACGAAACAACTACGTGTAATTCGATGGAAATTTAAAAAGTGTCAGAAATGTATTTTCACATAGGCAGAGAATTACTGGGTTAGAGCAGCATATACAGCGTAGCCATTATTCAAGGTGCACAATCCAAAATCCCTCGAGCAATAACTAAGGCGTCATAGTGTGTTACAGACGGGGTAGTAGCGTTTCGTCCGAGCCTGGGGCAGGTACCTGAGTCAAGCCCCATACTGATGATGATGATGAGTCACACCTTGACTAACCGGTGGTTCCTCCACCCTTGAGGGAGGGCGCAAGACATTGTTGAGATTATCTGTATCAGTGCTTTCAAGGAGACCACATCTATTCGTAAGATGGAGTTTACAACAACCAAAAGAGGTCAACCGAGTTTGATATGTAATGGGTAGCGGTACACAAAGAAGAGGGAGAATAGGTTTGGTGAAGTTGTGTGGTGTTGTGTTGCGCGACCATGTGGTGGAAAAGTTATTACCAAAAACAGTGAATTGATTAAAGAAGAGAGCCACGAGCGTGTTCCTGATGTGGCCAGCATTGATGTGCACAAAGCTATGTCGCAGGCCAAGAAGAGAGCTCGACACATCGATTTCACAGGTAGGAATATGTTTTCTTTGTAAAGTTTCTTACGATTAAGAAATAATGATCTAGACAGAACAGATTGTAAGGCAGTAAGTAGTGTAAATATTGATAGTCATTACAGATTGTAAGTAGTGATTCGTTTGGGAAAGGCCAGTTGATGAGCCAGGTGAGTGGATCCTGGAAAACACATGGTCCATTCCATGGGAACTTTGACCTGAGTACTAAAATCCCACTCAAATCGTAAATCGTGATTTAGGGTCACATGATGCAGTCTTTAACGAACAGTAAGAAGTGTTACTAAAATTATTAGGAATTTACTCCCACTCAAATAGTTTTAGCCTATCAGAATTAAGATTTTAGATTTAAGAGAAGGGAATAATGTAGATAATATTCTAGAAAAGATCATATTTGCCAGCAGAACTAAGATCTGATGGTGAGTGTTCTGTGAAAGCTTACGTCTGTCTCGCTTTGACTTTTTCTTTGATCTGCGTTAGAAGATGTTCCAAGATATCCTCTCTGTGCAGTAAAAGTCGGTCATATTTTTTGCTTTTTGTCAGTTTCTTTCAAGAGTAACTAACGTTAGTTACTATATTTTGTTTGAGAATAAATACTAGCGATTGAAGGTACTTACAGCTGGAGCGACTGAAGTACCCAAAGTAATTGAAGTAATTAATTTAATCTTAAATAAATTAATTTCAAGAAGTTTTATAAAGTAAGACGATCGTAACGAAAATTGCATTATTTTGTGCCAACAAAGCTGATCATCAACAAATTGTTCTTCAGAGAAGAACGTTTCATTTCAATCATTTGACTTCACAGTAACATTTACTGTTACTTAACATTAACATTAGCGCAAAATGGTAACTTGACGAAATCGATTTCTGTGTAATCAAGTCTAAAGATTATTAAATCCATTTTGTTCTATTCTATACCGACAAGGTATGAGAGTACAAGTGTAATATAAAAACTACGTACTGTACATTCCGACTGGCTGTCTGAAGCAGTGTGTAAATGCGGTAAGGAATGCAGTCGTTGTGATTCAAAGGGGTGGGTGCAGAAATACCCCGCATAACGCACGGCACGCCAGGCAATTGACCCCACCCCGTGTTACTGCCGCCGCGAAATAAAACGTTTTCTTCTCCGAGCTTGGAAATCGTTTGTTATGACACGCGTTTTCCCCTTCCCAACCACTCGTTCTTCTCACACAATGCCAAACACGCCTACACTCGGAGCCAAATGGACCGATACTAACAGTATCGGTAGAAACGATTACTAGTATGATCCACCTAACAAAAATAAGTTGGTTCGACTGGAAATGTAAGATAAAGAATCAGAAACAATTTACCTGTTTCGCGGCTAAAGACATATAATTTGTTCAAGCTTGTACTATCATTCTAATCGCAAAATGGTAATACAGCTGATGTTATCAAAGCACTAATCGAAGGAACGGCAATAAAAATAAAACTCTACGGATGAGAAGACAAAAATCGACTGCCGCTCTGCCGTAAACCGCCGTGTTTCTAAACACATATAAAAGGGGTAACTTAAGGATCAAGTTGAGAAAATGGTTAGAAAAAAAGCAAAATATTGCAAGTGAGACACTTAGAAGAGTAACGTAGTGAAACTTAGCAGATTGACATGCGTACAAAAAAAAACTTTAAAATATAAGTTGATAATTAGAATGTATTATTAATGGAATTAATTCATGGAAGACAAGACCAAGACAGCTGTAATTGAAGACGTCAAAAAAAAAACGGTCATTCTGATACGGGCAGGTATAGAGAATTTCGGTTCCAAACCAAATCCAAGAGCGTATACTCTAAGAATGTACGAAAAGTAGTTGCCCAAAAACTGCCATGAACTACGGTAGGTGGATTCAGAGGCCACGCGGAACGAGACTAAGGAGTGGTTGCTATAATGTCGGATTAGTTTTATAATCACTGCACTGTTATGTTTCCGTGCAATGCATGCACGAAGTGACTAATTTGAATATTTTGAGTTGACCAAAGTTTAGCTTAATTGAATAGCTAATTTAGTGGGTGACTAAATTGAACAGCTTAATTTTAAAACAGTTACAATAATGCAAGCAATGTAAACAAAATGGATGTACATGTAGCAAACAATATCTGTATTATTTCGTTCACATGGTAAACTAAAAACAGATGTCAATTGAAAAAGTTATTCTGTCAGAGAAAAGAAGGGAGAAAACAGGCCAAGAAGTCGTGTGGGGAAATCAAACAAAATCGCTTCTGGGACCGAATATCATCTTTGGATGAGGACAGTATACACAAAATTGCATAATGCAACCACGAATCTGTTGAGAGTGTAAGGACCGAAATAGACACTATTCCATGAACTATTAAAAAAAAGTAATTGGACCTAACTAAGCATTTAATTGTATGCATTTTACATTTTGTTTAAATAAAGTAAATATTGAAAAATATGTTAGACATTACTTTAGGTGAAACTATATTATTCTTTTCGTATACGTTAATAAAATATCGGGATGGAGAAACATACATGACTTCCATGTTCTAAGATTTATATTTAAAATCATTTACGAAATGAAATGTTTCCATTGAAACTACTTCTTTCCACTGCTTCAGCCTTAACCACAGTACTGTGGTCACTAACGTATACCACCACACGTTATCGCACTCGATTTTCACTGATGACGTCAGTCGACGGCACTGCCGAAACGTCTGGTTTTGCAGAAAACA
This sequence comes from Magicicada septendecula, assembly GCA_034769895.1. Lineage (NCBI taxonomy): Eukaryota > Metazoa > Arthropoda > Insecta > Hemiptera > Cicadidae > Magicicada > Magicicada septendecula. Next base: position 442,813,174 of record CM068373.1, read on the forward strand.
TTGGACTACGGCCAAATAGACCGGGAAGGAATTTTAACAACAAACTACTACTTTGTTACCAATAACATAGTACACATATAAAAATTATCCCCTCCCCCTTCAACTATAATTTTCATTTATAGAAAATTATCCCCACCCCGTTCAACTAGCCTCTTCATTTATAGATATTTCATCTACGTTTCTACAGTGGATTATTAAGATCTTCTTATCAGGATACTTTATTTATCAAAATTAAGTACTTTACTCTTGTTACAACAAAAAATGTTTCTGGTAAACTGCCCTTTCCCCGTAACCGATCTTCACCAAAATCAATAGGACTTGAGTCTTCTAAAACTCAGGCACATATGTACAAAATTATTTGATTCTGTTTGAATTTACGGCAGTTATCGTTCTTCATAGAAAAAATTAACCTTGTTATCACATAAAACATTGCTGGTAAACTACCCCTTCCTCTTAACTGATCGTCACCAAAATCAACAAACCTTGAGTTATCTACAATTGAGGAAGGTATGCACAAAATTATTTGATTCTGTTTAAATGTGCGGCAGTTATCGTTCGTCATAGAAACAATTACTCTTGTTAAAACATAAAATGTTGCTGGTAAACTACCCGTTTTCCTTAACCGATCTTCACAAAAATCAACAGACATTGAGTTCTCTATAGTTCAGGAAGGTATGCATAACATTATTTAATTCTGATTGAATTTACGGCAGTTATCATTCGTCATAGAAAAAATTGCCCATGTTAAAACATAAAACGTTGCAGGTAAACTACCCCTTTCCCTAAACCGATCTTCAACAAAAACAATAAGTCTTGAGAACTCTACAATTCAGGGCTGTATGCAAAAAATTATTTGATTCTGTTTGAATTTGCGGCTGTTATCCTTTGCCATAGAAAAAAATAACCCTAGATTGAAACAAAACGTTGCAGGTAAACTACCCATTTCCCTTAACCGATCTTCACCAAAAACAATAGGTCTTGAGTACTCTACAAATTAGGAGTGTGTGCAAAAATTATTTGATTCTGTTTGAATTTGCGGCTGTTATCGTTTGCCATAGAAAAAAATCTATAGATAGACAGATAGACACACAGACGCTTTTCGAAAAATTACTTTTTTCATGTTTTGAGGGTAGTACAATCAGAATCTGCAATAATCTCGGACACGATTTTTTTTGCCATCACCATACTTCCATTTCCTTATGGAACATGGAAGTAAAAAGATTCTTGCGACTAAAAAAAGGCCACCATTAGTATGAAAACGCGCCTTCGGAAACTCGGTATGAATCATTTAGCTCATCAGAATCCAGGAATGTAAAACAAGGTCTTCACTAGTGTCGCTCTTCTTCCGTTAGCTTTTGGCTGTCTGCTCTTAATTGGGTTCACAGCAGTTTTCCGTCCACATTTAATTAAAATCTAAAGGAAACCCAATCACAAGATTCATGTACTTGTATACAAGTTCCTGTTGATTGCTGTTTCAAAAAGACCGTTATGTTTATTTGTCAGCTTGTATCGCGCCAGATTCTTTATTTCTCTTTTCAGTTCTACCATCTCAATTATAATGTGAAAAACAATTTTCCTAGCCTACGATTTTCCTTTTTTATGCCATTACGATAAATGACATTAATCTATAATTGAAAACATAAGCACACGATGAAACAGAAGCAAAATTGTTTTGTAAATTCAAGATTTGTAATAAACCACCGGAAGAAGTGATAAAGCTTAAGAAAGATAATATTTATCAGCCGAATCAAAACGGCACATTTTGTGTCCGAGTTCATTAACAGTACTTCGGACAATATACGTCTGGTTGAGCCTAAATGTGTGTGTGTGTGTGTGCGCGCGCGCGCGCGCGCGCGAATAAGTTTTTATTTCTAGTGAAAATGGGAGAGACAATTAGTACGATGAAAGAACTTTTTCCTCTCCCAACCCGTTTTCGCTCGTACGGTTACACACACAGACATTTAATCCGCTGTACTATTTTAGCTATCTGGTTTTATCTTTGTTTTCGTTTATCAAAAAGTATTAAGTATTCAACGGGCAGGTTCTAAACAAAAGAGTCGTGTTCATGGATTTTGCCTGGACTTTGAACTAGCTAAATTCAGCCTCCGCTGCGTAAAACCAAACAAACGCTGAACCAAACAAATAAACAAAAATACGCTTCACCTAATCTATACAAACATTACATTCTGGGAGACCAGAGAATACAGAGCACTAGGCTATAACAAATAGATTAACCGTAGCTTTACGGATTCTGACTCTGTAACACAAAGTAACATCCATTTTGGTCTATAGTATAGCCCAGTGTTCCGCAACCTTTTTTTACTCACGGCACACCCCAGACGGGCCTAGACTCAACACGTCACACCAAAATGTCTGTCCCCTCAAAATCATATGAATCTTAATATAATTACGAAATATTACGTCGTTTGTAATCAATTTTTATTATTATTATTATTATTATTATAAAACAGGAATAGACTCATGCATTTATTAACTTTAATTCACTGTAGAAAATACGAATTTTAAAGTAAATAACTCTACTCATACCTTCAATGTGATACTTGAGCCTGCTTAGCTGCACACAGACGGCTGATTCGTGGCGGAATCGTTGACAAAGCAAGCCTCATTTCTTCATTGATGGATTTGAGTCTCTCTCTCTTTGGTGTTTTAATTTCAGTCAACGTCGAGAAGCCCAGTTCACACAAATATGTAGTTGAAAATGGTAATAACACATTAACTGCCATCTCGGAGATAGCCGGGTATTCACTGCTTATTGACAACCAAAATGTTTCCAAAAGCACTTCGAAAAATTTTGATTTCAATGTTCTGTCTGCTTTCAAATCTGCCAGTTCCTCTTGTAAGCCTAAATTATTCGGAAGATGTTTCGAATCCATAATGAATGGATCACGAACCCAGTCAAAATCTTCAAGACTCTCTCCAAAATATTTGTTGAAATTCTGCTGCAAGAGTACTAAATGTTCTTTAATTAAGTCCATTCAACACCTTATTATCGTCAGGAAGGGGCCATACAGTTAGGAACATCTCACACGATCCATTTTCAATTGTCTGTATCCATAAATTTAACTTATTAATAAATCCTTGAATCTTATCCATACTAGTCAGAATATTTTCGTTTCTACCTTGCATTTTTCTGTTTAGTTCATTCAAGTGTACGAAAATATCGGAAAGATATGCCAACTTAGATACCCATTCATCATCTGCAAATAATTCCGCATACTCATGCCCCTCAATAGTCAAAAATGCAAGTACCTCCTCTTTAAGTTCAAACATTCGCGTTAACACTTTATCTCGAGATAACCATCGTACTTCTGTATGCAGCAGAAGTGTAGTGTGCTCTGATCCCATTTCTTGACACAAAACGTTAAAAAGCCGCATATTTAGGGGCCGCGATTTGGGGTCGTGCAATAATCACGTGAGGATCGAAAGGGGGGGAGGGGGTTCGGAAAAAATCACAAAATATCACAAGGGGGAGGGGGTGTAGTGAGATGTCACGTGTATTTGTTTTTTCGTTAAGCGCGCGATTTCTGATCCAAGAAGCGACGCGTAACCTTGACTCGCCGTTGCCAGGCAACGATTTCCCCCCGCGCCGCGACAACCGCCCGGCTCGGCTTGTCAGTCACCAGTAAGCCTGTGATTTTGACGCCGAATACGTGCGTAAATCGTTGCCGCGTTCGTTTTTCCTTAAAACAATGGAACCATGTCTAAACTAGGAGACAGTGGCGGCGATAAGGCCCCCGCAGACCCCGCGGCGCGGGGGGGCCCCAGTTGGCCCAGTCATGGGACATAACTTGTAACATGAAAAATAAGCGTAAACGAGTTGTAAAACGCTTCTTTGTTGAATTATCAGTTGACCATAGAATTGACGACCCAGTGAAATCATTTGAAGTAAAAGTTTTCAATGCAACACTAGATATTGTAATAGCTCAGCTACAAATGAGATTCGAAGGATTGCGTTGCATTGATGATAGGTTTTCATTCCTGACGCCTCAGAATTTAGTAAACTTCTCACAAGAGACAATAGTGGAGAAAAATAAGGCTCTGGTAAATGTGTATCCTGGTGACCTTTCCACATCACTGCCTGACCAAGTAATATCCTTCAAAGCTCTGATGGCCAAAGAAATTGTACACAAGAAAAGAATTCGAGAAATGATGAATTTACTGGTTGAAGAAAACAGCTGCCTTATGAGTTGCCTCCCAGACTTAACTACAGCTTTGCAGCTTTATTTAACCATACCTGTCACAACAGCTACAGCGGAAAGAAGCTTTTCAAAACTTAAATTAATTAATTTAAGTCATACTTAAGAAGTACCATGGCCCAAACTCGGTTGAGTGACTTGGCACTGTTAAGCATTGAGCATGAAGAGACACAGAAAACTAATATCAACGAAGTGGTTGAAAAGTTCTTAGCTATTAAAAAAAGAAGACTAGGCTTAGGAAAACAGTGAACTTTGGTTGATCCTCATCTGTAAATATTGTACATTACTTGAGTTCGAGTGTTATTGAATTGGATTAGACTTAAGGAGAACTTGTATAGAGTATATTCAAGAATTTTACAAATTCAGGTACAAACTAATTTAAATGTTTGAAAAAAGCTAGAATGTTACTTTGATATTCGTTTTTAAATAATAAATTTTTAACACTCTGTGTGCGGTACTGTTTCATAGTCTGAATTTAGATCTTTGACGTAAAAATAAATCATTCTTTTTATTTTGGTTTTTTTATAGTTTGTATAGAACTTTGTCTATTTAGCAACAATGAATTTTAAGAGTTTGTACACGTGTAAAACATCCTTTGCAAATTGCAAACGCTTTGTGATAGACGAGAAAGTATTCACAAACCATTGTTGTGAAACACACGTAAATAGAAACTCATTTGAGTGTTTTCCCCTATTACGTATACAAAATTTAACCATTTTTATAGGGCCCCCTAATTAGTTTCGCGGGTGGGCCCCCGTTACGTTAGCGCCGCCACTGCTAGGAGATCTGTATAAAGACCTATTTGCAGAGTATAAGAAGGGAAAAAAACCTAGTGTGGCTCAGAAAGAATTTAATGAGTTGTGGTGGGCTGATGCGAAACAAAAATATACCACAAAAGAAGAACTTACAAAGTGGGCGAATGATCTTTTAGTAGATTACCGCCGTAAGCACCAAACAAAGAAGTCTTCCAATATTCTTTATTACTGTTCTACTTCTAAACAGGTAAGTTAAAACTTCTAATAAATAAGACGTTACCTATAGTTTATTTGCAGTTATGTTATTGTTAACTCATGACATTTTTGATAGTATTGACAAAATAAATACAGAGAAAATATAGCAAAACGTACCTATTTAAGTATTAATTAAAAAGATATTTTTCTATTTTTACGTTATAGAATAGTTGTTCAATTAATCTCATAGGTTTTTAATAGTTTTAGCTAGTCGTGGACGCACAGGAATATATATGTCTACCACTCACCACTCTCTGGATTTTAACAAATTAAGTAGTATATTGAACTGAATCTTGTCTACGAGGCATGGATTTATTTAAACGTAAAAAAAAGTAAACGTAAGTCGTGGTGGTTGTGAGGTGAAGGTATAATATTTGTAACAATTATTACGATTAAAATCACTTTATAAATTACTATTCTAACACATTTTGCGCCTGTATGTATTAATATCTTGCCACCTTGTGAAAACCTACATATATTTATATTATTATTCATAGTTCATACTGCTATATTGAACTGAAAGATTCACTGATATGATGGCAGCAATATTATGCACACGTACCTATTAAATGCTAATGAAAATATGAGAATTGTGCATGTGTTTGTGTGCCGTTTCAAATTCTTTTTATGTCTGAAAAATTAAAGTCACTGGGCATGGTTATTTTACTTGCACGATTATTATTAAATTTTCAGAGTGCCAGCGAGAACATTCCTATTTTGTCAGTCACATCCATTGAGCCAAGTCCACCTGTAAAACTTCCTGTGACATGCATCTCTAAACCGATCTGTGCGGGAACTACTGTCGAAGGAAATGATACTATTAAAAGCACCTCAATAGGTAAGTAAACATCTCAAAATGAAAGCTCCACTGTAGAAAATTCGTGTATTATGAGTTCATGATAAGAGAGAAATTGTAATCAATAGAAAAAACAGTGATAATAATATATTATATTGTAGTAATTATTAATATAATGTACAATAATTTATAATATATAACAATAATTTCATTCACAATAATTTATAACGATAATTATAATGTTTTCATGTTGTTTAAATGTGGGTCATTCCAGGTGCTCGGAAACGTAAAGTTCAAGATTTGGAGTGTAGCGACGAGAATGCACCGGATGCACCAAGTGCAAGCAGCTCTATATTGCAGCCTGTACGTGCTACTCCTGCACAGGACAAGTTAAAGAATAAGATCACCCTTCTTCAAATGGATCTTGACTTAGCTGTCCGTCGTAGGGATTGTCTGGGCGCCAATGAAAATGAGACGCGTGATGTGACGAAACTACGCCAAGAAATTGATAAATGCACAAAAGAACTGCGGAAGAAGGGGCAGCATATGCGTCACTCCCAGTCACATAGGCTATCAATAAAATCAAAAATTAAACTTGCTTGCCATCAGAGTCCCAATGTAGCTAGTCTTCTTAAAGTGCGCTCTGCCCCAGGTCGCCCACGCCTGGAAGAGCAACAACCGGAATTGCTAAAAACTATAGTCGATTTGGCCATGTTTGGTGCTTCTGCAGAGGAACGACGTCGCTCAGAAATCGTTCGCAGTTGCCGAACACTAACTGATCTCCATGAGAAGCTAAAGGAGCACGGATTTCAAATTTCGAAAAGTGGCACGTACCTTCGGTTGCTCCCAAGAAATTATACCACCTTGGAGGGTAAGAGACATGTAGTCACTGTACCTGTCAAATTGAGTCGCCCTGAGGCAGATCACCATAAGGCTCACCCCGATCAACATTTTTGTGTCGCCACAATAAGATCCTTGGAAACCTTGGCATCTATTCTCGGGCCAAACCAAGTGTTTTTTCTGTCGCAAGATGATAAAGCTCGGGTACCTATAGGTTTGACAGCGGCAAATAAACAAGCTCCTCTCCTGATGCATGTTGAATACCGTGTCTCGTTGCCTGATCATGATTGGGTGATTGCCTCCAGGCACAAATTGTTCCCTGTGTATATGCTGGGTGCATCATAAAAGGAAATGATATGGGCCGTGCTGAAGCAATTACGTACTCAGGGCCCACATACGTGGCTATTAGAAGCGGGAAACATTCCTCTTCGACAGCTTCATCGCATGCTGTAGACTTCAATAAGCTTCCTACTCTCGACAATTTCAAGGAAATTATGCGAAATGAAGAAGGACGCCTGAAACCAGTTGTTTTGATCTCATCTGATGGAGGACCCGACGAAAACCCGAGATATCCGAAAGTTATTTCCCATGCTGTACACCACTTTGTCAAGCATGATCTAGACGCAATATTTATCTTTACTAATGCGCCTGGCAGAAGCGCGTTCAACCGCGTCGAGAGAAGAATGGCACCTTTGAGCCGGGAATTATCTGGACTCATACTTCCGCATGATTCTTTTGGAACCCATCTGGATGAACAAGGAAGAACAACAGATCATGATCTTGAAAAAATGAACTTTCAAAAGGCTGGAGAAGTTCTCGCAGAAGTATGGAATAATATGGTAATCGACGGCCAAGGCGTCGTAGCAGAGTATGTCGAGCCCGATGTCAGTGCTGAAAGCTTTATTCCAGACCTGCCTTCTCCGCAGTGGTATAGCGAGCATGTGCGAGAGAGCCAGTATTTGCTTCAGGTACAGTACTAAAATCTCACTATTACCTATTATTTTGTCATTTATTTATCTTATAATTAATAAGACAATACAATTAAAACATCTTAATATCATCACCAGGTGGTAAAGTGTGATGACCGCACTTGCTGTCGACATATATGCGGAGTTCTCTTCGAAGTATTCTTCCAGAACGCTTCGTGATACCTCCTTACCCGATTTTGCAGTCGTCCAGTGGCCTTTGTATTCCGACGCCACAAGAGCATGATGGCAAGACGTTTGCGACATTTCTTTTACGCCGGTCTCTTGGAATTATCCCAACGCATGAGGGCTTTGACAAATTGCCTTATGACCTGTATTGCCCTAGCCTGAAGCAGGATCGTCAGCAGCTTGAGGGAAGGACGTGCCAGCGGTGTGGACTGTATTTCTGTACAAAGAAGAGTGTTAAGGCACATGTAAAGTCATGTCACAAGCAACCTAATCATCCGAGCAATAATACTTCAGAGATGCACAATGTTCGTCCTTCACGTATCCTTAGGCCGGGAACACACTTGGCGTTTTTGTCCGATCGGTTTTTTTGCCGTCGACGCTATAGCAAAATTGTAGCATTACACACTGGGCGGTAAAATATCCGTCACAACCACGCCACCTCCGCCAGTCGATCATTGACCACCATGCAGCAAGTGTCTATTGTCGTTATCTTATTGTGCTGTGTATTAACATGAACAGAAAACAACTTCTCGCATTATTGTTATTTCGTCGTCGATTGAAGAGGAAGCGAAAAAATAGACTTATTTGGGTGCATCCGATTAATCAAAGGAGAGAGGAAGTTGGAGCCTTTTACACTTTGTTTCCTGATTTGAGAAACGACGAAGAAAAATTTTTCAATTATTTCAGGATGTCGATTTCGTCATTCGATGAACTGCACAACCTGCTGAAAAATCACGTACAACGGGAAAATACTAGACTGAGGAATTGTATTCAACCGGTGGAAATGCTGGCAATAACTTTAAGGTAAGTAAAAATTAGAGTATTGGGAATAAATTCACCCGACAACTTTTAATTATAAAACCATATATTTTTGCACAGAATAAGCTACATCATTTTATTACATGTTTGGCAATATTTGATCACGATTAATTACAATTCTGTAAAATCAATAGTGTTCGATGATGTTGAAGTTCCAGAAGGGCTGCGAGAAGGCTGAAAATTATCATCCCTGACCATTTGACAATATTTTTCGTAATGCTGAGGAGCGAAACTTTTATCCTGGGGTTCATTTGAAATATGCTGAAAATTTGTGAAAGTAGAGCAGGTCATTTGTTGTGCTGGAACTGGAGTACTTGTAAACTGAGGTGACAGCATGTGAGTCGCAAACGCTTGTTGAGACATGTGGGGAACATTGACAGGTTGAGTAAACTTTAATTTTGATGGTTGATTAAACTGCTGGATCTGGGAAGTAGAATGGTTGTTTACATTATGAGTTTGAGGTATGCAGGGGTATGCATTTTTAATTTTCGAAATGACTTGAAGCATTTCCATTTGGCATTGAAGCCACTGATTGTCATCAAACTTGTCTACATGAGGCAACAAACTTTCAAAGAATGGCAGTTTGTCGTTTTTTTTCTCAGGTTCTTTTTCCTGTAATGCCTGCAAAATTTTTAAGTCGACTTCATCCATCTTTTTATGTTGTCTTGTAGGTGGTTTTGCTTTTGAAACAACTGCTCTGGGTGTTCCTTCAATTTCAGTCACTGCCGGAGGTACTGATGCAGCACTTAGTTCTTCAATATCTTCATCTCCATTGTTACAGCTTTCTTCTGTTTCTCTTTCCACGTATACTTTGCGCAGAAACTGTAGCTCATCGTTAAATATATACTTTTTTTTCTTGGAGGCCTGTGAACCACTTGTTTTAGATTGTTTGCATTTCTTTTCCGATTTGACAAAAGCATCACGTAAGTGTTTCCACCTTTTCGTGACTTCTCTACCTGGAAAAAAATAGTAAAACGAAATTAGGAAGTAAATTGAATACGTACAACTTGTTAACTATAAAAAATGTGTTGCATTGACACTAAAATAATGTTTTTGTGTTTAGGTACTTGGCCAGTGGATGCACATTTGCCGACCTCCATTATTCGTACAGAATTGGAATATCTACAGCAAGATTGATTGTTAAAGAGGTCTGTCAAGCTCTGTGGCTAGTTTTGCAAAGTGAGTGCATACCACCACCCACTAAAGAAACCTGGGAGGAATCAGCAAAGGGATTCGAATCAATAGCAAATTTCCCTCATTGTGTAGGTGCGATAGATGGAAAGCACATCCGTCTCGTGTGTCCAGCGGGAAGTGGCTCAATGTTCTTCAATTATAAAGATTATTATTCAATCGTGTTAATGGCTATCGCAGACAGTTCGTACCGATTTACTTTCGTGAACATTGGAAGTTATGGAAAAGACTGTGACTCGTCTATTTTCAAAGATACTAAGCTGTGGAAATCAATTCTAAGTGGTTCACATAAACTACCGGAAGAGATGTGCCTACCAGGAACAGAAAGCCCGAAAGTACCTTATTTCTTTGTTGCTGACGCAGCATTTGGCTTACATAAACATTTGTTGAGACCATACGCTGGTACCCATTTGACTGTTGAAAAGAGGGTATTTAACTACAGACTGTGTAGAGCGAGAAGGCCTTACGCGACGATCGATCGCTACATCGAGAGAGATTCTCTGCGTAGTGCGCGAAAATGATGACGCCGAGTGGCTTGATGAGACTGACGTTGATCTTCAACAAAGCACAATGCCAACAGCTGATTTGCAAGATACCTATCCAATTGTTAGTGTTGAAGAAAGTCTCGCTAATCCGTGGTCCGAGGACAATATTCATTAAATATATTCATGTACCAGTACTAATATATGTTTTTCACAAGATTACACCTTTCCTTTATTATTTTTATGCCAGTCAGAAACAACCTGCAACCTTAATGTCTGTCTGGATATTTTTATCACGGTGCTTAATTTTCCAGAATTAAATTAGTTTATACCTGTATTTAAAGATAATATTCTGAAAATGTTTAAGATACTTTGTACCAAAAAAATACACGTGATTTTGGGTTAGGGGGGGTTAGTCTAAAACCTCACCACATATCACCAGGCAGGAGGGGGGGTTAAAAAATTGCTAAAAAAACATCACGTGATTATTGCACGGCCCCTTTGATGAAGTTCACGACTTTTACTACTTCGTCCATCACAATTTTCAGAGGAGATGGCAAAGACTTAGCAACAATGGCTTCGCGGTGAATGAGACAATGGTCGGTTCGTAAGTTAGGATTTACTTCTTGTACTTTACCCACGAATCCTTTCACTCGGCCTGTCATAGAAGCGGCTCCGTCTGTACAAACACTAACGCAATCCTCCCTTGTTAATTCATTATGGACCACATATTCATTAGTCGTACGAAATATTTCTTCACCGGTTGCTCGCTCGGGTAGTTCTTTGCAAAAAAAGAAATTAGTTGCAATTACATCCTCATCAACATACCTTATGTAGGAACGAAGTTGTGCGTGACCGCCAATATCGGTGGACTCGTCGATCTGAAATGAGAACTTTCGACTGGTCTTTATTTTATCCTTCATAATGTCTTCGATGTCACTGGACATGTCACTAACTTGGCGGCTGATTGTGTCAGCAGAAAGAGGAATTTTTGAAATTTCAGTACCAGCTTCTAAACCCAGGACTATTTTTACCACTTCTTTACACGCGGGCATTAACAACGTTTCTGCAATCGTGTGTGGTTTTTTGGTCTTTACGATAAGTTCGGCTACCTTATAGCTAGCTTCCTGTACTTTTTGCGAAACACGTACCGACGTAGTCATGAGCGTCACTTGTTTTTTATTTTGTTGCAACAACCGACGAAAATAATTCACATCTTTACTTAACAGAGAGGAATGTTTTGTTGACAAATGTCGTTTCAATTTACTGGGAACCATAGCAGCATTACTGAGTTTTTCACCACACACAACACACTCGGGGATTGGGCATGTTTTGTCACCACACCAAAAAAACCCGTAAGATAAATATTTATCACTATATTGCCGGTGAACTACTTTCTGTTTCTTTTTTTCGGGCTCGATGGTTTCACTACTTGCTCTCGAGGACGGACCACTCCGTACAAGGAACTTATCCATATCGAAAAAAAAATAGTTTAATAACACTGTAATAGAAAATAGTAAGACTGGTGTAGCAACCACAATATTCGCACTACTGCAGAGCACAGCTGTGATAGGACTGAACTGAAATACTATAATTGTTGTCTGACAATTTGTGGGTCCTTCGGCGAAGGAAAAGAGCAATAAAGTTTAAGAAGCGCCGACAAACAGGCACAAATATCAAAACAAGGCAAAAAAATAATAAAAGAGAGGGAAATTTTTGCTAATCCCCGCAATTTTAGTTAAAAGCACGTACAGCCAGCCGTACACAAAAGATGCGGTGTTACAAAGAACTCTATTGAATAGAGTTTAGAACGTTTAGAGTTTTGAACGTAAACTCTATTGTATGATTGGTGCGGGCCGCTAAAAGGCTTGCTAAAAGTCTTACGCGGCTTTCTTTGCGGTGAACACAAAGCTTGCCGCCTGTAACCCATCAAACCGGCCCAATATTTCAGGTGAGAATACAAATAACTTAAGATAAGCAAACTATAACAACAATATTGAGTAAATAAATTACATTTAATTTCTATGAAAATATAACAGTTATCAGCATGTATTAAAGAATAAACAAGCACCTTCTTACTTAAAATCGACAATTAATTCATTACAATAATAGGTAAAAGTTCGCGTCACACCTTTCACCTTGTGACGGCACACTATTGTGCCGCGGCACACCGGTTGCGGAACACTGGCTGTAGCCTACGGATCTTCTGTGTTATAGTCAGTACAACACCATTCCAACTCCCCTCTATGATTCTATAAACAGGAAAACATGTGTATAACTGTAAGGTAGGTCTGGGGGGCACTATAATTAGGCGTATGTGGCTCAAATAATGTCCACTTACAGAAATTTGTATTTCTAATCAATAAACGTGTATCAAAAAAGTAAGTACTATATACTACACAATAGCTTATTTAGTGTTTAATGAAACTGTGCTATTAAAATACAATGATCAGTATCAGTAATACTCAAATTGTTGAAAAACATCAATATTTCAAATTACAAAAAGTAATTTTTATGAAAGCGTTCTCAAGTCTGTTACAAACACTGTTCTAAATATGGCCTACTTTTGGATTATATGTAAATGAGTTTTAAGAGTACAATTTAGATCCAAAATATAAATTTAAAATTTATTTTATTCTTAAAGTTTACAAAATATTGTCACAAATAGCTTATTTGAGTATAATTAAATGGCGCTTGCTGAAACTGTTTATAAAGAATGATTAGAAAAGTCAAGGCACACAAAATCTCGAAGAAATTAGGCCTACTTTAGAAAATTTAACAAATCATTGATACGGCCTAGCTTACGTTAACTCCAAATCTGAAATAGACCGATAGACTAGGTAGATGCTGAATTCCAAACAAATAAACAAAAGTACGCTTCACCTATTTCTTGTTTGAAGACTGTAGTCTGATTTTATTATGAATTCGAATATTTATGTGATAAAAATATCCTGATTGACTTGAAAAATTGTCAAATTATGAATTAAATACTTTCATAATCTAATTACTTTACTAACAGATAGTAGCCTATATGGCACACCTTAAAAACTAAAAATCATAAGCGAATAATAAATCAGTTAACACATTCAGGGCACACAAAAGCTTTTACTTTCTTGTTTTTTGTGTACTTTTCGTGAGACCATCGGAAAACAGTGTATTTTAGACACGATTCTACATTGCTTTCATTAGAAAACAGTGGTACACATCGTACATCTGCGTCACCATAGTCGTAACTTCTATCGTTATTGTCTCTAGAATGTGTGTACGCAGATATGTTCCTCTTATTGTGACGTAGAACCGTTTAAAGATGAACGTAGCCTTTGTCTTCTAGTTTTAACCCCCCCCCCCCGTTATGGTTTTGCACTGGACCCGATTTGAATAAATTTTTAAAAGAGAGAGCTTTATTTTTCTCCTCCTTCAATGGTTGGAGAAGTTTGTTCTTGAACGAATATGCACTGACAAGGTTCGAACATTTTCTCTTTCTACCCTACCTGATGTGGAATGTTATTCGAAGCAAGGAATTTGCATTGCATCGGCAGGAAAGACTTCATTCCATTGGTCGTATAATTGGAACAGACTGTTGGACTCAATCAGTCTCTGTGTTGGACGCAACACAGTGTTGTTTGCTACTTCTATTTTCGTTGTGTATTTCATTTTCCAGAAAGTTAGCCTCAGTGTATGTTTCTAGATTGTACGGGAATATCCCTGTCGCTTTGAATCCACTTGCTGGATTCACCATCGTCGCAGACTTTATGTGCGCCTGACGTACTAGCGTACTTATTTGACACGAAGTGTTAGTTAGCTCCATATGGGTGAAGATAAAGCCAGTTCTCAATTTCTTAGGTGTGTTACGTTTTGAAGCGCCTCATGAACGATTTCTCCAGGGATGAGTGAAAATGTGGACGGAGCCATACGAATGTGGAAGATATACGTTGTCATAGGCTTTATACGTATGAACGGATATCTACAACGAGAGTATTTCCCAGATGAACAGTGTAAACTTTTTTTGAGACATTTAACTAAACGCAACATAGACAAAACTAAATCTAACTACCTGTGTGCCTACCATTTAATGTTAAATACCCATAATTATACAGAATTTATAACCAACTTTGAGGTATTACACATTTGTGACAAAGTCAGATATATGGACATGGTTGATTAATTTGAACACACGGAGTCTTCAAAAATACAACGGACGCAGTGTAGCGTAGGATCGGTTGGATTTCCAGTCAAACTCGTACGACACTGCTATACGTAAACATGATACGCGGGAAACAATCTGATCGTGCGTTTGAGCATAAACGTGCATTGATATGTAGTAAAAATACTTTTAAGTTTTCAGAACGTACTGATGTGTGTGTGTGTTGATCATCTCACGAATGTGGATTACAAAAGATGAAACATACACCGTTTAATGCCAACGTAAAATGCGTACGGTACATTGAAGTAATTTAACACTGACGCAGTTGCAATTCTTACATTAACAGGAATTTCAGTAATTCCTACTTTCCAATCCCTGATTTCCGTCTCATTCGAGTACTTAAATGCATACCTTACCTTGTACATTCCGAAACAGTTTTATTGTAGTTTTATCTTGAGTTGGAGTAAACAATTGTTTAGACCAAGGCAAAAAATACGCTTGAATAAATTTGTGAACTATACTTTAAATTTTAACAAATTAATAAGAAATCATTTCTTCACTTTATGGCACCTTCCGCGACAGCCATCTTCAGTATTTCGGATCAGATGTGATTGTCCGAACGACTAGACCACCATGCGACGCGGTTGTTGGAGCTGCCATAAAGTCTAGCAGAAATATAATCAACAATGGGACACTGGCCCATATCCAGATATCTTTTACTACAAGTATTATTACTAATTTTTGTTGTTGTTGTTTCTGTTACTATCAACTACGGCCACCACTTTCCACCACCACGACTTGTAACGTATTGCCGCGTTACAAATCCAGGGAACCCATCTTAACTGACCTCTGCCAATTACATGGGCTGCCTACGTTGTAACGAACTGTATTCAAATCAAATTAACTGAACAATTTACTTACTATCTGTGTAAGGAAGCAAGGGAAGGTATTTTACTGATTTACGCACTCATTTTTATGTGTAACAAGACGACTTCTCTTTATTTAATAACAGTTACTGACAGATCCCATGACATCATTAATTAAACTAAAATATTCAAATGCTTTCATAAAACTTTGGGATCAAATTGATTCTATATCGCTATACCTCGGATCCGAGTTAACTTTCGGTATTTTAGTAGTAAAGACTTTTAATTATTTTCAATTCATTATATTAGCTTGCAAGACTTCTTTATCCATTTGAAGAATGGTACTAATATTTGGAACAATAATAAGTTACATTAACATTTAAAGCGTTACAACGTATGATAATTAAATTTTTACAGTAAATACTTAGATTTTCTCTTTTACAATGTTTACATAAAATTAATCGTCTTTGAAAAGTCTCTTTTAGAATTGTGTAGTGTAACATATATTATTAACCCTCGATAGACAGGCTATCGAGTCACCTTTACAATGGAATGTAGAAACCTCGTCCTGGGGCTGTCCGTCTTGGGAGTCCTTGTAGTCGGCGTCATCATCCGGTCGAGTCTTTGTCAAGAAAAGCTAGGATGTTCACAGAGGAGATTGGAGCTTCTTTGGTGTATGGATTGCAGATTCTCAGATGTCCTAAACAGCGTCTTACGCCTGGTATTCGTGTCTCTATGAAGTTCCTGTAGATCACATCTTCAAGAATGATGCTGAAAGTGTAGTTACTTCTTGAAGGGAGTCGTCATCTTGTTTAACACTATTTCTGTCTTTTGTGTTACATATTACGTCTTCTTGTTATCACATATTTATACTTATTGGTACATAACACACGCTTTTAGCAGTAGTATCTAGTATACTATATTTAAATTAAAACAAATAAATTAGCAACATTTTGTCAGAGCTTTCGCTCGTACGTCTGCACTCCGTGAAGTCAACATAGCGAGAGAACGTTTTTCTGCTCGTTTCGACTGGTACTTAACAAAAGGGAGAGGGGCAACTACTCCGCGAGAATATAGTCCCTATCTTTATTTAAGTTAACATTTGTAATTACTAAACTTATGCCTTAATAAACAAATATAATTTAAGTGAGTTATTTTAACGACTATTAGTGTCTTCAGAATTTTTTAATTATTAACATTAGGGTTTTTATCTTATTCTAAATTACAGACGACTCGGTAGACACGTCGAGTCCGGAATTAACAGGTCACCGCATGATAACAAGCAAAGGGTTAAATATGACAATAATAACTTTTTACAAATTTTCCCTTTTTATTAGTGTTTCTTGGACCTCTTAATTACTTCTTATTCTCATACTGAGTACATACAGGGGTTTTAGGTATTATAGTGAGATTTAAAATTGCTTAATCGCTCGCAAACTTACTTTTTAAAATTCTTTCTTTTTTTACAATCACTGTTACAATTTAAATCGTCACAGACTGGTACTACTGTCACTATTGTTACTGTCATTAATGCTACTATAATAATAATAATAATAATCGTCTCCACTCAAGCATTGTAGCATTGTGTCCATGGCCAGCCGCACCCTCCAGTCGTGGTTACAGATTACGTCACAACACCTCCAAAGAGAAACCAGTCTGCGTTTAACCATGTGCAGCAACACACTGCAGGATGGGGAGGAGTGTTGTTCCGTGTGTTCACATGCAGATATCTCGCTGGCATGCCCCAGGTTTGGATTTATTCGAATCCACAGCACGGTATGACAAAAATATTAAAAAATTGTTGTAACATATTATTATTGAAACTAATTTATACCTATAACTGGATAAAGGTCCTGACCCTGACGAAGTTATGGTTGTTTTTCGCCGATTTGATTATAAACGGAGTTGTTTTATTACTATTTACATTATTAAGTTATTTCTCATTCTCATAATAAATAATAATTAATAAGCAAATATAATTTTCTATGTGTTTTCCCCATGTGTTTTTCCACTATTGTTCCCATAACATATTTTAGTTGGAGATTTTGTTATTATTTTATCATAATTTGATAATATGTTCCTAAGATAAAATGTTCCTAAACAATCTTATGTTATACTTAAATTAAGTTATAAAAATAACCTAAAAGAAAGTAGCAATAAGTAAGAGTTTAGTAAAACGTTTTCCGGGCTGTTGGGCTGTTGTCGTCTTTGGACAAAACCAGACTTGTCGACGGCAGCTGCGGCACTCATCTTCAGTGTACCGTTCTGCTCCTTCGGCGACTGACCGGAGTTGTTAATCGCCGGAGGAGTAGAAAGGTAAACGGAAGACCCATTGAAGATGACTGCCGCACCACGGCCCAACAGCCCGGAAAATTATTTTACTGGAATTGACTTCAGCTTTTAAAGTTTTAGTGTTAATGTTTTGATTAATAAAGTAAGAGTTTGGGTTCGTCTGTCTGTTAGACAGAATTGACATTAACTAACGCTTAAAAAGTAGATGTTACCAACTAAGAGTTAACATAAATTTTAACGTGTGTGACATCGGTCTGAGTGTGTGCTGTTGTTTTGGCAGGAACGGAACAGCGTAGCGAACACGCCGACTTCCACCACTGCACCGCGAACTACACCGGCAATGTCGACCCCCGTGCCGACGTGGAGGCCGCGTCGCCGAAACTGCACGCCGCCTGCCATCGAACAGTTCCCGCAGCCACTCATGGGACCGTACTGGAGAAAACACGGTGGACTCATCTTGCACATCGTCGTGTGCGTCTACTCGTTCGTTGGACTTGCCATAGTCTGCGATGATTACTTCGTTACTTCGCTCGATCGGATTTGCGAAGGTAGGCCTAAATGACTCGATCAGCCTCTATAAGAAGTTAATTCTAGTTAAAGCTGAGAAAGTTTAGGATCAATGTAAATCTGGCTACGCAACGTGTGCAGACCGGTAAATTGTTAGCGTAACGTGGTTAGCACTAATCTGAGCGGCAAACGTTGATTTTGAGACGCTGTTACCTACAGTAATTCTAAAGTAGGTATCAACGTCTTAAATTCGAATTAATTCTCCCATATCATTGTTTCATTGCTTTCGTGGTTTATATTAGCTAACCAGACCCCACCACGTACTTGTACTTTTAGAAGGTTGTAGAGAAATTTTGATACGTAATAATTTGTGTTTGTTACTTTTGGTTGACAACTATTCTTCAAAAGTAGCGTCAGCTGACGAGTTTGTTGGTTATGTTTTACGTATGTTTGATTACAGTACTTATTCAGCTGTTTTACTGTGTTGCTTCTAACAGTTTTAACTAAGTATATCTACTAAGTATTTCAATGGAGTGAGAAAACAGAAAGCATGAACATGAAGTCATGATTGACTGGCACTGCGTTTTCCATTACGTACACTTGTATTAATTATTTGAACATTTTCAAAATTGCGACAATATTTTGCAACGTTTTTTCTTTTGTTCTAAAAGGTTATGTTGTGAAGTTGGTTTTTTTTATATAATGAAGAGCAGTGTTACTATATTTTTGTAATGGGTATCAATTATAATAATATTTTTAAATGAAAAGGTTAATTTAACAGGTTATAAAGTTCTAGTACATCACGTACTAAACATTTTATGTTTCACGTATAATGTATTCTCCTGTATGTTATCTTTAATCTGATATATAATATGACACATTCTGAGTAACGTTTGAAGTGAGAACTTATACGGCACTATTTTGCCCGGCTCATTCCCGGTACACCTCGCGCTCCTACAGCAGTAAACTAAACTGATTCACCGCTGGAACGAAGTGTTGCCAGGTCAGTCAACTGATACCAATATGTGCCCTTTAAGCAAATTAGTAACATTTTACAGAATGTAAGCATATACGAAATGGTTAATACTATTACAAGAATAACGTAAATATTAAAAATAATTTTATCCTTTAATTAATTTAATTGGCGTTTCAGCACATCTGATGACAAAATGTGTGGCGTTTATGTCGGGTCCACCGTCAGATGTAGCTCTACGGTCATTTCTTTCATCATAGTGTTACCACGTTACATTAGCCTTAACTTCAGGTCCACCACCAGAGAGCAGCAACAAACAAGATTTAACAATTACACAATCAACTTAATTAAAACTGTAATCCTTTTATTTTGCATATACGAGATGAATAAATATTTTTTTAATAGGCCTAATAAATGAATTATTATACTCCGCATATCGTTATCTACTTTTCAACTAAATATTGCGTAAATCGCATTGTTTTAATGAAAAAAATTTCTTGTTACATATTGTTTGTATACGTATTTATACTAAAAATAATACGACGTGTGATATAATTCTATTTATGTTGATTGTAAATATCGATTTTCTATAATAAAATACATATAAACACTGTGAACATCTCATTTAATTATCTGTTCACTCTTACTTGAATCTTAATTTATTATAGCAAAATCATCTTACTCCAAATGCTTACGAGCAACCTTCTACATGTTGAATCAGTTCATACATCACTCAACACTGAAGTTCTCGGTTCTGAACTGTGTCCCACGACATACCCATTTTTTTTTTTTTTTTTTTTTTAATTTTAATTATGCGTAATGACAAAATGTCTCTTGTCGCTAAAGAAATTAAAGTTGTAGGGTTAACGTCGCCGGTCTGCAGAGCCACGTTCTTATTAGAGACGATTGGATCCGAAGCTGTGATAGACGCTAGACTGGCCATGGATTCTTTACGAAACTTTGCCCTAGACGTAATTGGCTATAACGCACATATTCCACCTTCACCTGTCCTTTCTACTCCTGTAACAGAGTTTGGTGATACTACTGGATCTAATTGTTGTTTCCAGGACTGACCGTGAAACTCCGGCGGTCTCTTAACACTTCCCCCCTGTTTACTCACGTACCCAAGTTCACTAAGGTAAGCCTATTAAAATGTTGGTAACTATTCCTGCCTCTTGGTAATTATTTATGTCTACAAGTGCTTTATTGCGGGAGCCATTCGCCCTGTAGTGGCGACCCATCGTTACGGACGACTCGGCTCCGGGCAATCGACCCTATCGTCCACGCCAGCGCTCCTCTAAGTTCGTGCGGGCGATGCCTTACGGGGGGGGGGGACACGGAGGCGCGCCTCAGGCCTGGCGACTGGCTGAAGCAACACCGTGAACATCTGCCCCAATTCATACACCCCTATCGTGTATTCGTGGACCGCTCCTTAAGACCTTTTGCCGAGCGAACGCGACAGAGCTGCACTGTATGAAACTGGCATTCATCGGGCTCCGGCGTGGAAACTCACACAAACCAGGGAGCAAGACGCCCCGTGCATCTTCTGTCTGTCTGTCTATGTGTCTTTCTGTTTACAGTTCTCGTAAAATAATTGCCAATGTTCACAGTGGCATTCGTAGAATACGAGATATGAGAACAAAAACATCGAAGAAGAGAATAGAAGAGTACATGCACTAAGTACATACACATACATTGCAAAATGAACGTAAAGTTGTGAGAGAGGCTGCTGTAGTGTTTTACTTTAAGCATAGTCAAGAGAGATGAAGAAACATTATATAAATCGAACTGAGTCGGTGAAACTTGTATTTGGATTAAAAAAGAAATGGACGCGTACTCAAAATAATCGGGAAGGGTAGAACATTTCTCAGAGTTATAAAGTGGAGAGGGAAATTAGATTGATCGTAGTGGAAGTGTATTATTAGGAACAATTTTTAAATAAGCAGTAGAAGGAGAAAAAGAAAGGGAGAAGAATTAGGAGAGAAGAAGAAGGAGAGAAGAAGACTGAAACTCTAGGTTTCATATGAAACTCTAGGGGGTGCCATATGAATAAACGAAGGTTCAAGCCTGGAATCTGTACGGATGGCGTCAGTCGTGCTGTCTTTGTACCACAATGCAGAATGATAAGTGATGATAATGATGATATCTGTAAAGAATTATTATTACTACAATTGACCGTAATCAAAATTTTTTCTCCCACTGCTAGTTTTAACTGTATGAAATTTACTCCTCGTTAAGAATCTAGGAAGTACAAGTTCAACCTACGTTCATTACATGCCTGGCAGACACGTTAGCGCTAAGGATTTTCCTCGTATCAAAGTGGAGCATGAAGCTACACGTACAACATACAGCGTCGCAATTAGGTTAAAGCAGTTGGATCGCCGGCGGGAGTAATCTGCTTAATGCTTGTACCCGCCCGTGAGCGTCTCCCACCAGAGTACACACAATACACGACTCGTCTTTACTGTATGCCGCTAGACAATATACAGCACCACACATCATTATGGCAACGTGTAGCTTACCCTGATCGTTATTCTAAGTACTTACCTAAAATCTACTTCTTTTGGATTTTCTGCTGTAATTTGCTATAAGTAGATCCCTCTTTAAATTCCAGCAGTAGTCAGCTAGCATTTTTGGGTTCCATTTTCCCTGGTAGCGTGTTTCCATGGTGGATATTTCCTGGTGAAAGCGTTCATCATGTTCGTCACTCACGGCGCCAAGATTGTTAGTGAAAAAATCCAAATGTGAATCTAGGAAATGAATTTTGAGTGACATATTACATCCAAGTTCTCTGTAGTTTTGAAGAAGCTCAGTTACAAGTTTTCTGTAGTTATCCGCCTTATGGTTTCCCAGGAAGTTGTTAACCACATTTTGAAATGATTTCCATGCAGCAACCTCAGATTCATTTAAACTTTCTTCAAATGCAGGATCATTCATTAGTTTTCTTATTTGTGGTCCAACAAATATACCTTCCTTAATCTTAGCATCACTTATATCAGGGAACCTGTTTTTTAGAAACAGAAATCCTGCACCATTACGATCCATTGCTTTAACAAAATTTTTCATTATACCGAGCTTAATGTGTAGTGGCGGAAGATAAACATTTTCAGGTTTTAACTAGTGGTTGACTTACAATATTCTTCTCTCCTACAGTCAGTGCCTCTCTCTTTGGCCATTGCTTTTTTATGTAATGATTCTTCCTATCCCTGCTGTCCCATTCACACAAGAAGCAAGAGAATTTAGTGTACCCAAGTTGCAATCCAAGTAAAAGTGCTATCACTTTCAGATCTCCACAAATATGCCATGAATATTTCTCATACTGAATCCTGCTCAATACAAGTTTTATGTTTTTGTATGACTCCATGTGAGCAGCATAAGCTAAAGGGATTGATGGGTATTTATTTCCAGTGTGAAGTAGGACTGCTTTCAAACTAAGCTTTGAAGGGTCTATAAATAGACGCCATTCTTCAGGATGGTGCACATGTCCCAAAGCTTCCAGTAACGAATCCACATCACTGCAGTACACTAAGTCCTCGTACTGGAAGAAGAAATGTTCAAATTCAGACTGCTTGGCACGGAAAACACTTATTTTAGTATTCTGCTGTAAAAGAGTCCATCCTTTCAATCTTACTGCCAGTACTTCTGCTTGAATCTTTAATAAATTTTGATCACGAACGAGGTCGTTTAATTCTGACTGATTAATTAAGTGAGGTTCAGTACATGTATTTTCCAAAAAATCTGGGTCTCTTCTTTCTTCATCACCTGATAAGTCAGCACAAGGTTCAACATCAGTAATAACTTCATCTTCGTCTAAGTTCCATGTTTCTGGTGGTACTGGAATTGGAAGCTCTGGACTGTGTGGCACTGGCCTTATAGCAGAGGGAAATTGGGATATCTAACATTACGTCTAGTCTTAGCTGTTATCTCAGACGTTTTTGTTATACAAAAATAACAGTGATCCTTCGGTTCTCTCCGAACAATAATGTAAGTAACAATAATAAATAAATAATGATGACTATTCACTAACCCAAACAATTATATTTTACTTATCAATTTAGTTGCTGCAATAAATAAACCAAAGCCATTTAGTTGATATTATTTAAGTTCACAAAATTCTATGCATATGGAGTTCATGTACGGTACTTACTGAAAAATAAAAAGGGTAGTTACAAAAAACAGAGGCTGATAGAGAAATTCTGACTACATATTCAGAATCAGCACCGAAAAATACATAAGAATTAGCAAAAATTGAGCATTTAACAAAATCATTGTTGACCAGTGTTATGTTAAATAAGTAAATCGACTTATGTAAATTTACCAATAAGAAAATAAATAGGTTGAAGACGGAATAGGTCAAGCCATCTACTCCTTCGACTGGAAGACGCAATCATTGTGAGAAAATAAACTCAATCCCGGTCCATATCAATGAGCAGGTAGGCATACGTTATACGAATAATTCCAAATATTTGCGTATGATGTTTCTTGACAGCTTTAGATAGAACAATGTCAAGAAAAACCAATAAAGTGAATTCAGAAGATTGTACTGGCTGCTAAGAAGAAATCCCGAATTAGTTTTGCGTAAAAAAACAGATCTTGTACAAGCAAATTCTGAAACCAGTGTAGGTGTACAGAATACAGCTGAAGTTGTATGAATATAAGTGTCATCAGACTCGTCCAAACACTTCAGTGGAGCATTGGTATATACTTAATACACTGCCCATGGCAATTTGAAAGCGGACACTGTCATACAAGAAATCAGTAGAGAAGCTAGAGAAGCGGCGGAGCACGAAGGTATATTGCTTCACTGTAAGAATGCTGAAATGCTTTGTGTTGAAAATGTTGAAATTAATGCCAAAAATAATATTGAAAATCTTCGCCCTTTTGAAAAGAAGCCGCGCGACTTTCGTAAGAATAAACGTGAGCTGTTGGAACCATTACTAAACGCTACTCCGCCTGACGTATGTTATAAAAGACAAGCCGTCAAATAGTTATAATAGTGTAAAAAACCCTATCATTGCACAATCGACAACGCGCTTTCCTCGTTTCTGCGTTGCCTGAGAGATGTATAAAGTCTTACAGTTATGATTTTGCCAAACAGCGTCTACAATCGACATAAAAAGGAAAATTAAAACATTCGTTTCGTTATTTATATAATCGTAGTGATGGATAATGATATGCTGTTGTGCTTTATAGTATACTTCACGTTTACGTTACACTCTGGGAAACCTTGTACTTTGAGAAATATAATGGGCGATACTAAACTATATTTCAATGAGCTGTCATAATCGTAAAAACCTGCAAACAATCCGTCAAAGAATTTGTCAGATCCAATTACCGCATAGTACTAAAAGTCTGTCTACATTGTGTCTCGGTATCGAAGTCATACCAACCACCAGAACCTAAATCGGAAACGAGTCACCTATGCTGAAACAATTCCCAAGATTTTAAACCGACAAGGTGTGACCCATGAAAGCCACTATGTTATATTTTAACCAATTGTCTCATAGCCTTTCAATTTATTTTTATCGTAACTAAAATTAATAATTTATTCGAAATATGAAAATATTTTTTTTGTAGGAGGTGAAAAATTCTATTATGCGCGGCCAAATAGTCCGTAGTTTCGGACTGTCTTCCTTGACTACCGACTAAAAACATCTCCTCATACTCTTTGAGCACTACCCCGGGACTGTTAACACATTAGTTCAGGCTAAACGTTCTTTTTCGTTCCTACAGCTTCCTTCTGATGTATTTTTATTTCTTTTATGAATTTGCTAACTGCTATAATTTTTTTTTTTTTTTTTTTATGTATTTTTCTTTTACGTGCCTAGGTCGCGCTAAAATCTAAATCGGCCTTCATCACTCATGATGTAATGTGGTGTGACGTGTGTGGGGGGGGGCTCGTGTGTGTCACCCGATCCCAGGAGCTTCCCCGCCTGAATATGGCATCAACTATGGTCTCCAGCGTTACACAATCCAACTCTACTTCCAATCCTACCTACCACAGGCGAAAAAGTTGTGGTGCGCATCGCCATCTATACCGGGACAATACAGACACTGCATCATCGGTGCCTTATCCATCCTATGGAGATCGGAAAGGAAATATCCGACTTCCCGTGCTTTCTCTCCTTCCATTTTATAATTTCTGTGATAAGCATTACTTCCCACCTTCCTCGAGGCTCCTGCTCCCAACACATCTGCCATATTTCTAAAGTGAGGCTTCTCTCCTCCTGTGTTGCAGTTTACTTGCCGACTTCTCTTTTCCTTCTATGTATTGCCTGTTCCTCCCTAGCGAAGAGAGTAATGTGAATAACTCCGGCAATAACTAGAACTACCGGTTCGGAGACCGTACGGTATGCAGACCCCAGGATAGACTCCCTGAACCGCTCCAGCCGTGACCTCTTTCTGTGGTTTCATAGAGTAGAGTATAGCCTAATCATTCACCATTCTCAGGAGGTACTTTGGCACTTGAAATGTTTCTTCAATTGCCTAAAGCATATCACTCCACCTCGCTGAATTGAAGGCGTTTTTAACATCCAAGCTAAACAAGAGGACGACACGCCGCTGATACTGGTTATAATCCTCAGTACTTCTGACCGCCTGGATCACTTAAACGGCGTCCATCGTCGACCCCCCCCCCATTTTGAAACCATATTGTCTTGGTGACAGGTTTCCGGCCTCCCGAATCGCTGACAGCAGTCTCAAATTGAGAATCTTCTAAAGAACCCTCTCCGCTAATGGCCATACGTACATAATGGCGCTTCCGGATCTCCTTTGCCCTTACTAATTAGAATAAGGCGTGAAGTTTTCCAGAGGCAGTAGAAAACCCCAGCTGTAAAGCATACATTATACATCCGCAACAGAAGGCGAGGGCTCTGTCTCACTACCGCTTCCAGTACTTCGCCTGGTATACCATCAGGTCCCGACGCTGTCTGATTCCCAAGAGATTTCACAGACTGTCATAAGGAATTTGCAAACAATAGAAGCAAATTTCATATACCCTCATATATAAAAGACGCAAGTCTACTAACGATTTTATTTTTGAATCAATAAATGTGTTTTGTTAGTTTCTATGCTTCTATGTTCATTAGTTATTGACAAAGCTAAGTTGTTATTTAAGTTAATCTTTTCAAACATTATCAGGAAATCTATACTTGAATTAATAACTAGCATATTGGATTTTTTTTGTTTTATGCATCCTCAGGTGTGTGTGTGTGTGTGTGTGTGTGTGTGTGTGTGTGTGTGTGTGTGTGTGTGTGTGTGTGTGTGTGTGTGTGTGTGTGTGTGTGTGTGTGTGTGTGTGTGTGTGTGTGTGTGTGTGTGTGTGTGTGTGTGTGTGTGTGTGTGTGTGTGTGTGTTCAGTTTTGTGAAGTTGAGTATTCCTGGGGTCGCTTTTGTTGTTGTCTTTCGGTTGAACGACTATCTAGTTGCTTGTCATAGGCAGTTTGACACTACTGCTAATGACATCTTGTCGATACACCGTTTTCCCTGCCTAGACAAAGTGAACTGCACTGAAGACAACATTCCTAGCGATGCAGACAAGAAATCGGACAGATAACACCGAACTGAAGACAGCTAACAGACAATTGTAATCGCGCGCGTGTGTGTGTGTGTGTGAGAGAGAGAGGGGAAGGCAGAGAGAGACAAAGACAGAGTTGATGCTGGCTGTACCTTCTGTGTGTAGGAATTTACATTTCCATTCGTTTTAGTATTTTGTTAATTGTATCTTGTTTAGTAATATCTTTACACACGTTCATACCATATCAGCTGCTATGTTTTTAATACCTTTCTAAATATTTTTTGCCATCTCTTCCAGTTGTTATACTTCACAGGTACATGTTATGATACTTTTCACTATGATGTTGCGGATCAAACATCTATATTGTTCGTCACTATCTGATTGTACAGTATTCCATTAAGTATAGATGCAGCTCTCCGTCTGTAACGGTTTCACCTTGTGTTCCCTCTTGTTTGATCTTCGTATTCAGACATTTACATCCTTCAGGAATTAAACTGTGTACTGTCTGTTGTAACCGCCGTTATGTCTTGTTGTACGCTTCGGTCTTATTTTTAGCTGTCCTTACCCCTAGTGTTCATATTTTTTATTTGCAAGTAACCTACTGGTTTTCGAGCCGCATGTTACTAGGATCGTCAAGATCCTGGGCTATCACTACTTTGACGTCAATGAGGCGCCATTGAAGCTACAAACTTCGGCGAATTAAATCAGTGAAAAGAGCGGGAAGAAACCAGAGGGGTATATTTGACTATATTTCCAATAAACTAAAATTTTAACCCTAAAATATAATTTAAGATGCTCTAGTTTATTAGATCACTACAAGACACATTAGTTTTTGCCTTTTACTAAAAGTGAAAAACTTTGCCGATTTTTCCAATGATAAAAACGAAAGGAAATCAATATAAGTTAATAAGTCGTACAAAGAATTATGGAATACAGCTAAATTTAATAGATTTTTCTAATTTTGAACACAATTTTCTTGAGAGACACCATTTTTTTTTTTAACTGTGCACGATACGATCACAAGATAATTTCAACCCGTGAGCAAACAAACATCAAACAAACGCGTGACGCTGGATTCTAGATTAGGCCAACACCTAAGTAGCGACTTTACTCCAATAATGTGATACTCAGACTCGTAAAATTGTGTTTTTTTTAATGTTGTGGTCAACCCCAACGCTACTATATTTGTTGAACGTAAAGCACGCCGGTCTTGTTTATTTAAACAAATAATGAATTCAAACCAATTCTAAGTACTGAACATATTAGTACAAATACATTGTATAGGCCTATAAGGGACTATAAATTAGTGTCGATTCGATTACTGTTTTTAGAGGGGTTCCGAATTCAGTGCCGGTATGGCATACAATCTAACTTCGCTCGCTATACTAAACAAATAAAAGCATAAAGTTTAGTATCAACAGTGTAATAAATAGTAATACTTAATTATTTTCGTTGTTATATCACTTATAAGATGATCGAGAAAATGGACAAAACCGAAATAAATTTAATTATACCTGTGGAAAAATAAAAATAATATTAAAGCATTGAGACACACAGAGAATCGTAAACCCATAGCGTCTTTAATATACGGAGGCTAAACTTGAATTTACCATAAAAAAAGACATCTCAAATTACAGGTGCCCGGTTTGTTATGTTATGATCCCGTAAGCTGACGTAACTTAAACTTTTAGAAAAGATGATATTGCGGAAACGCTTGAGCTTTTTGAATTATAAATGCATCGAATGGTGAACACTGAATCAAAATCAAACGAATGGTGGTCGCTAAACAATTTACAAACCGCGTTCACAATGGAAACGAAAACGGCCGGAACTAAGCGATATAAACATGAAGTCGCGACGAGCAAAAGTTCAAAGGAAGGAGATACAAAAAGGTAAAATTATAATTGCCCTTTCGTCTTATAATTAATTAAGAATTGTGAAACAAATAACTTTTTTTTTTACTTTAGTACGAGTTTCCAAATATTTGAAGCAAACAGTCGCTTCAAATAGGATTCAATAGATTCGAATCCGTCGTCTTGTGGTAGAATGTTTTACATGCAACGGATTTATACAGCAGAATGTATATCTGATCGCAAACTAAAGGCCAGAGGTATTATTTGCCAAACTACTTGTGAACTTCTTTTGGGAGTTGCCTGGATTCCCTTAATAGAGTTTAGTGATTCACGCAGAATCCAGAATAGACTCATTACTGGTCCCATCATCAAAGACTTTCTCTCTACCGATTAATAAAAGATCTCCTCGGACTGCCTCGTGGACACAACAGAGCCCACCAAAGCCCTACACCAATACATAAAAATACTTTTTCTCAAAACTAATCAAAACGTCAAAACCTAATCTTTCAACCTGATCTGCAGCCTTATTCCGAATACAGCGCAGGACGTCCAAGAACCAAAGCTCTCAGAGGAAGGTCCATTAAAATAACAAAAAAATGTCAGAAGTTTTGTGTGTGTGTGTTTTTTATTAAACATTGTCTTATTACTCTCAAGGAAAAACTGGTCTAGATGATCAGACACAATGCTCTCAATGAAACCAAATTGCACACTGCATCCCTCTTTTTCAGAAAATCTGTCATGTCTGTGAATCTGTGAAATTTACACGTTGTCACTCACATATGATTAGAACAAAATTGTAAAAAAAAATTGTTCTTAGGATTGTGGAAACGATGAATATTAAACCTGATCTTACACACACTTAATATCGAATCTGTATTGTAACGTATTTCATTTGGAAAGGAACAGAAAGACGAGGACTCTAAATTCAGATTAACGAATCACATAAAAAGAACTGTTAAGAAATTCAGCAGGGCATCGATTATGCGTCAACCTTTCAACTGTGATTTTCTGATTCAGACTGTCAAAATCGTCAGACCGTACAAAACCGTCAAGATGCCAACTGACGCACCTGTGTGAAGTATACATTTTACCAGTGGCGGCTGGTAATGTTTTCGACTGGGGGGGGGGGGGCAAAATTTTTTTGGACCCATAGCCTACCTATGTAACAAAAGTTACCAGTAGAATCTAAATTATTGCTATTATCATGAAATAATTGTAAAATTGAACCTTTTGCTTTACTACTAAAAGTATTGTTAGGTAATATCAAAAACCTACCTTGCAAACTACCAATATTTAAACAGTGTTTGAAACTGAAATTATTTATAAAACTAAGCAGTTCACGTTCCTAAACTTAAATACTTAATAAATTATATTATTAAATGCATGCATTGCTAAATAAAACATATTTGTTCCCTACCCTATTTGTTTCTAACAAATACGCACAGAACACACAGGCTCAGGCCTACACAGAATAAGTTACACGTTTATGTAGCCTACACAAGGTTCGACAAAAACACTATCTTACACAGAATACATACAGTAAAGTTTAATAATTATTAAAATTAATAGAATTATACACTATTAAAGAATAGTGTACACTACACTATTAAACATTATACATTATTAAAGAATAAATTATTAGAACATTACGTTTACACAAAAAATGCAACAAGAACACAATCAAAACTATATAAAACACAAGAGAAAATATACGCTCTCAAACAGCAACAGAGAAGTTTTGAACAACGCTCCGGTTCTCCGGGCAGAGCCCCTCCTCCTACAATGGCTGTTGCTGATTTAAAAGCACAGACATGTGTACACTTCCTCTTTCCCTGCTCCCCGCAAGACTAGCCTATGCAGGGAGGGCGGCAGCGAAAGCGTCCGGCTGCGGTACCATGCCGAAAACATCGGGTGATCGTTATTAGTCGCCCCAAAAATATCTTTCACATAAGGATACTACACATTATAGTTATATTATTGACAAGTTTAATTTGCAAATTTAGTGGGAGGGCTGCGCCCTTTTGCCCTCCCTGTACGAGCCGCCACTGCATTTTACCCATATGTTACATAGAACTATATTTACAATATAATTTTTAAAGTTTAGTAAAGTTCCTAAAAACTAGGCAAAACGTGACACCAACAGAGCTGTTACGTAAGACCAACACGATGCTGATCAAAATCTTGGGAAATACGAGACTCGTATTAAAAAATATAGTGACAGAATCTATAACAATAAGCGCAAACTAAATTACAAAATTGTTATTTACCATGTTATTCGATAATGACCTACGTACTTTCAGTAGGTCTACATTACTGTTAGTCGAGTACACATTATTGTATTAACAACTTCATCCGTTCGTTACTACGCAGTTACAGAAATAAAAAACAGTACCGTAACAACAGTATATAACAATTATTCTCTGCACTAAGACACTTTAGTACACTGTACACCGAAAACTCAAACGTGCAGTACGAACTTTATATAATAATGACACTTTCTCTTGTGAAACTTACTTGTCTTTTTCCGTAGAACGCGTTTCGGCGTCGTGTTCGCCTTCTTCAGCTTAGAAACAGACTGCCAGTACTTAGTAACGGTTGTTGCTTGGAAGGTATAGTGGGGGTGGTGTTTAGAGGAAGGGGGTTGGCGCGGGGATCCAAATTATTGTTTGTTTGTTGTATAATTGTGTCGAAAAGTGTATGTGATTTATAGTTTAATTGGTCGTTAAGTATGTTGTTTAGTTGTGTTGTGTGGTGTTTGTATATTTCATATTGTTCAGCTGTGTTGAGTTTTCGACCTTTGGGTAAGTAGTGTAAAATTTCAAGATTAGTATCTATGTTGGTGTAGCTATGATTATGTGTGCGTATGTGTGTGGCAAATGCAGAATGTATATTGTTGTTGGATAAGGCCTTTAAGTGTTCAGAGTAACGGGATGAAAAAGATCTTCCCGTCTGGCCTATGTAGAAACTATTGCAGTTATTACAATTTAATTTGTAAACACCTGTTCTATTGTATTTGTCTATGTCCTTGTTTGTATCGTTGATGTGTTTTTTGATGGTATTGTTAGTTCTGTATGCTATTTTGTACTTGTGTTTTCTGAATGTGTTGGCCAGTGTGTGTATGTTGGAGTTATGGTATGTGAGTGTGATGTATTTATTGTGTTGTGTGTTGTTGGTATTTTGTGTTTTGTTGTTTTGTTTTTGATGCGTTTGTGTAGTTTGTTTATTAAATTGGGGTTGTATCCGTTTTTCATTGCTATGTATTTGATTGTGTTGAGTTCGACAGTATAATCATGTTTACTTCAGGAGTGACATACTTAAGAATCATGTGCGGTACGAAGACTACTATACGAATGCTTTTTTAACGCATTCTTCATTCAACACTTTGTAGTGTTAGGAATGACCCCCTCCGTCATTTTGACTGGTTTTTGGTTACCCTTCCACATTCATTACCGTCACAGCATGGTCCCGTCCGTGACGAGTAATCGACTTCTACTGTAATAATACAATTTTCGTAAGCAGAAGTGACGACTGACTGTTGAAAATATTGGTCTTTTTCTACTTTCAAGTGGTTCAGGCTCTTAAATCATAATAATGTCACGACGGTCGCACAAATCGAAACAGTTGAAATCGAATAAAGCAACAGCGTAGAAATCGTTACTTAAAACCTTATCGACAATTTAAATAAAACAACAATTAATACTCTTATGAGGATAACTCTACAAACTTACGATTGTCCGACACACGTTAATTTAACGCACAATAAATATCCCCTATTTAACAGTGTCGCACTTAATAACACAAGACACAAATAACAGGTGTTTGCACACAATAATCTTTTTACACTAAACGGATAGTGAATCGCTGCCTTCAACTGAATGGTCGTCGCTTCTGAAGCCCGTACTTATACAAGGTTCTCGAGATGCAGAGATTCAAGATGAATTTACCGCCATACATTGAGAATAATCGCGTGGGTGAAGCCGTTTATAAAACACTGAAGGTACGACACTGCCGAGTTTACACACATACATATGACGCATATGTCACGCAGTTTGCCTGACTCTTAGGCGTCAGAATATATTATAAATCACCCCACGCATGCCTTGTTATATAGGTAGTCACAGTACACAGTGACTCATTAATTTTAATTTTTTTTTTAACGAATCAAATGAGTGTCACAGAGAGATCCGCGCCATCGCTTCAGCAGCTCCGGTCATGAATTAAATACTGTGTAATACAGACACCCAACAAGAATTTTCTAAACTGTTATCCAATACAATTCGGTGTAACAGTTTCGTAAATGCGTACACGAGAAACATAATAAGAAACATAATTGTTGGATATATTATTCACAATCGCTGTTTGTTTATTGGTTGAAATCTTTACCAACAGTGCGTCGTGGTTTTTTACTTAGGCTACTGAGCATCGAAAGCACCTACATTGCTTAGTAGGAGGAGAAGGTCCAAATTTGGGCTACCATTTATATTTTCCACCATATATCATATTCTAGTGAAGTGAATTTCATAAAACCCATCACAAATCCCAGATTGGAAGGTTTTCTCTTAATAATATTTTTTAAACAATTTTTCAAAAAAGGTTTTGTCAAAATTGCTGATTTTGCAAGTGGGGTCTAAATTTGGGCTACCACTAAAAATTTGCAGGAGCACTGAAGAAAACACTTGAAACTGGATAAACTAATATTTATTGAGTACAGTGCTTCATTTTCTGAACAAAACATGGAACTCATAGTATAGTACAGAACTTATACTTAATGTTTTAAGTATTTTTCGAAGTGATTTTATCAACCTAAATATAAAAAGAATAAAATTTCCGTTTTAGGTCACTAGAAAAGATTATCTAAATTAAATATTTTACTTACTTTCAAATCAGACTATACGCAGACTAATATTTTACTTATATTTACACCGTTTACTCACATCCAGAGGTATGTTTTACTAATTAAAAAGAAACTCATTAACTTGTAAAAGAAAAAACAAAAAACTGCAGTGGCCCTAGCCTAAATCTTAACTTTAAGTTATTTGAAAAGACGCCTTATTCAATTTATTTACAAAAGTCACAGATATAATTATCTTTTTCGGGACCGCTCACTTGTTGTGGGCCCACATTGAACACATGAAACACATTATGCACAGTTCCCCCCTCGTGTCATTAGAGAAACGTCCCTCACAAAACATGCAAACTGCAAACAGCGTCATCATCTCCCGGTTTGCTTTGACTGGCAGGAATATCCAAGTCACTTAAATCGTCATCTACAGTGTTGAGTTCAGAAGTCACACCTTGAGAATCTTCTGAATCTGAACTCGATCTCTTCCGTCCATTTCCTTTCACTTTTTTGTTTTTTGTCAACTTTAATTTTCTTAGATTTCTTTGAGTCATTGTTTGTGCTCTCTTCAAAGTTCAATCTCTTCTTTACATACTTTGCTTTAGATTTTTTTGTATCTGCTTCATCCAATGAGTCAGTCAACGCGTTCTTGTATGGAGTCCCAGTTATAATGCAAGACCCTACCGCCTTACGACCTCTGTTACTCTTCTTCTTTTTAATTGTAGGAAGAGGTGCGATTTCATAAGGACTCACAGTTTTTGAGGTCCCTGCCTGTTGCTCATGAGGCGTAGGAGGTGAGGTGACTGGTTGCTTGGACGTTCCGGGTTTGGCCAGGCTAGCTGGTAAAGTAGAATGCTCTTCGCTGTTTTTTTTTTCTGGCCTAATGTTAGAGCTGCAAGTCTTTGCAGAATCAGTTTCTGATGATATAAAATCAGCATCTGTGAAGATGTGTTTGTTTAGGGGATAAATCCCAGTGGCCTTGAAACCATTAACTGCAATTTCTCCTGTCTGCTCTTTTAAATAAGCCTTACCAAAGAGCTCCATCATGTCGTATGGGGTCACTGGTCCTGGTGAATGACGGAGCCACTGCCTTATTTCTTCGCTATAATAGCTCTTTAAGGAACCCATAAAGGTTTTATCCAAAGGTTGGAGTTTATGTGAGCAATGCGGTGGCAATGACACAATCGTTACATGATTTTCTCTAGCTGACTCAATGAGGTCAACATTTCGGACGTAGCTGTAATGGCCATCTAAAAGAAGCAACACTGGAGGCTGCTCTGAAGACTTCACTTTTTCTACAAAGTGTGAGAACCAATTGGTGAAGATGAACTGAATGCACCCCAAGGAATAAACAACGCCAACCGTCCCTGGAGGAGCTCCTTTCATGAGGTGGTTATTCATGTTTTTTCTGGGGAAAACAACCAAGGGCGGAACGAAATGTCCGGAAGCACTCATGCAGGCAACTGCTGTGATTGTCGAACCTCTCTCTGCAGATGTTAATGCAGCAATGTGCCGCTTTCCCTTCCTCCCGACGACTTGAGGAACTTGGTTAGCCCGGTTTCATCGACATTGTAGCCTCTTTCAGCAGGGAACTTGTGTTTCGCATAGGCTTCTTCTAATAGCTTAAAAAAGGTGTGAACATTTTCCTTGTTAAACCCTA
The DNA here is from genome assembly GCA_034769895.1 of Magicicada septendecula. Lineage (NCBI taxonomy): Eukaryota > Metazoa > Arthropoda > Insecta > Hemiptera > Cicadidae > Magicicada > Magicicada septendecula. Next base: position 442,848,334 of record CM068373.1, read on the forward strand.
AGGAACGTGAAAATGATGATCCACATCGTTTTCTCAAAGATAATTGTTCTTTATGGCGTTGTAGAAAGAGATATACCCAAGATCTACCAGCCTCTTCAGATTTAAATGGGTGTTCTTTGCCGTTCCGAACAGCTAACTGGTATGCCATTCGGCGCAAATCTCCACGCGTGTATCCAAAAAATCTTTCTTCTATATTAAGTAAGTAGGCGACTAACTGTTTTTCAAGTTCATGTCCTAAAACAGGTTTTCTTCCAATTTTCGTTAAAACCGCTTTAGAAGGAGAAATGTCACTTCTTTTGCTCAGGGACTGTAAAGTCGTACGAGGTACGTTAAATTTTTTTGGTGCTTTTAGACTCCCCTTTTTTTTCTCGGACAGTATAAATTGCTTTTACCATATCTGCCTCATTCCATTTCTTTCTTTTGTTCTTAGGAATATATTTCGGCGTTTTTCTTGGCATTCTGAACAAAAAAAGGCCTAATATTAGCCTTCTGATAACGTGGTCCAAAATTGGGATAGTAGCCCGAATTTAGACCATGCATGGTAGCCCGAGTTTAGACCATTCCTAGTTCCAACTTTTGAGGTTAAATAAAAATCGAAGGTATTGCGTAACCGTTTAAACAAAAACAAATACAAAAGCCCCAATTATTCTTAACATGACAGTTATAAGTGATTTTACTCAGTTATGCGCATGTGCCTCATAAGATGATAATGAATACATACCTGAAAAAGTTTTGTAAACACTAAAAATGAGAATTGCTGGGCTACAGCGTCATTTACTCACGCACCAACTTGAAACTAATAGACGGCAATTCGCTTGACATTGAGCAACTTTTCACTTTGTTTCCGCTAGACTGCAGCACCTTACAGTACCCGAAAGCCTGCTAGCCTGATTTTAGACCCTAGCCCAATTTTGGACCTTCTACTTTATTCTTCTCATTAACCAAAAACAAACGATTTTTTGCTTTGTGAATACTATAAAATACGCAAAGTAAACGCGTTGTGGGTATTTCAATTGTATCAGTGACGATTGATTAATCTGCTTTTACACGTGATTTGTGTTTTTTCACTGCTAATTTTTGTGGAGACTTTTTATTACAAAACTTGTACGTAACGTGCATATATCGTTTACCATATTCAGCAAAATACATTTTAAGTATTCAGCACATTCGAAACAAGAATCTACACTTTCACATTTATCCGTTGCAAACGTTACAAATTGTAATGAATTGCTCGATGCCTACGACATTTCAATTATCGTCTTAATTACTTTCATTGACACTTTTCTAATCTTTAGTTATGTGTAGGTTTATATTTTTGTTGGCTGTCTCACTCAAATTCTAGTTAATATTGGACAGATGTTCTTCAGTTCTTATTGTCTATACCAGCAGTCGGCAACCCTGCGCCCGTCGATAGGGTTTGACGCGCTGCGAACCTATTTGTAATTTTATTTTATTTTGAACGAAGGAACGCCGCCGCATTGTACCCGCTTCGAAGTACTTTATTATAAAATAGTACAAGCCGTTTCAAATTTTACTTTTTTCTAATACAATAATTACTGTAAGTTAGTTTTTACAAGAAAAGAAACCGAAATCTTCATTTATATTTTAAATGTGATTTTATCACGTTTTTCTGTGCACTTCATAAAAATAAATAATGTTATTGTGGTATGTTCTTTAATTTATTTTCATTAAAATGTGTTTGTATTGAATCATAACGTACGTGTGCTTACCAGATTGTTGACGAGCTACTCCTATTGTGAAAAATGTTCACAAATTTATATGAAAAATACTGCAAAGCTTTATTTGTTTCGGTGTTCCACGTCGCTAATTTTTGTAATTTTCCACCACAGTTAATGTTTGTAACGTCCAGCTCCCCACCTTTCTATTTTCCATCGATGGGGTGGGGAGGGGTGCCCCCCATCGAACTAGCTCCTCAGTTATATATGCGCCCCCATAAAATCAAAGGTTGCTTATGACCGCTCTACACTGTTAGCTGGCAAGCTAGAATCAAACAAACCGTTTTCCCGTGGCACGCCGAACAAAGCTTCATAAGAAAATTGTTTTCTTAATCCAATATGATTTAAAATTTTTGGTGAATCGAAGACTAGAAGCTCACTTCATAGTAGTGTCCTCCATCTAACAACCAAACGTCTGGAATATCTTAGCCCGCATGACTGACACTCGGCGGTATTCTGTAAAAAAGTTGATTCCGTTCAATTTAGTAATCACGGCTTTTATTATTATGTAAATAATATAATGTAATTTTATTTAAAATCACCAATCTCCACTCTTATTAAATTAAAGACTACAGAAGGGACTCAGAACAGGGCTGATGTCGCGTAGATGTGATACTATCTGTAGGTTACTATACTATAACCTATACTATATCTATATCTATATCTATATATATATATATCTATATACTATAATCTGTAGTACTATAATCTATACTATATTATCATTTGTCAACAAATAAAGCCGTAGAATTCATATTTGGTACTGTGAGTAAACACAAAACAATCGGAAAGCTTTGCGAATAAAACTAAAATACCCACAACACATTGTTGGTATTTTGGTTATTTTTCCGCAAAGGGAAAATACGCGTATTTTGTTTCCGTCAAGCATGCGTATGTTTTAAAAGTATGCGAGGTTTTAAAAGTTGAGGTAACTACAACGCGTTGTAGTAAAAATTCGGTCAACAGGCGTACTCAGAGATTACCAATAACGGATCCGCATCACGATTCGCTCCGACTGGATATTTAAAATGCAATAAACAACAGTAATCGGTTAGATATTCGATTACGACGACTTAAACCTCACTGCAAATGTGATGGCGATGAATGTAGAGCGTGATTCGGCTGGAACAGTACGAGTTACATTGTACAGCATCAGTGGCGTAGCGAGGGGGCTTAGGGAAGTTAAACCCCTCCCCCAGGATAATAAAAAGCGGTAATGTCAAAAACTAAAAAGATGGAGTCATAATTCGAAGTAAGTAATTAAGCTAATTGTTTATGTGAGTACTAACGTTTCAAATTGCTGTACGCTACAGGCGTCTTGCCAGTACGAAATCGTCTCGTGTAAATACTGCTAGTTGTCTGATAATTTTTTTATTCAACATTTTCTTGTATTTTTTTAATTTAATGCTTTGCTTTAAAAACATAACAACACTTAAAAGCTTAAAATCTGTCCGTTATTCCGCAGTGTTTGGAACAACGTTACAACTACTCCATTGTAGTCTAACTTGTGTGTTAACTTCATCACCTATTTAATTCCCTCTGCCGCAAATATTTACAGACACAAACTCTGTTTAAGACGAAGTTTTAAAATATCAGCGTGCACAGGATGGGAGAAATTTGTTTCCAGTTTTCTGGTACCATTTATTTTATTTGTATTGTAATATAAGATATCGTTTTTTGTTTTATGACTTTGTTAAATTTTAGATATTTATTAATCCAACCCTTACGTTTCGACACTTACATTACTGATTATAACAGAACAAATAGCAAACAACTACTTTTATTTTAATTATTGTAGCTTTATTCACAAAAATCTAAACCCCGGCCCAGAAACTCCCCCCACCGGAACGCCCCCCAGAAGGAAATCGTGGCTTCACCCCTGACAGCATCGTTATCGCTTTATATTCGTAACATTTATAGTCTATTGTATTTTAAAGACTTGAATACATGACTAATATAACAACGCCTCGTTTCACACGAAACACATTATGAGAATGTGCTGTATTTTAGATTAGTTAGCAGTTGTTTTTTTACGTTAACTCTCTCTTTGTTTTCATTCGAATTTTTCGTGGAATCTTAAGAATTTTTACATAAAACCAACGGCGATTCTCGAATCCTAAGTATTTCCTTATACAATTTTTAAATATTGTTCTTATTATACAACATTAAAATTTTTTTAATTTAATTCTTGTCCCACACTTACTTTTTTAACAATAATTACTGGTCCACCTACTAGGACGACGCTCCAGATGACAAACTCTAGAACCCTAGATGGTAGTAACGCTGTATAAACATAATTAATGCGGTCCAAGTCACTGTATGATAATTATATAATTTACCTTATAATTTCCGTCAAGTGACGTCTAGCGTAATGTGTGCTGGGTTACGCGTTTCAGGTCATATGACCCATCTTCAGACCTTCACTCCAAAGGAGCTCGTTATATAATAAAATCCATATTAAAACAAACACATAATAAACAAATACGTAAAATACAATGAATGAACATATTATAAGCGTACTATTAACCGACACATGGATGCCGTTACATGGATGCACTCGAAGAATTCGAGGTATATAGAGGTCATAATAACCCCGATATATGTGACGACATACTCAATGATAAACTTAACTTCAGGTCCAACCCACTGTATGATACCGCGCTGCGATCGCTTAAAGATAATACTAGATAACAGTGCCCATCGACACAGTCTTGACATGCTACACGCGGTGCACCGTGCCGGTTAATAGTACGCTTATAATATGTTCATTCATTGTATTTTACGTATTTGTTTATTATGTGTTTGTTTTAATATGGATTTTATTATATAACGAGCTCCTTTGGAGTGAAGGTCTGAAGATGGGTCATATGGCCTGAAACGCGTAACCCAGCACAAATTACGCTAGACGTCACTTGACGGAAATTATAAGGTAAATTATATAACCCTGTATGTCACAGGCGAGGAATCCGAAGCGATTGATTTGTCCTGATTCTTTCAATAAATTTGCCTATAAATCTTTCCTTGCCTCGTTACGAACGTTGCGAAGGCGTAGTGGAGCTCCCACCTTGATGCTTCCAAACCAGCATGATTTATCTGAGGCATTCTCCCCTAGAGAGATTACATTCTCTGCAGCTTATGAGGGTTCACCTCCCCATATTCAAGTGTGTAATTAAGAGTATTGAAAGAAATCACGAGTGTGGTAGGAGTTAAGGAGATGTAGACACTGACATATAGTCGGAGGTCGGGTGGGCGGGGTTACTAACTCTGGAGTACTTCTACCCTTCACTGGAATTCTAAAGGAGAACCCACTCGCCTCCTGCTACCACATATGCTAAATTAAAAACATGTAAAATTTACATTTGAAAAGCAGACGTTTCTCATTATTTAATCTTAAAAATAAATTTTGAGCTGAATTTAAAAATTACAAATAGCATAAACAGTAATCTTTCACTCCCGTGGTAAACAATCATCTACGAACAACAGATACTAAACGGTGCATATAAATAAGTGACCAGATTTAGCTAGCTCGCAGAACCACGGAAACAAGAGAACGAGCGGCTTCGAAAGGCGAAAACAGCACACGCCCGCACACAGTGCACAATTTAACCTGAGCAGTTCAACCTTGCGGACGTTTATAGCCACTGATTTAGTTTTAAGACAACTTTTTTAGTTTCTTAAAGTATAACCAAAATGTTGCTTTCTAAAAATTAAATCAGTGATTCCAAACGCCCTTTTTCCAGATCAGTCACAAATACCTATTATACCACTGTTAACGTGTAAACTTCCTAAATATATTGGATCTTCGATCAAGGATCGTTTAGAAAGACAATGTCTCAGTTTTCACTATAAAATCATTGCCTTTTCCGTTCCGTAATTAGCACAGAATGTCATCAGCTAATGATATGTTTTGACATAGGATTATATTTCTGCGTTTGACAGAAACGAGATGTTACTGTCGAGAACCTACATCGGGTAAGGGTGTCGCGCGGAATTGCTAACTCCAGAGACAGATGTTGTGATGGATCTGTTTACTTCATCACCGTTGATTGTCACAGGCCTGTGGCGCAGGTGTGCAACTTCCAAACAAAATGACAGGCATCTGCTGCACTCCTGGTCAACGATTCGTCAACCAATCGATTTTTATTCCCAAATGTCTCTCGTTTTGTCTATTTGTATCGGAAATGTCTAAACTACTTTTGCAGCCGAGACACATTTGTTATTCCCGTCAATGCAGCAGTTTCAGAGAGTTGTGCTCGAATTCACTGTGAGCGACCAAAAAATAGTAATAAATGGACTGATTAATTTTTACTGTAAGTTATTCCGTACGAAGTGGATTTAATTTAGCGTGACGCTTAGCTCGATGATTAACATATTACTACTTTAAACTCAATGAAGTCGGATCAGTGATGGATCACTTTATATCACTTTAGATCAGTAGTAGATTACTTCGTAAAAACTGATACAGGAATAAATAAAATAGTAAGAAATCAATTTGGCATAAATCTGTTTAGAGAAAATAGTAGAACAATTGAAGTGGTTTGGACATGTGTGACGGATGAATTAAGGTATATGAAACTAAATTACAGAGAAAAAATAAATGGAGAAGGCCGAGTAATCATTTCCAAGGAGACGGAGGAAAATAAAGACGAAGTGGAAAACAATTATGTAAGTAAGAAGATATAATCGTTGTTGCTCAACATAGAAAGGGTGGAGTGAAAAATATAAAAATAAGAATTCAAATGCTCATAATGTACACGGAATAATATTTTTTCGATTATGGCCAACTATGGATCATGTGAAATATCTACATCATGATTTTCCTTCTTTTCTCGCTTTTCTGTTCTTCCATTATTCTTTCATCCTTTCACTTTTTTCCCTTTTCCTGTCTACTGTTCAGATAGATTTTATTTGTCACTTCTCTTTTGCTTGCAACTCCCAGATTCTTTAACATTTTTTGTGTGAGATTTCTGTGATTTGTGTTCTTTTTGGCATTTTTGTCTCCGAATATTCTTTTCAATAGTCGTTCTTGCTTCATCCGGACCAAGCGTCCGTAGAATGTCATCCTTCTTTTCCTAATTGTACCCGAAAGCTTATCGTTTTTAAAACAAAGTTTACTGTTCCTTTTCTTAAATCATGTCCATTCTTCTTTGTGGCAAGACTTTCTCTTAGTACTTGCCTTTCCTTTTTTTTAATTCCCCGATTTTTTTTTTTAAAGCTAAACATTTTGCTGCGTACAGGCATTCTGGTTTGTAATGACGGAGTTTCGCTTTTATCGAGATTTTACACAGATCTTTCGTTAACTGATAAGCTAATTCCATTTTTAAGAGGATAATAAAGAATAATAATATTATTTTAGTAGTAATTAGAAGTTTAGCTTTTGTTGGTGTGTCTACAATCGTAAGGTAATTTAATATACAAATATGTTGTTTTGATACTTTTTGAACATTGTATTATTTTGTATGTTAGTATTCTTAGTAGTGTAGTATTTTTGAGGTATATTGGTATTATGATTTATAGTGATCCACACCTCACAGAAAAAGAACATTTTGTGTTAAATAAAATAATAATTCCATATCTCAAACATGCAGCTTTGTTGTTACAACTTCTGTAATATTTTGACCATCAAAACCTAGATCAACTTCAGTGAACATGTGGACCCCAAGTGGGCCCAGTGGGTAACAGCGTTTATGCGCTGTACTTTACACTTATAATCCCGATTGTCTCTAAACTTTACTTTTACATTTTTCACTTTAATCCTTTCTGTCTTGGTTAAAATTTTTATATTTCCCCATTGAATATCCCTATTTTCTACTTCCTTTTTAAATCCTTGTATGCAAGACTTCATGGATCTTCCCTTTTATTCCTTCTTTGTAATCTAATTTTACACTGCCTTATGTTATGACTCGAAATCACAGAAATAATCTGTATGTTGAATCAATAAACCACCTAGTTACATTGTAACAATGCCTTAAAAGTGTGTAGAGTGAGAAATAAGGTTAGGTAGTTATACAGTAAAGTTAGGCAGGGATACTGTGTTTCCCCAACCTTGTTTAATATATTCATTGACGACGTGTTGAGAACATGTAAATCCAGAGTGACTTCGGAAATACAGCTTAACAAATCAATTTGTATGGGTTCCCTGCTATATGCGGATGACATATTTCTTATTCAAGAAAATGAGGATGATTTACAAAGAGCTATGTTTCAATTACAAGAAGTAGCAAGAGACTGACAATTTCAGTGAGAAAGACCAAAACCACGGCCTTTAATAGGAAATATCCAGTGAGGACTAAGGTAGTTATAAACAACAGTACTTTAGAACAAGCGAGTCGTTTTAAATATCTCGGCTGTGCAGTAAGCTATGAATCTGAATATGATATAAAAGAGAAGATAAATTAATGTAGGAATATTTGTGGTGCGATTCATAGAAATCTTAGAAATAAAACAAGACGCAGCACAAAGTTTAAATTTTATAAGACAATCGCTGGACACTAAAGTGGGAATTTTATAATCAAAAGGTTGGCTAATCTGTACTTGCTCCGGCCTCGCTCACGGTAACGAACAGGCCTAGACCGACACAGTGCTACACGCGTCCGAAGGCAGCAGCGTAATTGCGCTTGCTGCATCGGCTGTCATTTCATTTTTCTTCATTGTCGCGACAAATTATGTAGGCCTTAGGCCCTACTGCATTGATTAATGTAGATTCGAGTGTTGCGTAATTGCGCCTCACCTTACAATGTAACATTTTTTACCGAACGTGGTTTCTCAAAACTTATAATGCGTACAAGACTTAGCTGACCTTGTAAATTCAAATTTAAATTGTAACATTCAGTCTTAATAAATGTATTAAACTACAGTCCACTCGCTCATCATTATTTTCAGCATCCTGGGAAAATCAATTTACAAACATTAACTCTTAACAATCGCAATACCCACATTGGCATATATGAGTGTGAGGCGTGGGTCATGACAAAAAAGGAATGCGGCAAGATTCATTTGCTGAAATGCAGTTTCTTCAAAGTACTTTAAATTACACATTGCAAGATAGAATAAGGAATGACGCAGAACTCGACGTAAAGGACATAAAATGAAATTATTTCAACTTACAGAAGACAATGGTGGGATCATCTGCAAAGGATGACAGAGGATCGACTCCCGAAAACGGCACTGACCTATAAAGCCATTGGTAGAAGAGACGTGGATCGTCTGAAGATGAGATGGGTGCCGGAACAGGTTTTAAGATAACCTGATCCTTGAAGAGAAGAAGAAGAAGAAGTGTGTGTATTCTACCTGTAATTTTACCCCCAGAATAAGATTCCAACAGGTAATTGATACTATCATCTCTGTAAATGTTTAGATTGATTTATTTGTTCTTATTATTTTTCCACTACCACGTATTACTTTAGAGCGAGGAAAGCATTTAGCTATCACAATGACTCACAGTCGCTGTGAAACCTTGGAATAAACACTTGTGAATTACTGCATAATACACCAATCCAATAATGAGTTGAAGCTTCTAACACGCTAGTACTAAGCGTAGACATAAATCGTATTGTAGCTAAGAAATGTATCATAGTCCTGAATTCATTTTCTTTCCGAACGCAATCAGCTACGGTTTCCCCAAATTAGTGACTCACGGTCTGACGACGCTATTCCCCCACGGGTATTTACATCACTATCAATTATAATTGCAAAGAAATACTGTTAAGAATTGTGTATGATATTTTAATAATGTTGTGGAATTAAATTGGCCAGGATGGAGAAAATAATTGTGAATAAGCGGACTGTAATTTAATACATTTATTGTGCGTAAATGTTACAAGTGAATTTAGATTTTGAAAGGTTAGCTAAGCCTTCTGTGCATCATGATGTCTGAGAAATCACATTAGAGCAAAAAAATTTTTACATTATAGAAATGAGGCGCTAATACGCAACACTCGAAGATACATGCAATGAAATGATTTAGGCCTAAGGCCTACATAATAAGTCGCGACATGAAAAGAATTAAGATGACAACCGAACGCAACAAGCGTAAGTCACGTCTGTTGTCTTCGGACGCTCAGAGAACTGTGTTATCTTGTTTGCCGTTGCAAGCAGAATTGGAACATGATCAGATTAGCCAACCTTTCATTCATACAATTCCCACATTAAATACCAACATTATCGTCCAAATACTATTCACACAGTTATGCACGGTGTTGGTTCCGTTACTAGAAGGCAAGGTTTGCAGCTTAGAGTTATGGGGAAGAAACGCCTGATGGATTTTTAACAAACAGAATTCGCCCAACGATTCAGATTACGATGGAGAAGAGAGGTGGACTTAGAAGTGCTGGTGGCGAAGAAGAGTGATCGCAAGCTGAATCGCTCAAACTATCACCCGGACAAAAGCTATTGTTCCTAAAGATTCCTACTGACCAGGTCTGTTCTACAGTCCAATGGGTATTCGGTTATCCAGATAAAAAACTTCATTCGAACAAAAACGCCTGACTGTTGAGGATCAGGTGAAGCGGAGAAAGGTTTGTTTCTCCCTTGCTATAATAAGGTAACGGACAGGATCGGGAAGTTAATGCGAATGGATACGGAAGAGAGGCAAAGGCCAACATGTGTAAAGTTAGCAAAGGATACGACAGACCCACGGCTCAGTTGTGCGAAGCTCGTTACTACGCAACACGGAGCATCCAGAGACGTCTAAAGTTAGCAAAGGATACGACAGACCCACGGCTCAGTTGTACGAAGCACGTTGCTACGCTCGTGAAAGTGTTTATATTTCGATTATTTACAGTAGTCGAGGCGTGATTATCGAACTGTCGCACTGAAACGTCTCGTCGTTCGGCACACAAGCTCCAGCGATGATTACTCTGTGTAGCCTCTCTTTGAACTGATGACAATCACCATCATCATCTTCACAACACGCCATAGGAAAGGTGCTGCCTGTTACGCTTTCAAAAATCCTCCAGCCGCCTCTTCCTGGGTCTACCCACACACTTGTGTCCTATAGGTTTGTATTGACAGACTTGATTGGCCGGCCTGGAATTTGGCATTCTTTCTACGTGTTCTTTCCACCGTTGTTTGTAATCTTTTTATTTTTCATTCAACTTAAGAACTTGTACTCTTTTTTTATAGCCTCATTTCTTGTACGGTCAAGTTTAGAACACATTTCAACTCCTCTCAAGAATGCCATTCCCGAAGCCTGTATTTTACTGTCTTGTTTTTTGGTTATTGTCCATAGTTCGCACCCACAGGCCAGTACAGGGACTGGCATAACTTTATAAAACTTTTATTTTCTAGCCCGACGTAGTGTTTCCAAAAATACGATTGATTGTTCGACAGATCGTCTGCAACTTACTTAAATTAACATTACTATCATAATGTCTACCATAGCCAATACCATTCCCCAAATAATTAATGTGACTCACGTGTTCTAGAATTCTATCACTAACGAAACTGATGATTAAGAATTCGTTTAATTCCAATTGTCTCTTGCTTTATTGATTTGTTTGATTGTTGTATATCATTTCACCTATATCTGCTCGTTCATTTCCATGCAAGCCACAACGTGTTGATCCACAGTCAAAGCTATCCAAATGGCCGCAGAACAACTAGCTAAATGCCAAAGTATCCAACTAAAGCGAGTCGTCTTCTTTATCGATTCTCAAGCCGCCATTGTCGCACTAGCTGAAAACAGTCCCACGGACTGCATCTTGACGCTCCGTACACGTGAAGTTCTCGCTACCCTATACATGGCAACTGGGTTGTCCACCTACAATGGATCCCCAGCCATGTTGGTGTTAACGGAAATGAAGAAGCGGACAAGCTTGCAAAAAATGGAGCCCTAATGCAGCAACCTGACACCACCACTAGCCTATCATAGGCGAAATATCATATTGACATGGCCGTAAAGAACTACCTGAAACAAATACGTACAGAAGCCGGCAGAGGCAAAAAGTGGGAGTCACTTCTTACAACACAAATTTCACGAACCCTCAAGAGATCGACCGCGGTCGCGGAGTTCAGACTATGCACTGGTCACGACTACCTCCAAGCCCATTTACACCGATTCGGCCTGGTGAATTCCAACATCTGCCCGCTGTGCAATGGAGGAATGATGGATGGACAACACCTACCTGTCTGTCCTGAACTGGCGAACCTGCAAACGCGAACTTTATCCTGTCTGTACTGGGAGGCTCGCCGCCGAATGGCTGAACTGCCGAGAGCGGGGATTGGATAAAGTAAAGTAAAGTAAGTGATCCACAGTAATACAATCGTTTTGTTTTATCATGTAGAGTTTTAATTTTTTTTAGTTCTCTGCGAATGCTTTGTTTTGGGTTATGGGGACTTTGGTTACTGCATCCGCTGCAGCTTTGAAGTTGCTGGTGTAGCTTTAAACGATTATCCTCTACAGAAAATTACAACTCTCGTTGATGCTATTTTTAATCGGTCTTTTAAAAACTAAAGAAAGCCTAATAAAATTATAACGAAATATAAATAAAATATAAAGTTACCAACTAGGCTTGTGATTAATTCAACTATATGTACTCATATGTGTAAACTCTGACCAACAGTGAATCTTGAAATATGAATGTTTTTATGTTAACAGAATTCAAACTGTCGCCGGACGTGGCAGGAGCTACTTTCATGGCGGCGGGATCTTCAGCTCCTGAACTGGCCACTGTCGTGATCGGAGTGTTCTTCGCCCAAGACGACATAGGTGTGTCAGGGGTCATCGGTTCGGCAGTGTTCAACATAATGTTCGTCATATCTATTTGCGCCATCTTCGCCGGCACCGTCTCTTATCTCAACTGGTGGCCGCTCTGCAGGGACTGCTTCTTCTACGCTGTCAGCATCATCATCATGTTGTGCGTCATATTCGACGAGAAAATTTCATGGTAAGCTGATCGTCTCTCTACCTCTACACTCGGACGATTATCCTTTACAAAAGATCAGCCATTTGGAACCTGTTCCTCCTATATTTTTCTGTCCAACTCGTGTTCCTAAGTGAGATCAGAATATTCCAGTTCCCTACTTATCCTTTTGGCTAGGCTACAGTACGTGTCTTATCCTCCTATCACCAATTAAAATCCTTCCCGTCCCCTTCAACATATGCTTGTAACTTTTGTCTTTCAAGTTCTCATGCTGGCCAAAATTTAGCTTTATTGTCTCCATTTTTAAAACTCTAGCAAGTCTCGTGTCGCCTTTTATTCCTTCATTCCTCGTCCCGTTAGTCTGCCAAAATGTAGGAATTTTTCCTGAATTTATCATTTATTTTTGTGAGTAATAAAATATTTATGTTTTTTTAAATTACGGGATCGTCATTAACAAAGCCTTGGCCAGTATGTACTGCAGACATGATAAACTCATTACGATATTGTAGAATCGATATGTCTTTTAGGTGAAACTTTAATGGGATGATAAGATTACTCACAAAACTGCTGAGGGCCCAGTCAATCTAGGCGGCTCTGTGGCAGTCACGTCGAGCCATCGAGAGTGCCTCGTCGTTAAACGGCAAAAACGTTTGTTGTTTGAAAAATAAAACGTGGGTTAAACTGTTTTTGTTACTTAACTAGCAATCAGAAAATTGTATAAGATAATGTTGTAACATGATGAGAAACTGTCCAGCGACAAAATCTCCGTAACTTGCGATTGAAACTGTTAGGCCGTGGTCCGAGGTCTCTGTATGGGATACCACACGTTCAGCTGTATCCGCGACACCCGTCTTCAGAAGACTGGGAACCGAGACATCAACTGCCTACTTAGGACTAAGTAGAAAGGCAGTACTACTTACAGATAAATCAGAGCTCTCAGCTGATTGACTGATATTCTGACCTCTCTTCTGATAGGTTCGTGTCCATCTTGGAATCCCTCAGAGCCGGGGTATCCAACATTTATTCAACGCCATCGCTCTTTTCATGCTGCCGCAGCCGTGCTTATGGATTTCGATCGCCTCCCTGTGTAACCGAGTGAAGTGTTGATTAAGTCAAAGACAATACCTGGGTCTTTTCGAACAAGACGGTATGGCCTTCATACAACAATGCATACTCCACTGCAGCTGATTTCTCCGGTTGGCCAGCACGGCAGGGCCTCTGCGACGGCACCAAAAAAACTACACACATGCGCGCGGGCGCGCACACACACACATCCAAACGCGATGTTGTGTGTGTTAGAGAACGCAAACTTATTTAATGAGGAATCAGAAAAAGAGGCCGGTGGGGACGAGAGATCGTGGAAGACCCTGGAAAAAATGGCCAGAGACTCTGTGAAGTCGGAACGGGTTATACCCCAAGGCGTGTAGTGAAAAAGAGTGTTAGAACGAAAAAGTGATTGTCGACGAAAAACTTCATTGTCAACTAACATATTAATCAATTAATCATTCATTACCTGAATTCACTTTGAAAGTACATATTAAAAGTTTTAATTATGTAATATTTTGTATGTATTTATACCTTGATTATTTTATGTGTTTAAAACTTCGAGGGTCTACTGAGCTGTCTTTTAAATAGGCCCCTAATCAGTATCAACGATTCGATTAGACACGTACCATGGTGCATACACAAGACACCATTCGATTAGACACGTACCATGTGCACCATGCCATACACAAGTAATCTTCCACAATATTTTTGACTGAGATCTTTAAATTTCGCTTATATTAGATTTCCTTGCTTTGTTGGCTACAATTTTGTTTTCTATTCACAATTGCCAACGTCTGGCTATCAGCCAGTTTAGTTGATTGATTGACAGATCTGTTTGTTTAATTTCTTTGTTATGTGACTTTCAAATCATTCTGTTGTTCAAATACTTCATCTTTTCAGATTTCTGCAGAGTATGAATGTGATGTGGGTGGATTTGCTTTCAATTACTTTTATTCACCACTTTCAAAAACAAATGGAGAATATTTTCTTTAAGTGTGATGAGCCCGACAAGGATTTTCATTACTTAGGGTTAGAAATAACAACAGTTTTGTTCGTAACTGTTCGGATTGTTATGGCTGTTTTCTGTTCCTAACAAAAATGTGTTAAATTACAAAACATTAGTTTCCAACTGTCCAATACAGGCTAAACCACATATCGTTTATAATATTCTTTATATGGTAAAGTCAGAAACACGAATGTCAATTGTGTTTAATATCTCATATGCAACATAACCTCTTCGCTGTTGTTATGTAGAAAACAGGCTTGAACTGAACTGAGTAATTTTGATAAAAATATAATCTATAAGTGAAATGTTTGGGCAGTGCTACTGTAAATGGTTGCTGTTGTCCGAACCCGTTACTGCGTACTAGTTCAGTGTCTTCAGATTCACTGTTATTATCATGTTTAGATAACCGACGATTTTGTTTAGGTGACTTTGTTTAGATTTCAACAGTCATTGCTTGCTGTTACACCGTTTGGTTCTCCGCTCGTTAGCCACTAACTCGCCGTACTACGGAGGTTATTATTATTAGTCTCTCAGATGCTGCTTTTAAAATTGTTTCTTCTTGCTTGCTCTTTAGAATTATGGGTACTAATGGTACGTAGAGCAATTATTAGACTTAAATCGACATTAGATAGATTAAAACAGTTGCAAGTCTTATTTACAATTTTTATCCAAATCGCACTTAACTCGACAAGTTTCTACACGCATTGCTAAGAATGAACAATAATATAAAGTTATTAAGTTTATAAAATACCATTCAATAACAACTATACATTTAATAATCATTCCCTGCGAATAGGTCTAACAATGTACAAAACATGTCGTTGAAAAAAATCTATATATCTTCTATACCAGTAGATAACTATGTCAAATTCATAAGTGTTGAACGGCTTACGCTGGCAAAAATGTTTCAGGCAAAACCCAATTAAACTTTAAATCAAGAAAATTGTATGGTGTTTGAAGTCATTATGAGTCGACGTTATGTTATGGATCGGAAGTACGGAGTCTGAACAACGACGTTAAAAGAGGATCAACATCAGTAGAGACGAACTCCCCAAGAACTGCTCCCTAAGTTTGGAAGGAAAATAACCGAACTAGGAGTTGAGAAATCATATGAAAACAAGAGAATTTTTAATTGAAAGAACTGAAAGGAGATGTTTGCCGTATGTCGGTTCGGTCACCTATTGATAACGTTAAAAGAAAGGTGACTTAGTATTATGAGTTTATTAGTCATTCAGTTTTACTACCCTCACCAAAATAGCTGCTCTGAAAGTTCCGTCTTGTCTACGTTTACACAATTTTGCAGTCACCAATAACCCAGTGATGTAATAACGTCGATGCTCCTAAGCCACGCTTATCTGTTCTATTATAGAACAGGGGTCTCCAAACTACGGCCCGCGGGGCCGGATCCGGCCCGCGGCAACACGACCGATGCTGCGTGCAGTTTTTAAATAGATCGTCAAAATAATCCAAATATTATAACATTCTACTAAATAGCTAAAAAAGAAATAAATAAAATGTTATAACATTTATTACAAGTTTAAAATATTTACGTGGTTAATGTGCTTGTTCGTCTTGCTGCCTTGAATGAATCACGCTCCAACATAACTTCAATTTGAATTGATTGAACTTACGTCAAATTAAAATTTCCAGGAATGCTACAAGAATGCGGACCTTCGTCCATTTTACAGGTATGTCTTTCAAACATATTTTAATCCTGAGTAGGCCCATCAGTAATTTCTGTGATTCAAAATGAATTGATGATGTATATAAACTAATAAAATATAGCCATACATTAAGTATGATTACCGTATATTTAGTTTATTTTGATAAAACAATATACTCCTTTTAGTTTCCTTTCATTGCAGGTCATTCAGTGATGATTTCAAGGAAATAGCAAACTTTGCAATAGCAAGGCTTTCAATGTTTGGATCGACCTATATCTGTGAACAAACGTTTGTAAAATCAAAGTACAGGGCTAACTTGTCAGACAAACACTTGAGATCCATTCTAGCGATAGAAGCATCAAAATTTGACCCAAAATGGACAGCCATTTTGAATCAACTCAGAAGCAACTCCATAAGAAGGCCAAAAAATAATACTTAAGAAATATCTTTGAATGTTATTTTTTTCATTACTTTTATTTAAATTATTTTGAATAAATGGATTTGTTTTCTTTAGATAAGTCTGCTTAATTTTTATTTAAATACCAATTTTATTGACTTGATTATTTCATAAACTTAAAAAAAAAGTTTATTGTGTGTGTGTGTGTGTGTGTGTGTGTGCCCGCCTGACTTCCAATTTTTTTCAATTCGGCCCTCAAGTGAAAAAGTTTGGAGACCCCTGTTCTAGAAAATTAGAGTTATTTATAGCTAATTACGCATCACATTATTATCTAATGAGTCACCAAATTTTTTTGCAACCTCAGTACTAAAGTACTTGAGCTAGTAATTGTTCTTCCGCCTTGTCGTCACAATACTCTCCTTTGTCACGCCTCTACTCTTCAGTGTTTTCAGAATTAATCTGAATGAAGCTTGCAAACGGAGGCGCTGGTCCAG
Organism: Magicicada septendecula; assembly: GCA_034769895.1. NCBI lineage: Eukaryota > Metazoa > Arthropoda > Insecta > Hemiptera > Cicadidae > Magicicada > Magicicada septendecula. The sequence continues at coordinate 442,865,540 of CM068373.1, forward strand.
CATCAGGCGTACTCTTTTTCTGCTCACTTCGTTCGGCAGACACCCTCAACCACAACGTATTACTACTCTGGACCTGGTTGAACTGCGAGCGGTCCTACGTCTACCGAGTCTCTACAGACCCAGACCTAACAATCTTATAAATAATTCTAGTATACTGCGTCTACATCGTCATTGTTTATTTTCACTTGACTTAAATATTTAAAATTTAAGACCATCTGCAGATTACTTTCTAGAAGACTCTAACTCAAAATAGCGACATTACAGCATCTGTAAGGTGCACATTAAAGGTTAAAAAACAAGTTCCGAGACAGGAAAATTATTAGAAGATTAAAACGGCAAACAGTTTTAAGAGTATTAAAGAACGAATCCTCCGGCTCTCTACAATCCACAAGCTGACTTTTCTTGCAGTATAAATGTTTGTAGCACGTAGCGAATACTTCTTGTATTAGATTCCACATGTTTGTAGCACGTAGCGAATACTTCTTGTATTAGATTCCACATGTTTGTAGCACGTACCGAATACTTCTTGTATTAGATTCCACATGTTTGTAGCACGTAGCGAATACTTCTTGTATTAGATTCCACATGTTTGTAGCACGTAGCGTATACTTCTTGTATTAGATTCCACATGTTTGTAGCACGTACCGAATACTTCTTGTATTAGATTCCACATGTTTGTAGCACGTAGCGAATACTTCTTGTATTAGATTCCACATGTTTGTAGCACGTAGCGAATACTTCTTGTATTAGATTCCACATGTTTGTAGCACGTAGCGAATACTTCTTGTATTAGATTCCACATGTTTGTAGCACGTAGCGTATACTTCTTGTATTAGATTCCACATGTTTGTAGCACGTACCGAATACTTCTTGTATTAGATTCCACATGTTTGTAGCACGTAGCGTATACTTCTTGTATTAGATTCCACATGTTTGTAGCACGTACCGAATACTTCTTGTATTAGATTCCACATGTTTGTAGCACGTAGCGAATACTTCTTGTATTAGATTCCACATGTTTGTAGCACGTAGCGAATACTTCTTGTATTAGATTCCACATGTTTGTAGCACGTAGCGAATACTTCTTGTATTAGATTCCACATGTTTGTAGCACGTAGCGAATACTTCTTGTATTAGATTCCACATGTTTGTAGCACGTAGCGAATACTTCTTGTATTAGATTCCACATGTTTGTAGCACGTAGCGTATACTTCTTGTATTAGATTCCACATGTTTGTAGCACGTACCGAATACTTCTTGTATTAGATTCCACATGTTTGTAGCACGTAGCGAATACTTCTTGTATTAGATTCCACATGTTTGTAGCACGTAGCGAATACTTCTTGTATTAGATTCCACATGTTTGTAGCACGTACCGAATACTTCTTGTATTAGATTCCACATGTTTGTAGCACGTAGCGAATACTTCTTGTATTAGATTCCACATGTTTGTAGCACGTAGCGAATACTTCTTGTATTAGATTCCACATGTTTGTAGCACGTAGCGAATACTTCTTGTATTAGATTCCACATGTTTGTAGCACGTACCGAATACTTCTTGTATTAGATTCCACATGTTTGTAGCACGTACCGAATACTTCTTGTATTAGATTCCACATGTTTGTAGCACGTAGCGAATACTTCTTGTATTAGATTCCACATGTTTGTAGCACGTAGCGAATACTTCTTGTATTAGATTCCACATGTTTGTAGCACGTACCGAATACTTCTTGTATTAGATTCCACATGTTTGTAGCACGTACCGAATACTTCTTGTATTAGATTCCACATGTTTGTAGCACGTAGCGAATACTTCTTGTATTAGATTCCACATGTTTGTAGCACGTAGCGTATACTTCTTGTATTAGATCTAGTACATTAAACTAAGATCTAAAGACATTACCACGGCACTGATGAACGATCACAACAAGTCACAGGCTTAACACGAAGAGGGAGAAATCGAACCTTACGTTTCGGCTGCAAAATAGCTTATTCATATTCATTACTTTAGCAACAGGTTCAGACTTTTTAAGCCTTCTTATAACGCTAGATCAGTCATGACCCGTTATGAACGGTAGTCCCAACGTCTGGCCGTGCGAACATGACGTAAATGTGTGCATTCTACTTTTAAAACCTCAGTAACGTGTGGAACTGTGTAAACACCGCTTTCATAGAGCCAAAACGACACTTTCACGAGGTTGATGTGATTAATTGGATCCCGTTTGACAGCAGGCAACAGTCGTACGTCACAAACAGCGAGTCTGTTGCCGCAGGTTAATCCGACGAGGAATCAATACTCGCCATATAATGAGACCGTTGTTGCCGCCTGTCATTATTAACTGTTTATTAAATCTCGGAACCGGGATTGCGACTACTCCCACGTCGGTTAATCAGATAACGGTTGGGGCATGTTAATTAGAACGTGACTGACAACTGACAATCAGGTAAACAGTAATCATTTTCTGTCAAATACTTGTGAGAGGGAGTTAGAAAGCTATGATTTATTTCAATCCCGTTTTATCGTTCTATGGTTGTTCCATTTAACTACTGAAGATGACAGTTCGTAGGACAAGGGAACGTATTAAATATTTTACTTCCAATTATTACTTTTGTATTTTCACTTTCAGAAATTAGGTGCTATCAACTTTTGTAAGTCTTAATTTTCCCGATTACAAACACGAAGTTGTCTGATGTCGCCTTTGGAATTCCAGTACTAGCTGTCCTCTCTTTTCTCTCGAATGTTTGCCATATCTTTGACTACCTGGTATACTTTCAACATGTCCATAAGACTGTAGACCTCTATTTATAAAGTTAATTTTAGTGGAGCAGGGTCGTATGAACATAATTCTGAAAAGGATTTTTTCAAAGCTTTTTTACGGGTTCAAATTTTAACTTAGGATACAAATTTTCAGCATATAGATTTGTACTACCTTTATGATAGAATTAATATATTTTTTTTTCTTTTGAACGCCTGAAAACTTGGATAAAGCAGTCTGGAAATAACACGGACTTGGATAAATTATTAATTTGTTTGATTAATAATTTATTAATTAATTTGACAAAACAAAACATTTAAAAAGAGAGCTTTTTAGCATTACTTTAATGTTTAACATTAAATCGTTAAAACTCCCATAAAACACAAAATCTTATACGGCTAGTTTCAACTTTCTAGTCAGGTAAATAAATTAAAATAAACAAGTGCATAACTAAAAAAATTTCGATTTCAATTTCTATGCGGAAAAAATGTAGATGATGTACACAAATTTATATGTTTTAGGTATACGATGATTATGTGATTTAACCGCACAGATACTGCAACTCCATATTGGGAAACAAAATTAACCACTCATGGTAATTAAATAAAACATGAGATCGTTATTTTGTGATATTGAAAATCTGAAAAATTCTATAGCTTTTCAGATGATGAGTATAAATAGGCTGTGCAAAATTTGAATCTCAAATTACTTTTTGACGTCAAAATTTGTGCTAAATATTTTGAAGTCCATAACTTAAAAATTTAGAGTATGGGCGTAGGTTATATGAATTTTTTCTTTATTTTCGCCCCCCTTAAAATGGTGCAGTTATTTTTCAAAACACCCTATTGTTGATTTGATCGTATGAATGCTAAACATTAACGTGTTATGTACCAGGGGAGAGAGCTTGTTCATGCTACTGACGTACGTCGGCTACTGTATAGCGTTGAGCTACAACACGCAGTTGGAACGCTGGGCGCAGACGTGGCCTGTTCCTTGCCGTACCGCCATCGAGGAGGACCAACACCTTGTCTCGTACAAACACCTGGACGACAACCGCCAGAACGCTACCAACTACTCCGGCACGGCGCCCGTCAGTCCCAGTGAGAAAGCGCTGGACTTCGGCACCCCGGCGCCACCTCAGCAGCAACTGCCGCCAACGCAGAACCAGCCTCAAGCTGGTAACTTGAGGCCCGAATACTATAAGGCCAAGGACCCTAACCCTAATCAGGTTAGTATAGAATACAAGTCCAGCATATACTAACGTTGTTACAAATTTGTTTATGAAAATCGGTTTTAATTTAGCTACAACATCAAAAGCACTTAGTGTTATTTTATTATTATTAGGCAACACAATCTCCAGACTTTGCAGTCATTGGTTTCCTTCTGTAGTTGCAAAACCGTAACTACAGAAGGAACCGTAACAAGTTCTTCAACGTAATTGTTGACTAGACTTGACCCGCCTCGACTGCTCTCTCTTGGAGGCGCGGGATTCTACGAACAAGTAAGTGCCTCTTTGTAGAAGCCGTCTGCTCGAAGCAAGCGACGGTTCCGACCGGACGCGTACAGTGTTCGCGCTTATCTCCCTTGCTAGTGCGCCTTTAAGGTAATACAGGTGTATTACTAAGGGAGACGCGGAGCCGCTTCGACACAACACTTCACGATACATATCATGCAAAGAGGACCCGCATCATAACACAAACATCCTTTTGTGCTGTGAACACATGACCGAGCCCCCAACTGCCGCGTTCTTCTGGCTGCGACCGGACAACACACACATATACTGAGGGCGTCCTATCTGGCGCCATTAGCAGCCTCCCTGACCTTCAGCTTTCTGTACCTTCGACCGTCCTTTCCTATCGCCCAATATTCCCATCCTCTTTCTTCCTCTGCCTCTCTCCTCTTCAATGTTTCCTTCAACTGCCGTTCCCTGAACACAGTAGCGTTTCACTACGTGTTCCATCCACTTGACCTTCCCCCTTTTTTCTGTCAGAATTACCTTACGGTCATCATCAACACCTACCCGTTAGGCACTCTGTCCCCCCAAGTGAATTATAGCAATCTTCTCTACAATCACAAATTTCAAACTCTCCAAATACATTTGCTCATACAAAACATACAGCCTGTAAAATGTTGAATTTGTTATTGAAACTAGAAATCGGAAAAATTCAAGTTTTTTCTGATGATAATAATTATATTATCTCATTCATCACCCATTCAATTTTTCTTTTAATAAATTGTAACTGGTTAACGTAATTTTTAAAAGTGTTTTTAATGTTGTTCTCAAGATGTAAAATGCAAAGTGTGTAAATTATAAAGTCTAAGGGGAATATTAGAAACGTTCGCTAAGCGTGACATCGTAGTTAGCATCAGTTTTAATCAAAATTTTGATGACGATGGTTTCTTGTAGTTTGGGTGGCGGTCACTCTGTGGAACGTATGACAATTGGCCGTTATGAGGCTACCATATTAAGACTATAATTAGAATAAACATCGCCACCAACATCTAAACATCGCCACCTAAATTGGAGTTGACGAAATGTTGACCACATTATACGTTTCTAACTACCAACGGAATATATACCGAATGTGAACACAAATTTAATGTTTCAATCAGAACCAATCGGGACAATATGCGGGTAGATTTCTTCTTAAGACTGGTTGGACTTGGGGGTCATTCGTCAGAAGGGAAATTAAATTCCGCCTGCGTGCACACTATTCTACCAGTGTACCATATTGGTAAATAAAGTGACCTAAGTCAATCATAAATCTCATGAACTGTTCATAATCAACAGTAACTACAAAAATATACGCTTTATTGAATATTATATGCTTTATAATATAATATAATATAATATAATACTTTACTAAATAATATATACACTTAACTAAAGTAACAGCAAAGATAGTTACGACTTCCAAGAGCACGTAGTATTAGAAAATGTAAGGATAAAGAATGTTACCACCATAAAGTATTCCGAAATGATTCTTAACAAACGTGGAAATAGCAACGATGAAATAAAAAGCAGATAAGTCAAGGAAAAATATAATTAGCTCGTTAAATTCTATCTTACGGAACAAAACAATTGCAAAAGAAACTAAGAAAATGGTAGACAAAAGTATTGTCCAAAATATAATCGCATGTGCAGTTGAAATATGGGATAGACAGGAAAGAACAGAAATAAACTGCCGTCGACAGCGATTATTTGAGACGAAGCTGCGGAATATCAGCGTTTAACGAATTAGGAATGAAGCAGTTAGGGAGAGCATAGTATAAGTATGACTACAAACATAACAGAAGACATGGAGTAAAGCAACTAAGATGTGTGGACGCGTAAAAACGACAGAAGATGATATGGCCAAACAGGATTTTAAAATGGATAACCGTCAAAAAAATAAACTAGAAAGGCGTAGAAGAACCTACACTGATTAGGAAGCAAGGAAGCTAGAAAAAGACGGCGTCAAGACTGGAAAACGTGGAAACTGGATTCGGGAAAACGGCGTACGCTGCAGGAAATCCGTTGATGACGATAATTAATAGCTGACGCTAACCGATAGAACATTACCAAACGGTCAAATTGAATTATGGTCGTGAAGTTTCATTTTTTTATCCTTCGTCGCATTTTCATGTACATTCTTTTCCTATTTCTATGGTGTTTTAAGTCGAATAACTATAGAAGTTATGTTAACGGCTTACTCGTGCCTCACCACTACATATCTATCAACGCTATAAAAGTCTGTGTCACCTACCACTAAAAACAGAATTTATTTTGCCCTCTTTGGTGGGAGCAAAATTATGAAATTATAAATTACTATTTAACGTTAACCCTTTTATACTTTTGAGAAGTTCAGAGTCAATGTAAACAGGCTGCAAGTACGACAAGTGGATAATATTACGTTTATCTTCCTCAGCTGAGACCAGACACACCGACTGTGGGTGGCTGAACTTAAGAAGCCGGCTGTACACCGTAAAACGATGCACTCTGAAATGGAATAAAACCTACACTTTCGAGTTTGGAAGCAATGTACACATGTGCCACCCCCTCCAAAAAAACCACCGATTGTTAATGCGGATGGGTCTCGAAAGAATTTATTTCAAATTATAAAATAATTCATCATAGAAATGTTACATTTAAAATATTACATATGTACTAAACGCAAGGTTAGTTGTAAGTCTAAATCTCAAAGTAAAATTGAAAACACTTTTTAAAAACACGTTAACCAGTGATAATGTGCTAAAAACGTTTTTAATGGTTGATGAACAAGTGAATATAACTATTATCAGGATAAAACAATTAATAATCTACAAACAAATATTAATACCAGTTGGAGCGGTCGTGGCGTAGTGGCTAGCGTGTGACGCTGTCGGCGCGGGTTCAATTCCCGCCAGGGGCCATCTTATTTAGATAGGACCGTTCCCCCTCCCAAGGTAATGGTAACCCAGCGAGAGGTATCCTGCCTAGTAGAAACCCTCCCCGAAAAGAAAAAAAAAATTGCCGTTCGGATCCGGCGTTAAACTGTAGGTCCCATATACCTGTGAGAGACTGAATATGACACGGGTATATGGGGGGGGGGGTACAAACCAGTCGAAAGACTGAAGGACTACGAACTGAACTGAATACCAGTAGGCGTTAATAATTACTAGCAGCCTCTATCTCACGACTTTGAAGGTGTTCCAACAAAATTGACATACAAAGAACTCGAAGTCTTCAGAGTACGGTAGGACCTATTGTACACCCAGAACAGAGACCTGCACATGTCTACAGATGGTGGGAAAAATCTTACAACTCTCCGCAAAAAGGAAACAAAAACTGCGTGGCCACGTGAACGCACTTCCTGGACAGTCGTGAATTAGTCTCAAGCGGAATAAACCGTTTCAGCTGTGACGTAGTGATAATTGTAAAACAAAGTACATTAAATATCACTTTACAACTTTACACGATGAAGTTTAACAAACTATATTTGTTAGTGTGTTGCACAGTAAAATAGTCTGACAGAGGAGAACAGACATATTTATGTCACTGGGTGAAACCTGACCTTAGTTTAAGTTTTGCTTAAGTACAATAATAGAGACACAAATTATTGTTTGGCTGAAACGGTTAGAGGGTACACAAAAATATCAAATTGTAGCAAATATGCAGAAAGTTGTAAATGTATGAGTAAGTTTGTTTGTCTGTTAGCAGGCGTCGCCGTTGATAAAGCCTGAGAACGCGGACCTGGCCACGCAGATACAATGGGCCATGTGCGTGCCGGTACACTACATGTGTCAGGCCACGATGCCGGACTGCCGAACCGAACAGTACCGTACCTGGTATCCTTTCACATTCCTCATATCTATGATATGGATCTCGTTTTATTCTTACATCATGGTTTGGATGATTACCGTGATTGGTAAGTCACAAATTAAATTGTCTGTGTGTGTGTGTGTGTGTGTGTGTGTGTGTGCGCGCGCGCGCGCGCTTATATCTATGTTTTATTCTTATCTTACATCATAGTTTGGATGATTACCGCGATTGGTAAGTCAGTGATTAAATAGTGTGTTTGTGTGTTCCTAATCGTTTATTTTATAATTTTAAATCTCAATCCTATGCATGCCTAGATTTATGAGCCCTGCTGATTCTCTCCAGCGGCTACTGGATGGACCCTGGGTCTTTTGCGTTATACGACCACAAAGTATTGGCATTGACATTTTGTTCATCTTTCATTAAACTGAGTATAGTTCTCAGAATTTGCTATCTCTGTTTACTGATTAGTTAAAATGATATTCTCTCATTTACAGACTGTCGTACACTATACAAGAATAATTATAAGTTATCTTATCGCTCCACCGTCTGTCATCATCCAATCAAAAATAGGAAAGAGTGCGGAACTCGTAGGGAAATGTTAGACTCTTACCTGTGTGAGTTTATGCGGCGGAAGCGACATGCAGGCACTGACTTATTTGAACAAATTATACAGGACATCAAGGCCTTTTGGCCTCCTGAATTATAAACAATAACTTTCCAGTTCGTGAAATTAGGTTAGGTTAGGTTAGGTTAGGTGTTTTTGGTGTATAAAATTTGTGTTTTTGATGAATAAAATATAAAACTACTTCAAAGTCTTCTATGCAGATCTACATCATTATTTTGGTAAGTTTTCACTATTATGATATTGTTACAAAACAGAAAAGACCCGCTGACTGCCTTTACCATTACTCGCTTTTGTTTCTATAATCAACTGGTATAAATCACACACACACACACACACACACACACACACACACACACACAGAGGCGAGACTGGACGCAGCTTTTAACTAATCAGCAAACAGAGATAGCAAATTCTGAGAACTATACTCAGTTCAATGAAAGATGAACAAAATGCCAATGCTTTGTGGTCGTATAACGCGTACGGTATCTTACGGTATCTTACGTAATTTTAGTTCTCGTCGTTGTAGTAACGTCATTTAGTCCAAGGATTAGTCACAACATTAAAACTTTCAAGGCCGGAGGCAACTGCAGTAAAATTATTTTCCGGCGGTTGTTGGGCCGTGGTCCTCTTCTTACAAATGCAGACGTTTCGACCGCAGCTGCGACATTCGTCTACAGCGGGTCTTCCGTACTGCTCCCCCGGCGACTGACGACGCGATACTCTGTAGACTTGGAGTGTCGCGTCCTCAATCGCTGGTAAAGCAGAACGGAAAACCCACTGAATACGGGCCGCAGCTGTAGTCGAAACATCTGGATTTGTAAGAAGAGGACCACGGCCCAACAACCGCCGGAAAATAATTTTACTGCATTTCAAGGATGAGTCTTTACGTCCTGTTCCGGTTGCACAACCCACCTCTTCCAGAAGGTGTATACTGGAAACTGTCGTCTGCCATGAACTTACCATAGCTTACAATAAACAAATTCGCATTTCTGTTGACGGAACACTGGTTTCACCACTCTGCCCAGTCACTCGTGTACCACACTTATATAATAACGCTGGTAAAACCATCTATAAATATAAAACTCAAAGTCTGAGGATTTATGTGTACTGAATACAAATCCACACCGTTACACCGATTGCCACCAAATTTTGCACAGGAAACCTTTGGCACAAGGCGAAAAACACTGGCTAACTTGGAATTCGATATTTTGCCGAGTTCGCACGCTAAGGCCCTTTTAATTATGCCTTTTCTTTGACGTGTATAAAGATGTCAAAAACACCATGGAGACCAGAATTAATTACCATAGTAACAGGTAAATAAGCAAATGCTATTTAGCGGTGTCGGAATGGTACATTCATCCGTTCCTGCATTTTTTATTGTTTTTAATATGCGACTGTATCGATATATTTTGTAATTGTGTATACAGATAAGTCTATATATTTTGTGATTGTCTCAAACGATTATAAAATGTATGTTTATATGTATTTATGATGATGCAATGAATAAGTAATGAAATATATTAAATACAACTACTAAAGATGTCAGCAACACCATGGAGACCAGAATTAATTGCCATAGTAACAAGTAAATAATCAAAAGCTATTTAGCGGCATCGGAACTGTACATTTATCCATTCCTGCAGTAAATTTTCGATGTTTTATATAATTTTATATAATATGCGATTGTATCGATATATTACGATGTGGAAAAGAAGAAGCGTACTAACTGTAAATTGTCCTATTACTTAATGCGAAGCGAAAATATGTCACCGTGTTGTTTTCATTTGTGAGGTTAAGTGACAACGGTTTTTTGGTTTTTAGTTTACTGCTGAAATAAGTAAAAGCAATGGTTGAGGAAAACATAACGTTTAATGTGTTATACAATGCTGCTAACACAGTAACACTTAAAATAAAGAATTTAGCGTTTTTGATTTAACAGGTACTTTATAAATATGTCCAAATGCTTTATAAATGGGTACTTTTAAATCTCCAAAGGCTGTTGCGCCAACATAATAATTCAGTACAAGTTAAAATAGTACAAATGTTGAAAACACCTTTGGAGAGAATTTGACTAATGAGTACAAAATTGTTATACGAGCTGACAGAACGCCATATAGACATAGACAATAAAAATTATATTAAATAACTTATTAAAAGTCAACTATTCTTGTGCGAAGCCGCGGGTAACAGCTAGTCATCTTATAAAACTTCACTTATGTCCCCATAAGTGACCCATTGTAAGTAAACTTACAATTCTTGCCCATAATCCTCCTTATCGTGCCACACATTCTTGATAATATAGCCACCTTATCCATGTCAACCCCATAAGAAATATCACAGCCAGCGATTTACTCGTCACAGGCAAACCCTATCCAAACAAAGATCGGTTCGAATCCCACAAAATGCCATTGTCTTAGCACTACCGACACAATAATTACCTTGTGTAACCCAATACTCCTGCAGATTGTGTTGTTAGTCGCAACAGAGACGACGGAGAAGTTGCCGGGAGTTTGGAAGTGTTTAAGTGACAGGATTTTAAAAATTAAATTAAATTTAATTAATTAATTGTGTTGTAATGGGAAAATGTTATTGTGTTTAAATATTTCTTTTGTATTTTGTTTAAATTTCTAAAATAATTTATTTTAATTTTTTAGGGTAATTGGACGGGTAATACTTGGTTGTAAAGTATATACTTGTTGTAACATTGTGAGAGACTTTGTGCTCTGCTCAGTTGAGCAAATTGATGATGTATCATCGTAGTATGGGGAAATATTTGGTGTCAAGAGAAGTAAAACGACGTGTATTAAACTGAAATCAGTGTTGTTATTAACTTATTGGGAAGCTGGAAATTGGGAAAGATCTTCTTGAGAGTGAGCACACGAGAAGAGTATATTGACTGGTGTTTAACAAAATACAAATAAAGAAACATATATTTTCATTTTTCATTTATTTTTATGTTTAATTACTTCCACGTTCCATAAGGAAATTGAAGTATGGTGATGGCGAAAAATTCGTGATGGAGATAAGGGCTGATTCTGATTGTATTACCCTCAAAACATGAAAAAAGTCATTTTTCGAAAAGTGTCTGTGTGTGCGTGTGTGTGTCTGTGTCTGTGTGTAGAATGTTTTCTATGGCAAACAATAACTGCCGCAAATTCAAGCAGAATCAAATAATTTTTTTGCATACGTACCTGAATTGTAAAGGACCCAAGGCCTATTGATTTTGGTAAAGATCGGTTAACGGGAAGGGGTACTTTACCTGCAACGTTTTATTTTTTAACAAGAGTAAAGTATTTCATTTTGATAAATAAAGCATCCTGAAAAGAATACATAATAAGTTACTGTAGAAAGGTAGATGAAATATCTATAGGTAAGTAAAAATGGTAGTTAAAGGGGGAGGGGGTAATTTTTTATAAATCAAAATGAGAGTTAAAGGGGGAGGGATAAGTTTTACTTCCATGTTCCATAAGGAAATGGAAGTATGGTGATGGCGAAAAATATCGCGTTCGAGATAATTGCAGATTCTGATTGCACTACCCTCAGAACATGAAAAAAAGTCATTTTTCGAAAAGTGTCTGTGTGTGTGTGTCTGTCTGTGTGTAGATTTTTTTTCTATTGCAAACGATAAGAGCCGCAAATTCAAACAGAATCAAATAATGTTTTGCATACAGCCCTGAAATGTAGAGTTCTCAAGACCTGTTGTTTTTGGTGAAGATCGGTTAAGAGAAAGGGGTAGTTTACCTGCAACATTTTATGTTTTAACAAGGGTAATTTTTTCTATGACGAATGATAACTGCCGCACATTCAAACAAAATCAAATAATGTTTTGCATGCATCCCTGAATTGTAGAGGACTCAAAACCTATTGATTTTGGTGAAGATCAGTGAAGAGGAAGGGGTAGTTTACCTGCAACATTTTATGTTGTAACAAGAGAAATTTTTCATGACGAACGATAACTGCCGTAAATTCAAACAGAATCAAATAATTTTTTACATGTGTCTAAGTTGTAGAAGACTCAAGGCCTATTAATTATGGTGAAGCTCGGTTACGGGGAAGGGGTAGTTTACCAGAAACATTTTTTGTTGTTACAAGAGTAAAGTACTTAATTTTGATAAATAAAGTATCCTGATAAGAAGATCTTAATAATCCACTCTAGAAACGTAGATGAAATATCTATAAATTAAGAGGCTAGTTGAACGGGGTGGGTGGGGGTAATTTTCTATAAATGAAAATTATAGTTGAAGGGGGAGGGGATAATTTTTATGTGTACTACGTTATCGGCAACAAAGTAGTAGTTTGTTGTTAAAATTCCTTCCCGGGCTGTTTGGCCGTAGTCCAATGTTTTCTGCAAAACCAGACGTTTCGGCAGTGCCGTCGACTGCCATCATCAGGGAAAATCGAGTGCGATAACGTGTGGTGGTATACGTTAGTGACCACAGTACTGTGGTTAAGGCTGAAGCAATAAGTTGAAAGAAGTAGTTTCTATGGAAACACTTCATTTCGTAAATGATTATAAATATAAATCTTAGAACATGGAAGTCATGTATGGTTCTCCATACCGATATTTTATATGTGTACTACGTTATCGGCAACAAAGAAGTAGTTTGTAGTTAAAATTCCTTCCCGGGGTGTTTGGCCGTGGTCCAATGTTTTCTGCAAAACCAGACATTTCGGCAGTGCCATCGACTGCCATCATCAATGAAAATCGAGTGCGCTAACGTGAAGTGGTATACGTTAGTGATCACAGTACTGTGGTTACGGCCGAAGAAAGAAGTAGTTTCTATGGAAATATTTCATTTCAAAAATGGTTTTAAATATAAATCTTAGAACATGGAAGTCATGTATGGTTCTACATACCGATATTTTTTTTATTCGTAACTGTTTCCACTACAGTAGTTTTATTATGAAAGACATGCTAATGATATAAGGTGTGTGTTGGGTTGTTTATTGTTTTAAATGCATAAGTTTCATGTCCGATATTCTCCTAATTTTTGAACCCGATGCCTAAAAGTTTACATTAGTAAATGACAAACCTAATTAATAACAAAAAATTTACAAATGCGGTTTGTAATTCGGCTTGTGCGGTCTGGGTGAACGTTAAATTCGGCCCTTCCAAAGGTAACAGGGATAGTGGTAGTATATCACAGAAAAATATTTACATAGTGTGGAGCGAATAAAGATACCCTCTATCTGTAGCTGCGAAAATTGGTAATATTTTTAACAGTTTATTTCCGTCTTTGCAGTTCTCTCGCCTTATGCGAGTACGCTTTGTTTGTATTTTTCTAATACGAAGTGTGTCTATTTCTTCGAGCAGTCACTGAAGCCTTTCTTGTTCTTGAAGGTCCGGCAAGGAGGCTGGGTCTCATAATAAATGAAAGCAAGACAAAATACGTGGCCACAGGACAGGAAGCTAGAGAAGGAGAGCACATCCAAATTGGCATCTATTCCTTCGAAAAAGTCAACAATTTTGTTTATTTAGGTTGCCAAGTTAACTCCGATGGGGAAACAACAGAAGAAATAAAACGAAGAATCACCTCAGCTAATAGGTGCTTCTTTGGTCTCAGACCCCTGTTCCAGAGCAGAATAATTGCCAGGAGCATCAAGCTGCTTTTGTATAAAACACTGATCCGTCCAGTTCTCACCTATAGTTCTGAGACCTGGACCATTTCTAGATAGTCAACCCTGCTGGTTCATGAACGCAAAATCCTCCGCAGTATATTTGGTGTAGGAGGTGAATGGAGGAAAAGAACCAACCAAGAACTGAACACTCTTCTGAATGAACCAGATATTGTGAAAATTATAAAACTTGGTAGACTCAGGTGGGCTGGACACGTGATCAGAATGGGGGAGAATGAAATACCAAGAAAGGCACTCACAGAACAGATCTATGGCACCAGGAGAGTTGGCTGACCCAAACTACGTTGGGAAGACGGTGTGAACTACGATGCGCGCCATATCCTTGGGACCCGGAAATGGAGAGCAGCTGCACTTGACCCGGACAACTGGCGGAGGCTGTTAAAGGAGGCCTTGACTCAGTAATGGGTTGTTGCGCCGCTGAAGAAGAAGAAGAAGAAGAAGAAGAAGAAGAAGAAGAAGAAGAAGAAGAAGAAGAAGAAGCGTGACTATTTATACGAAACGTGTATGGTCACTGCACGTGCGTCCGATTAATACTTCCCTCTCCAATTACAATGTGACAATTTCCTTTCTAACTCGTCAGCGTTCAATGTTCTGTCTCGGTACAAGCGTAGCTTGTTATAGTCCCCACTGTTACAATAGTCCCCATTGCTACCTACAAGTCTACTACAAATGTAACCTAGTGCATTTCATACTTCGTTTTCCGAACTAATTATACGCCAACACCACTACGTTGACACTTCGGTAATCATCGAATGATTGTTTAGGAACTCGTCTTATAATTAACCTGAAGATGACGATAAATTTTGTCGAAACGTTGACACAAATATTTTAAATTATGAGTTGTTGATTAACCGAAACATATCTCGCATACCGACTTCCTCTTCTTGTCAGTCATTCTCTTTATTCCTTACGTTATTCCATTTTTTGAGACCTCTCTGTTTTTATCCTCCTTTAATTTCCCATTCCTAATGGTAGCCGTTCGTCCTATATCCTACGTAAATGTCCGTACCATTTTAATATTAACATCTGTGTTTCTTATTTTATGTTACACATTCATTTTCTTTCTAATATCTTCGTTTCTTACCTTATCTGCTTTAATGAAACCACAAAGATTCTTCGCCAAAATTCCATCTCCATTATTTCCAGCTGGTTATTTCCATGTCTTCATTTCGTACTCACGTTTCTTTCACGTATATAACAGTATTTTCGAAGACTGTCTTACATACAGTTTGTTTCTTTACTGTTATGTCTTTATTCCACAATGTAGACTGTACTCGTCTTCCAATTCTGTTTTCTTTCTCAGTCTTGACTAAAATATCCTTCTCGTCCTTTCCATCCGCTGTTATCACTACATCTAGATAGTGGTATTCGTTAATATGTCCCTTATTCCGTATGTACGCGTAAATCTCCTCCTGCACCACCTACTGCCTTATATTGCCGTATAAGTTGTCTTTTCTAACTTAATTCTAACCTAACTTTTTAAATTCCTCAATAAATTTTCTTAACATGTAGGACGCATCTTCTTGATCTTACGCTGCCACTAACTGGTCGCTCGTCAATCAAATATATTGCAACTTACCGTCTGCGGCTTCCAGAAACAACGTCTTCACAAAGTTGACATGTTTCGGGACACTTGTCCCATCATCAGAACTTAAAATAATCGTGTATCATTTAAGTTGATACATTTGTCAATTAACTAAAATATTAAAATTCAACATGAAATAAATAATTTAAAACAATATAAATACGTAAATGTCTAAAAGCGAGCGCGAACGTTTAACGAGGTCGCGCTCGCTTTTAGACATTTACGTATTTATATTGTTTTAAATTATTTATTTCATGTTGAATTTTAATATTTTAATTAATTGACAAATGTATAAACTTAAATGATACACGATTATTTTAAGTTCTGATGACGGGACAAGTGTCCCGAAACATGTCAACTTTGTGAAGACGTTGTTTCTGGAAGCCGCAGACGGTAAGTTGCAATATATTTGATTGAACAACACGTGGTTTGGTACTAAATATTTGGAATTATTTCTTTTAAACATGGTCGCTCGTGGTTGAATGCTTTCAACAATCAGTGATATCTAATCACATAATTTTATATTTCTTTGTCCATTCGTTTAAGGACCCTTTAATATATATTTTAAAAAAGATAGGGAAAAGGAAGCAGCCTGTTTTAAACCCTCATTTGCTCTATAAGATTTTGAAGCATGTTTGCTAATTTTTACTCTGGTACAGTTATCTTCCTACATACTTGTCCATAGCATTTGTTAAAGTAATACTAACGTTTTCTTGGTCGAGTAATTAACAAGTTTTCTGTGTGTGTTTCTTGTAGACTTAAAATATTGAAATTATTTCTGAAAATTTTACATAACAGAATATGCAGAAAATCTGAACGGTATGCATCGGTGAAGGGAAGCTAAGAACGGTATTGGTAATTTGCACTCAAATATCGTATCATAATGATACCTCGATACGAACCACTATGTCTATACTTTATTAGACACAATAAAGCTTTCTAAAAATTACAATATAAGACCAATTAAGAAAGTACTAGCTTATGGAGATATCAGAATTATTTCAAACTTCTATTATAAACAATAAGCTATAATATGGAGGAAACAGAAAACATCCGAAGAAACTTAAATAAAGCGCGGTGTGAGGAAAGGATATCTTTGCCGCCCTCCCTCTTCACAGAAGATATAAAAATAAACGGTATT